>JALIGW010000003.1:29420495-29990495 GCA_023053685.1 Diadophis punctatus similis
CTGTCACTCCAGTGAGGAGGGGCGGTCACGCAGGCCGATCTGCCGCCAGATGGACCGCCGGCACTCGCCCTCACCGGAGTAGGCTTCCCAAGGGGCAGACCGAGGTCTGTGGACCCAAGAAGGGAAGCAGGAAAAAAGGGGGGAGAGGCCCAGCCGCTCAAGCGCTCGGCTTCTGCGGGGTCGTATAGAGAAAAAGGGGCCTCTCCGGTGCGGAAGTGGCCAATCACCACCCTGGCTATGGGACACTCAAGCGCCTGGCTTCTGTGCCCGAAGATGGAACTAATAGCCAGGCCGCAAAGTGAGTGGGGAGGCCAACCACCTAAGGTGGAAATAGGCCTGGACAAGGCCGAAGCCTGTCCCAGATTTCCCAGGAACCCGATGAAAGGGGTAAATGGGACTTCACTCACAGTCAATTCTCAGTTGATAGATGATCAATTCAGTCGAATCAGAACAATAGGTGAAGATAGAAAATGCGATGGGGAGAAACAATCCTAGGCCTAGGACTGAGTCGAAAGAGGGGGATTATGGCACAGTGACAGCTTTTATATGAGGTCAGACTCAGTCCTGATTGGCTGATGGATGAGGTCATCCCAATCTTGGAGGCTAGCGCCACCCACTATGGAGAATCTCCATAAGCATTAAGAGAAAGGTATTTTAATTTTAAGGTAAGTGTATGTTTTATATAGTCATTTTCATTGCTAGTTACATTTTTCATGTTAGGATGATTGGCAGATAAATAGTATTCCTACAGTTGAACCTCAATATGTCAGGAAAAATATGGCAGCTTACAAATAGCGAACTATCATTCTTTTCTCTCCTTCCCACTTTGCTTTACTGGGATATACTGTATTAGAACAAATGTAGGAATATCTGCTTGTCTTTCCATCTTCTTTCATGAAGCAGCTTTTTAGGCTGCCTATGGCCTCCAACTTCCACTTTCACCTCAGCTGCTCTGAAAGTCTGCCCACAACATGCTCCCAGTTGTCATTTCCTTTCTCTGCTCAGTGCCAGTTCATTGTTTTGCTTGAGTTGTCCCTGGTGTGCAATCCAGCTGTGGCTTGGGGGAGGGTGATTGCTCAGATCCATTTGTACATTTACATTCCTTTAGCATGATAGCGAATTTCACTGCCAGAGAACTCATACAATTTCATGAGTTCATCGATCTTTATGGCCTGAAGGGCTTTTCCCTGTTGTTTCCAGATTTACACCATAAAAATAAATACTTTCTTCTTCAGAGGCTACTTGATTTGCAAAGACCCCGGAATACTAGAAGTAGTTAATGTTACTCCTATTTCACATCTTTTAGGGTTCATCAAACTGTATCGTTTTATGTCACATTTCTATATAGCTTGCAGAGGACAAAAACTAGATAGAATAATAAGAAACATGTTCCTTTATTGAATATTGTGTCCAAGTAGTGACTAGATGGAGATCAATGGCTATTAGCTCTTAGGTGAAGAGGCATCTGAAGGCCTGCTGGGAGATTAGTTGGGCACTGTGAGAACAGACTGGTGGACTAGATGGGCCAGAGGTCCAATCCAGCAGGCCACTGTTCTTGCTCTTAGGGCAGAAATCTCTGCCAGTGTCTTCTACATTGAATTTCTGCACTGAGTAGAGAATTGGCCTAGGTAGCATAAGTGATCCTTTCCAGCTCTACTATTCAAAGAAAATCAAACCAGACTCCATCTTCTTGCAGAAAACAACTTGATGCTCCCATCACTTCTCTGCTTTTATTTAGCATATAGCTACTCTCCTGATCTGCTGCTAAGGTATATTTTGCACTATTCGATATTATTCAGCTTTTCAGATAAGTTGGTCTGATTAATAGACTTTCTTATATAGAGTAATGTTGATTAGATGTAACCAATTCCCTGACCACAAAGCAGTGTGATGCTCTGAATCAAACACGAATCAGGGGTTTTTTTTAATCCAAGAATAAATTTTGGACAGCTATACTGAATTCCAAATTATATTATCTTCTTTGGCAGGAATACTGTCTCAATAAAAGAGAAATCAGACATTTTCAAGAACAAGGCCTACAAAACAGCCAAGTGTGAGCCATTTATCATTCTTGTAGTCAGAGAAAGAGCCACAAATGAACGCATTCAGAGTCTGACCCCTAAGTACAAGATATTCCAAAGGGCAAAACATTCACCCAAACCATCGTTATTCAACCTGAAACTCATTTCACTCCATGTCAACATTGCTGGCAACTCATGCTTATTACAGAACCAACCTGAGAACATAAAGTGAAATGGCAGAAAATCAGGAGGAACAGAAAATGTGGTTATTTGCCAGTCAACAAGCTGATGTGCCCTTTGTTGAAATTCTCTGAGCTTGCTTCATGAATTCTAAAAAGAACTTCCAAGACTTGCCTCTTCATTTTATATATGGAGGGAGGAAAACACCTGGTTTTTCCATAAATGTCTTGGCAAACCAGACATTTATAACATGTATTCTTTACCCTCGTTACTCTGAGTATGACAGAATAATTTAAACAACCTCCTTCATTCCATAGTGCAGTGGTACAGCACAGTTGAGGGAGGGGGGAATTACAGAGCAAGTGATGCAAAAGAACTCTCCCCAGAATGTGAAATTGTTATCAGTCAGAGTAGATCATATGAGTTAGAGATGGATAATGTTCTGAACAGTTTAAGAAAGCTGCCTTTCTTTTTTGTCTCCTGGAAAATGTCTCTGGCAGTAGCTGGCAGCTCAAGCGAGTCTAAAACGCTTACATGAAAGCCTCATCTTCCAACTGGCAGACAAAGAAAAGAGTGAATTAGAAACAGTTGCAAAGCACAGATTTACATCTGCCATCACAGGAAGGAGAGTGTAGTTGGAAAGCCAGTCATGGGTTGGCTGCCTCCAGCTCAGGTCCACTTGCCTATTAGTCTTACCAATTGTATTAGAATCATTTATTTAAAATGAATTTGGAATTGTGGTCCTTGATTACATCTGGTTCCAACCATTCAGCAACTACATGTTCCAGAAAGAAACAAGGCACAAAGAAAGAAATCCAAGCAGCTACTTCATGGCTGAAATCCATTCCAAGAACCCATCAGATCCAAGGAGGAAGCTTAAGTGCCACTACTAAAGATGCCCTACTCTTAGATGAAGTTGTGATGAGAGCTCCATCAATTTAACTTTACTGTAACATTATAATGATTTGAATGAATTGCAAGTTAGTGTATTAATTTACTGAAATCTTCTTGCACTGGCTGTTTTATTGGTGATAATATATAGTGGATATTTTAAGTGTTCTGGATTATTGTGAAAAGAGTGGTCCTCTGAATAGGACCATGTTCATTAACATGTTTTAGAGAATACTATGTTCTTATAGAAGTGTATGCACTAATCTTCCCAATCTGATGGCCTCTGTATTGCAAAGTAGAACTGCCAGCAGTTCATCAAGTTAAAGAAGTTTGCAATTCTGGAACTGTTAGTATCAACATATCTAGAGGTCAAGGCTTTAGGAAGACTGGCATAAACCAAGGAAACTTTAGATAGAACTGCTGTGCCTGAATGTAAACCCAAAGCTTTTCCAGCCAAGATTTCTGTTGTATATCATTCTGTCTAATTTACGTAATTCTATTATGAAGGGTGGATAAAAGCCTTCTCTGTTGTTACCCTTCCCTCTCTTATGGAAACACGTTCCCCCTACTCTTCAGGTTCTCCCAACTCTTTTGAAATTTTGGAAGGCCATCAAGACTTGCTTTAACAGGAAAACTTTAAGGGATGAAGGAAATGCTTGTTTATATGGGAGATTCTTTTTGCAGAACATTAGGCTGTTTGTTATTAATATTATTACTGTGTATTGTTTTGAACTTTTCAGATATAACTGAAGTGCAAAGAAACCTAAATAAGTATATGAACAAATCAACTTGCCCTTGGATCAGGGTTTCAGTCTCAAATTGTTGCTTAAATATCCTTCTGATGGATTTCCTTATTCTTATTTGCCTATACAGAATAAAACGCCTCATTTGGCAACAATGTCTTTTGCATTCCTGCAATATCTACAGACAAATTATTTATCTATTCTTCCTGAAAAATAACTAGTTCATTGGGAATGATACCAAAACTAAATGATGGGAACGATACCAAAAATTAAAGGAAGGAATAAACTGCATTCCAAAACAGAAAACTTCTTTTTTTGAGTCCAGATGCTTCTGTATTGCATTTGATATGGTGGTAGACATCACAAATAAATGGGACTGCAGTAGTTGAGGGATATCTGAGGACTTGGGAGTTTTTTGGGCTTTCACTTGACTGGAGGGCATTTTATGCTGCAGAGTTAGAATAACAGGCCACTTAAGTTGCTGGGCAGCGATGCTGTGGGTGCAGCAACAGAAGACAGCCATATGTTCTTTATGCTTTTAAGACTAAGAAAGAGATTTAAAAGGCAGTTGACTTGCCAATGATGGACTGCTAATACATTGCTTGGGAAATTGTGTGTGTGTGTGTGTGTGTGTGTGTGTGTGTGTGTGTGTGTGTGTGTGTGTGTGTGTGTGTGTGTTTAAGGGGGGGATTGAGATTAAGCTTTCTCCAATTCTTTGTTTTTCCCCCCAAGCAAAATTTAACAATCAAGTCATACAAACCAGATTGAACTAGCTAGATAACACTTTCAGTGCTGGCTAATTAAGTATGCTTGTGAGCTGCAGAAAATGATTCCTTATGGCTGCATAAGGCCCCTGGGCCAGGAGTTTCACACCCCTGATTTGAATGGTAATATCAAAAGATAATAATCTGCAAACACTGCAGGTAGTGGAGGCAACAGAAATGAGCAACACTGATAATCCATCTCTCACAAGAGTGACAGCAGATCAGGTTCTCCTGATTTCATGTTGTTAGATTGCACGGGAATGAAGAGGCGAGATGTAGGAGCAGTTCAGCACCTTTATTTATCAGTAGCTGAAAGTAATACAGAATGCCGGCAGGCTACAGGGAAGCTGCTTTTAAAGGCTTTCCTGTAGCCGGCTGGCCACTGACAGCAGTTTATTTCTCCCGCAGCTAGGCTAGCCAATCAGCAGCGGCTATGCAAATCCATGCCACGTACAGCCGTACATAACACCCCTCCCCTCTTAGTTTGCGGATATTCTAATTGTCTCTGTATACAAGTTACGTAGTCACGCAGGTAGGTGGGGCGCCGTACAGTTCTACTGGGCCTGCGTGATTCATTAGTCCCTGGGAATTCGTTGGTGGTGGACATGCTGTCTGCTGCTCCTGGCTCCATCTGTGGAATTATCTGGCACCCGCCACCAGGCGTGGTGGCAGCCACTCTTGAGTCATCGTCCTCTGGTCTGGGATGACTTCGCTGGACTCCGCCTGAGTCTGGTAGGTGTCCGCTCGTCTCCTCCGGTGTTGAGCCTAGGGATTCTAGGTGTCTGGTAGTCAGGGCAGGTCTGTCTTGTGGAGTTTCATGCTCGGTTGTTTTGGAGGCCCTGCGGGGCGTAGACTCTGGCTGTTCCGAGTTTTCAAGAGGCCAGAACTCGTCTGGTTGGCGAAGCCACGAATCCCCCAGCTTCCTTCTAAGCTGGTCGATATGTCATCTCCACACCCGTTCGTCTTCTAACTCGACATGGTATGATTTTGGGCCACTGACTGTGATTACCTTTGCCTTCACCCACTTGGGACCTCCAGTGTAATTATGTGCAAAGATGAGGTCGCCTATTTCCAATGACCGGGATATTTGTCTAGAGTCCAAAGGTTTCTCTGGGTGATAGTTTGGGTTCAATCAGTCTAGTTGCGACCTTAGTTTACGGCCCATCAGCATTTCGGCAGGGCTTAGATTTGTGGCCGCACATGGAGTGATATGTTGGGCCAGCAGGAACTGATCGATTCTTTCTTGCCAGTTTCCCGGGCCCATTCTAGTGAGTGTCTCTTTAGTCATTCTCACCATTCTCTCTGCTTGGCCATTACTGGCCGAATTGAATGGCGAGACGAGGATGTGCCTTATGCCCAGTTCAGCCAGGAATGACTCCATGTCCTTAGTGGTCAGTTGGGGCCCATTATCCAAAATGAGGATATCTGGAAGGCCATGGGTTGCGAAGATCCACCTCAGTGCTTCGATGGTCACTTCTGTTGTTGTGGTGTACATGTTCATGACCTCCAGCCATTTAGAATAGGCATCCACCATGATTAAAAAGGTTTGCCCAGCCATCGGTCCCACAAAGTCTATATGAATTCTGGACCATAATTCCCATTCCAGTGGGTTTGTGCAAGGGGGAGCTGGTCTTGTTTCTTGGTAAGGCATACAGATTGCCACCCATTCTGTGATGTCTTGGTCTAATCTGGGCCACCACAGATAACTCCTGACCAATGCCTTCATTCATACTATCCCTGGGTGGCCTATGTGTAGAGTGTCTAGGACCTTTTTCTGCAAGCTGTGGGGTACTATGACTCTTTTCCCCCAGAGTAGGCAACCCTTCAGCACTGACAGTTCCAATTGTTTATTTAAAAATGGTCTGAATTCTTCCTCCATGTCTTCCTGTGGCCATCCCCTTAACACCCAGTTGATGACTCTTGACAATACCTTATCTTTGGCTGTATGTGTATGTGATGTCATATGAAGTGACTGGGCTGGATTTTCCGATGTTGATAAGCAGGATTTTGGCCACAGGTGCGGGGTCTTCAACGAGTTCTGGTGTGGGACATTGGCTGAGGGCGTCAGCATTGGCTATGCTCTTCCCTGGGCGATGCAACAGTTTATAGTTGTAGCCCGATAGGAAGATTGACCAGCGTGTCATCCTGGGCGACATGTAGGTTGGTGTTTGCTGGTTCCCCGCAAGGAGTCCCAGCAAGGGCTTGTGGTCGGTTATTAATTTGAAATGTCTGCCATAGAGGTATTCATGGAAGCGCTTGATGCCTGCCACCACTGCAAGCGCTTCCTTGTCTAATTGGCTATAATTTATTTCTGCCGGGGACAGAGTCTTAGAATAGTAGGCTATTGGAGCCTCGGATCTTTTTGGAAGTTTGTGGCTCAGGACGGCTCCCACTCCGAATGGAGATACATCACAAGTAAGCAATAGGGGAAGGTTGTCGTTGTACTGTATGAGGATGCTGTCTGATGATAAAAGGTCCTTTACGGCTTGGAACGCAGTGGTCTCTCTCTGTCCCCATGTCCAGGTAGCTGACTTCCCCAGGAGCCGGTGCAGTGGCTCAGCAACTGTTGCCTTCTGTTTAAGGAAAATTGCGTAAAAGTTTAAAAATCCTAGGAAAGCTTGCAGTTCAGTTTATTAGTCAGGGTGGGGGCATTTTTGATAGCCTTGATTTTACTGTCCATGGGCCGAATGCCAGATCCGTCAATCAAAAACCCCAAGAACTCAACTCAACTAGCCAATCAGCAGCGGCTATGCAAATCCGTGCCACATACAGCCGTACGCAACATATGTTATCTGGTTTTATTATCTATTGCTTATGAACATACATTTTACTGTTTGTAAGCTATTTTAGGTTTCTGGCCTTTGGCCATAGTAAAGAATTCACTTCCTCTGGAAGCATTTGCAATGTGTTTATCCAACTTTTTGCTACTACTCTTCCAAAATCTCCTATAGCAGTGTTTCTCAGCCATGGCAACTTTAAGATATGTGAACTTTAACCCCCAGAATTCCCCAGCCAGTATGGTGGCTGGGGAATTCTGGGAGCTGAAGTCCATATGTCTTATAGTTGCCAAGGTTGAGAAACACTGTACTATAATCTCACCTCATTCTAGTCTTGTTTACAACCAAATGACTATCAGTTGCCAATTTGAGAGAAATTGTGGAGCCTTTCTTAATTGGGATAATAGTTGGATATTGAGCTTTCACAGCATGTAAATGGTCAGCAACTAGTCAAAACTAATGAATATAAGGTAATATTTTAAACAGCATTTTTAAGGAGACTGGAGATTTAAAGAAAGGTCAAAATTCAGTACTGGGAATGAAAGAGAGTAAATAGCACTGCTTTCTCAATATGTGGCTTGCCCCAGTGCAACCCTTATGGTTGCTTCAATGGTAATGATAGTGATGTGTGTGTATGTGAGCTTGTAAAGCTAACCATAAAATGTGAGTAAGTTTTGCCCTAGAATGATTTCTCAGACATCAGATATGAATTGTTAAATTATGCGTATGCCAAATACTCTTCAGTATTATATACTGTTATGCATCAAGAGCATTTAAATAAAAAACATCACTGCACTATCAAAATCAAATGCAAGACATGTTATTTCTCACAAGCCAGTCATGTTATTGTGCATCAGCCACCAAGTGCTCCAGGACTCAGTTACTGAACATTGATTTCACTGGTTATTTGTTTGCAAATATGACTGCATGTCAAATATGAATAATAAATATTTGCTGACTATTCTGCAACCTCCATAAGTCTAGTTGAATACAGCTCAAGTGCCCTCTAGTGAGACAAGATATGTGTTGCTTCTGGAATCTTTTCAGGGAACTATTTACTAATTGTGGAAATGGAATTAAACAGATGAAAGTAATGTTGTGGTTTTTCTCTGGAGGAAGCATTATTTGATATTCGTAAATATACAAATATCAATTAATAGTATAGATAGATATATTATTTCATATTACTAGATATACTCAACCTCTGGTATCTTACAATGAAAGAGATCAGTACTATACAGTGGTGGGTTGTAAATAATTTTGCTACCGTTTCGCGTGCGTGCTCGCGCGCACGCGTGACGCTTCTGTGCATGCGCAGAAGTGTCCCGGGTGGGTGGGTGGAGCCTCCCACCGCTGGTGCTACCGGTTCTAAGAACCGGTCTGAACCGGGAGCAATCCACCGCTGGTACCATAAGTGCAGCTTAAGAAACCATTTTCATGGCCATTAGCAAGGGCTTAATTTAACCTCTGTTTTATGTTTTTTCCTCCAGTTTATGCTGACAAATTGGTTATGTGGTTTGATTTAATTAAAAGAATTTTATGAGCAGGGTTGCTAAATTAATGTATGTTTACACATGCGCATTAGTGTATGAATACACATACCCATAGAATCACGTAAGCCGAGTTGGTGCAGTGGTTAAATGCAGCACTGCAGGCTACTGCTAGTTCAGCTGTTCAGCTGTTCAAATCTCACCGGCTCAAGGTTGACTCAGCCTTCCATCCTTCCGAGGTGGGTAAAATGAAGACCCAGATTGTTGGGGGCAATATGCTGAACTCTGTAAACCGCTTAGAGAGGGCTGTAAAGCACTATGAAGTGGTATATAAGTCTAAGTGCTATTGCTATTGCTATTGCTAATCCACAAAAGAGATAATGAGACAATTAAGAAGAGGAAGGGTACAAAATTCTAAGGAATTAGGAAGAGGAAGGGTACAAAAAGAACAAAGATGGGGTCTTTGAAACATAGACAGAAACCTGGATATTGAATGAGTCCTTGCTTTTTATAATAATGTTATTAGAATACATTACAAATACAAAGGTAAAAGACTAATACAAAAAAATATAACAAGAAAATAAAAGTACAAAGAAATATAAAAATAAAGAGAGAGAGAATGTGTGTGTGTGTGTGTGTGTGTGTGTGTGTGTGTGTGATTCCTCCTTCCTCCTAGACAAGCATAAACAACTTCAGAAATTTAACACCTTCTCTAACATTTCACTATACTAAATGATTCTTGAGGCAAAATTGGATCTCATGGTAAATTGTGTCAATGTTGACAGCCATGCAAGGATTCAGGCTATGCTAAATCAACCAACAAAAAACCCCCTAAGCTATATGTTACCATAAAAACCACAAAGCAAGACTTTTTGAAGGAGGCATTTAACGTGTCTAAAAACAAGTTTAAAAAATTAATACAAAGGAAAAGTCTTGGAAATATGGTACTTAAATCTAAATACATTTTCATATGAATATACTAAATGAGGAGATGGTGCTTAAAGTCTGCACTAAGTCTGCACTACTATTAATCTTCTCATCGTTCCCATCACCGATCTCCTCCCACTAATGACTGTATGACTGTAACTTTGTTGCTTGTATCCTTACAATTTATATTGACTGATTCCTAATATGATTTGATTGCTTATTTGTACCCGGACTATCATTAGGTGTTGTATCTTATGATTCTTGACGAACTAATCTTTTATGTACACTGAGAGCATATGCACCAAGACAAATTCCTTGTTTGTCCAATTACACTTGGCCAATAAAAAATTCTATTCTATTCTATTCTATTCTATTCTATTCTATTCTATTCTATTCTATTCTATTCTATTCTATTCTATTCTATTCTATTCTAAAGGATTGGGGACTTGGACTCATCATTTGTAATCCTCACTTTTTCATCAGGAATACAAATACAGTTAGTAAATCTTTGGCATAACAGAAACCTAGAATAACATTTTCTTTTTCCATTGTTTTCCTTCTACCCTGCTAGCAGACCTTAAAAATATATACTGTTTACAAGCCTAATATGTGAACTGCAGCATTTTCATTTTGAAATGCAATTTTGGACACTTCTATCCCTTTTGGAAGTATCTTTCTTCCAAAAATGTCCCTCTTTTGAATCTTGCTGCTAAATCGATGAACTTCTCTCTTCTCCTATATATGTGCCAGTACCTTTGTTCAGTAAATGTTTATATCTAGACTTAAACTCAGACAATCAGCCAGGAATTTTAGAAACTGACACAGAACTCCCCATCTGCTGATTATTTTATAAAACATGCCAAACAATGAGAATGATAAGCTTACATGTTACCAAGACTTCTACAAGTAATCTCTGTCTACAGAAGTGCAGAGAAAGTTTGTCCCCTTACAACTTTTGTATATCTGACTTTGCATTTAAAAAGTGCCTAATTTTTTTTATATTCCATTCTATCTTTTTAGCCCCAACAATTGTCAGTACCCACTGATTTGATTTTCCTTCCTCTGTATGTACATACACGAACATACGTATATACATACATACTGTACATACACACATATTTGGAAAGCTTTTCCCCACTTCAAGATTTTGGTATTTCTGCAAAGTCTGCTGCTACTTCTCTCTTGTTTGTGAAGGCAGCTGCTCTGGCTTCGTATGAAATCAAACCTGAAAAATGACATTTTGCATTTTTAATACTTCAGTCTATCTGCCATGGGATCTTCAGATATCCTACAAGGGAGTTCTGTATCATCTCTTGAAGTCAATAGCATGCTGTCTACTTAAGTGTAGATACACTGCAAGCTTTTTAACCAGTTGCTTTGTTTATTGGTGAAAGCTTCATGCAGTAGCAACTGTGATTTTACTTCACTGCTCTGTTTACAATCATGTGAACATTTTATGCAAAAGGCAGCTCATGGCAGCCCAGATCTTTTTCTTTAAAAACATTATCTTTTGTTCCTGTAAAACCTTAATGAGAGTCATTTGGACGGGAAGAAATATATTGGTTCTTTCTTACAAAGTTTCTAGGTGAGCCTTCTCCAGTTCAAAGGCCTCCTGAGGTCCTCCCAAAAGGCTGGTTGGAAATTCCAGGACCAGTAGTCTCAACATGCATCAGGTTGAAGAAAGCTATGCTGGGTCTTCCTGTCTAAAGCTTTCCTGGCAGGGCTCCGTCAGCCTTTGTTTAAGGGAGGTGTCCTGCTAATGGAATGGGTCAGTGGTGTTGACTCAGAGTCCCCACAGTGGAACAGTTGTTTTGTGATTCAAGATGACAGAACTTGACTTACCAGAACAAGTGTTTTTTTTCCAATTAAGAAAACAAGATACTTACCGTAAATTCATGAAGCCAGACTTAAAAAGCTGGCTTTTATTCACACATACACTTAACATCCTTAAAACCTCATCTCCCATTGATCTTACTTCTTCCCGGTGTTTGCTTTTTTTTCCTAAGCCCCCTGCAAAGGAATGAGATGAGCTCATATCATCAGTTAATATGTACAGTAATGTCCCCAGAGTCTCTGTAGTCTTATAAAAGGTCACTGATATATATCCAACAGGAATTCCTCACTTTTTGCACCAAAAAAAATTCATAAAATAACAAAAAGGTGAAAAGATCTAAGGTTCTAAAAAGCAAATTATTCCTATGAACAGTAGCAAGCATAAGAAGAAGGACTTGGGTAAGTTCCAGCTTCTGAGTTATCTACCTTGATGTATACTATAATTCTGAAATGGTCAGTTATATAGTTGACCATGATTGCCATTGTTCATTTTAGTTTTCTCTTTCTCCTACAAGTTTTATTTCTTAGGGATGCCCTAACATCTTACATTTTGCCATACCTTTCAACTCATGCTCCAATGTCAATGAAAATCCATCAGTGGTTACATTATCTTGCAACTGAAAATACAGTGAAAATATGCAGGACATTGCAAAAGCAAGAATACATGTATATGAATGAAAGGCTAGGCTAATAAGAGATATATCAGAACTAGTTTTTGTTCCCATTGAGTAAAAGAAACCACCTTATCTGCACTAGCAATAGAAACTGCCAAATGAGGAACTGAGCTTTACATTCAAAGTTGTTTAAGGACCAGACCGAGAACCCTGTAGGAAAAATAGGGACAGAATCTTTGGGTGGAGTCAAAAGAGGAATCAGCCTAGAGTCTCTACATAGCCACAAACAGACTAAGCCCAACCTCTCTTGAATTCTGTTGACACTTATCTAATATCAACATAGTGCTGTTAGCTGAGTAGATTCCTGTTCATAGTCATGGCTAGTAATAAATTAGTTTAATTGGAACTTCATGTGTGGTCCTGATCTTTTGAATCTGACAAATCCCAAAGAATTAAAATTACTAGTTCAACTTAATAAGTTATCTACCAACTTATTGGCATGTTCTGAGAATTGTAATTCTAAAACATCTGCAAGGACAATAACTTGAAGAGTTTCATTTAAATTATGCATAGGGCTTAGCATGCTTCCTTCTTCATAATTGGCGTCTCAAGGTTTGCTTGGGTTCTGTTTGTACTTCTACTCTGAATCCACGTAATCCTACTTCCCAGTTGTTGGCTTCTCTCCTTCTTTATGTTTTCCAATTCTTCTAAATCCCTTTTGCTTTTAATCGCCTTCCTTGGACTAACTCTGAAATCCAATCCTGTTCTGAATTATATAAAATAAATAACATAACTTGAGTTTTCCAGATTCTCAGCAATTTATAAAAGCAACTAGTGTCCCCAAATCCTTTCAAGAACCTTTTGTATAATTGCATTAGCTACCATGTATGTCCAAGGTTGCTCTTGTGTTTAAATAAACAAGGACCAAGGATACAATATATGATTGCATGATAGTAAGGCCAACTAAACTCCATAAATGGTTGAATACACACACAGAGGATTGTGCTATAAATGTTATTTATTTTGGAAAATCTAACATACTAAGAAATCCTAAGAGTTTCACAAATGAACTTTAGCTGCATAATCACCACCAGACTCACTGTCCCTTGTGCATCTTGTTCTCAGATTCTCATCCTTCCCCAGCCTGTCCTCTTCTCATCACCTGCTCTCTTTGCTCCCCACTCCATTCTACTTCTCAGTCTATGGCATCTATCAACCATACTCAACCCCCCCCACAACTCTAACCAATCACACTTTCCCTCTATTACAAACCCAGCAAATGATTGCCTTTGCCCCCAGGCATTCAGCAATCTAAAGGCTACTATGCTGCCAATGGGGAGCATACTCCTACATAATCTCTCCCCTCAAATACAGTCCAAGGTGGGTCATAGATCACACCATATAAACAATCCTTCCATCAATCCTAGGCTTCACACAAGGGAGGTCCAGTGAGCTGTCTCCAAAAAACTGCTTGTGTCTATGTGTCAATAATTATCATTGATAGGAGCACCAGCAGGAGATATATTGCTTTAAGGGACTTCCAATGAGCAGCGGATGATCTGTTTCGGGAAAGGAGGTTGGCTATTGCTATGTTCTCTCTCAAAAATCCATTAGGTAACAAAGCTATGAAATTGTAGGTTTAGGGCTGAGCTGGTCCAATGTAGTACCCAAGACAATTTGCTCTCCTAAGCAGCAAATATTACCCTAAAGCACCATGTCTAGATTATAACCTAATTTTTTTTTGCACCTGAAATGATAATTTGGTTTGTTCATGGAGCTGTGCTTTTGGTTAATCCAGCTGAGTATCCCCAGGATTAGGGAGTGGATAAAATTAGATAATGAAAGGGTGCTAACGATTGAAGGACATGATTTACAGGCAGGCTGGCATGCCTTCCTATGGGACAAGCATAAAAAGACACATTTATACTTCTATCGACACCAAATAAGAGAAGCGTTAATATGGATATGGGGAAAAGTTAAAAAGAAATATTACACAAAATTGCCAGATTGGGTTTCGCCAATGGAGGCAACGATATATCCGAATACATTAGATAAAAATAGTTGGTAAGATATAAAGAATTATTAGATAGCCAGGGGAAATGTAAATCAAATCAAGACCTGAAAGAACAGGGTACAAACATAGATTGGTGGCTAAATTTACAGAAACAATTAAAATACAGAAAAGATATGGAAGAATATGAAATCCAAAGGATACCACAACAATTAGATACAATACTGATGGGGAATGAAGAAAAATTTATAACAAAAACATATAGACACTTATTGGAAGTAGGAATAGAAGAGGAAATTATGAAAGGTTCGATGATTGCATGGGCACAAAATATACACTGTAGGCCATAATATAAATTTAGAGGAATGGGAAAGAATATGGAACAAGAACTGTAAATTAACATTATCAACTGCATTTAAAGAAAATCAATATAAAATGCTTTATAGGTGGCATTTAACGCCAGCGAGATTGGCAAAAATTTATATAAATATGAAACCGGATTGCTGGAAATGCAAAAGTAAGGATGGAACTTTTTATCACAAGTGGTGGCAATGTCCCAAAATGAAGAAGTATTGGGAACGGATAAGGAGATGGCTACAGGAGATTATAGGAGAACAAATAGAATTTAAACCTGAACTATTCTTATTAGGAATAATTAACCAAAAGATAAAGAAAAAACTCCAGTACATCATTTTACATATAGTAACTGCAGCAAGAATTGTATACGCTCAATGTTGGAAACTTGAAAACACACCAAGCAATGAAAGGATTATACATAAGATACTGGAATGTGCAGAGATGTACAAGCTTACATTGGAAATGAAAGGCAAAGAAGAAACAGAATTTTATGAGGTGTGGAATATGTGGTATAATTGGTTAGAACAGAGAAATAAAGATGTATAGAAATAAATGTAAATAACCATATGAAACATATGACACAATACTGTTAAAAATGTTTATTGATATGTAAATTGAAAAATGAAACATTTAAATGTAAAAAAAATCCAGCTGAGTATCCCCTAGACAAGATGGAGAAGTGGCTGAAGAACAGCAGAGACCCAAAATCCAGCCAAATTTTAACAATTCACCAAGTACCAGTCCTGTGCTCACCTAGCATGATGTTGCAAATTAATCCCAGAGGCTCCTTTTGTTAAAAGAAAATCATGCCCAGTGAAATCTCAGGTCTAACCTTAAAGACTCGGCCGGTTGTCAAGATAATAGTGTAGCTGGGTGGCCATTGCCCAGGAAAACAATCTTCCAGCATATCATTTTTTTTTCTCACCACATCACCAATCAACCTATTCTGTTACATAAATAAAAAGAAACCCAGGCAAGTATGCAATCGTCTCTCCCTGCTGAGGTCTCTCATTACACATTCCAGTCTCAGCATATTTTTGGAGGACCACAGAAATGCATACTTTAAAATCTGTCTCATAAACTTCCTTGACATTGAAGTGTACACTTTGGAACCAGTCACTTTCTCCCTTCGCTCTGCTCTTTGGAATGGTTTCCCAACCTCCCCTGGTTCAAGGATAGCAACCACCACCACATGCCGCTCTAGAGAGCAGGCAGCAAGTTGAGTTCTTGTGGGACCATGGTGCTGACAGGATGAAATGAAGTTTAACTGGCTGCAGGAATTACTCTTGGGATATAAGCAAATGCAGTTCTGCTGTTGATTTATAATGAAGGATAAATGAGTCACAGGGGTCCAATTTTCCACTTACAAACTTCCTACTTACTGTATGGAAATCACAGCCGCCACCACGCCGCCTCCAGAAAAAGAAGGATGGGTTCAAAGAGGGATCCTTACCCAATCAAGCAGCACTGAAGATGTAGTTGCCACTAAAATGTTAAAACAACAACATTAGAATGTACAGAAAAAGCATTTCATTGTTTCTCTCTTTGAGGAATATGATCAGTTTCTTTTATCGTACAAGACAACAGTTATGAGCCAGCTTGTAACAATCCAGAAATTGACAAATATGTCACATTTATTTTTTGAGTGAGTCAGTTAATTAGTTCAATTTCAGTTTCAAACTCAATGATTCTGGGAGGCTTACAATTCAGAAAATATATTATGATTTTAAAAAATTAAAACATTTTAAAAACAGTAAAACCAGTAAAAAAAACATTAAAAACATCCAATTCAAGAAACAAGAGAAACTAGAAGATAAAGCTTTTGACAAATTTCATATTCTGTAGTAATCTGCATGACTGCTGCCAACTAAATATTCACTAAAAAGAAAAAAAAAGTAAGATTCATTTGATGTATATTCTAGCATGAAGCCCGCTATGGTACATCATGTGACAGTTCCATAAATCAAGAGTGATGATGATTATTATTATTTATGATGTTCAGAAGCTATGATCATAATAGCAACTGGTGTGCCTTTATTTATGTTCTTTTATATGAATGTAGACTTCACTTTATCCTTGCAATCAAAATGAAAAAAGAAAGAGGCAAGGCAAACTATGGAAGGCTATATTGTCTCCCAGCAGCAAAGAATCTGTAAAAAGTGGTAATCTCCCTATTGCCTCACAATATCCTCATGTGGATTTTCCTATCAAGAAAGGTTAACTGCATGGCTCTTCATCACACAATGCATCTGTGAGATGATGTATTATCCATCTCTTCTAAATCACTATATTTAAGGTACTATTCCTGAAAATACTAGATTAGATTAATAGTAAATTAAGAGTTAACCATCAATTTCATCATGTAGCTTCTGGGGTCATCTAGCTTAGTCTTTATTCTGAACAAACTACTGACCAGATAAAACCTGGACACATCCAGAACATCCACAATTACATTCTTATTTCTGAGCTTAAATTGATCTAGAACTCAAATCAATATCCAAATTATGATCTCATTTCTATCAGCAACTGTCCAGTAAAAAACTACATGTGTAGTACTTATAAAGAAATAAAGAATATATATACATAGATATAGATAGATAGATAGATAGATAGATAGATAGATAGATAGATAGATAGATAGATAGATGACAGATAGATAGATAGATAAAGAAGCGATAGCCATCACGATCTCTGGAATGTTTAAAATTTTATTTAAAACTACTATTAAAATGCCTGGAACTCGCATTTATATATACATACATACATACATACATACATACATACATACATACATACATACATACACATATACACCGTATTTTTCGGAGTATAAGACACACCGGAGTATAAGATGCACCTTAGTTTTTGGGGAGGAAAATAGGGAAAAACAATCTGCCTACCAGGTATTCATCTGGCTAGCATCCTTAGTCTGGTCAGCTTCAGCACATTATTTTATCCCCTGGTTAGGACTTAAAAAAACCTTCTTCTGAGAGAGTAACAATGGAAGAGTATGCAAGCCAGTAAGAGCTGGGAAGATCATTAGCACCTAGTTAGGGCTAGAAAAAAACTTATTTGGAGCAGCTTCAGCACATTATTTTATCTCCTGGTTAGGACTTAAAAAAACCTTCTTCTGAGAGAGTAACAATGAAAGAGCCTGCAAGCCAGTAAGAGCTGGGAAGATCGTTAGCACCTGGTTAGGGCTGGAAAAAACCTTCTTTGGAGCAAGTAGAGCAATGAAAAAAAAACCTGCAAAGACTTAGGGCTGGAAAAATATTCTTCTGAGAGAGTAACAATGAAAGAGCCTGCAAGCCGGTAAGAGCTGGAAAGATCGTTAGCACCTGGTTAGGGCTGGAAAAAATCTTCTTTGGAGCAAGTAAAGCAATGAAAAAAAACCTGCAAAGACTTGGGGCTGGAAAAACATTCTTTGGAGAGAGTAACAATGAAAAATCCTGCAAGGTAAGAGCTGGGAAGATCTGTTAGCACCTAGTTAGGGCTGGGAAAAAAGCTACATTCGAAGTATAAGACGCACCCACATTTTCAGCCACTTTTAGGGAGGAAAAAGGTGCGTCTTATACTCAGAAAAATACAGTGTATGTATATATATATATATATATATATATATATATATATATATATATATATATATATATATATGTGTGTGTGTGTGTGTGTGTGTGTGTGTGTGTGTGTGTGTGTGTGTGTGTGTGTGTGTGTGTGTGTGTGTGTGTTGTGTATGTTGTGTATGTGTATGTTTGTATGTGTATATCAATGTATATATATGTATGTATGTATATATGTATATATGTATATATGTATATATGTATATATATGTGTGTGTATACATATATACACACACACACACACAGTGTGTGTGTGTGTGTGTGTGTGTGTGTGTGCATGCTTTATCACTGGCATTACCACTCTATCATGTAGTTGTTCATCAAAACTAAAGTGTGATAAGAATTACACCAGTGTCAACTGAGCTAACTATAACCATTTCCATCTTGACTCATAACATTCTATGTACCTAGAATTTTAGCAAAGGACCGATGCTTAGTTGTCAGATGAACTACTGTATTTTTCAGAGTATAAGATACTCCAGAGTATAAGATGCACCTTAGTTTTTGGGGAAGAAAATAAGAAAAAACAATTCTGCCTCTGCCTATCAGTATCCATCGGTATTCATCTGATTAGCGTCCTTAGCAAACAGCCTGGTCAGCTTCAGCACATTAGCCTGATTCACCACAAACAGCTGATTGGCGGGTGGATCAGCCTCCCGGAATACCACAAATCAGTCCCAGAGGTGAACTTTAGCAACAGGTTTGCTGGTTGTGAGTGCATGCGCGTGCTAGCTATGCTCACATGTGCCTCATTGAGGCAGATACCCAGCTTCAAAAATGCAGCTGATCATCGCAGGGCGCTCCAGTGAATACAGCAGGTAAAAGCGCGAAACCAGTCCGACAAGGCAGCAGCTGTTCCGGGTTGCCATTTTGGCCTCTGCACCTTGCTTTTTCACCCTCCAAAAGCTCCATTTGAGAGGGGCTGCCTTTTCAGCCTCCAAATCTCCATTTGGGAGGGGCTGCCTTTGCAGCCCCCAAAAGCTCCGATTTTGGGGCAATGGTCTGTGGCAATCCCTGCAGCCTGGAACAGGTAAAATGATATGCATGGAGGCTGAAGGGTGGGGACCGGTGGATGGGCGGGGCTATATTCAGTGCAGAGGTGAAATCCAGCAGGTTCTGACAGGTTCTGAAGAACCAGTAGCAGAAATTTTGAGTAGCTCTGAGAACTGGCAAATGCCACCTCTGGCTGGCCCAAGAGTAAGATGGGAATGGAGATTTTACAATATCCTTCCCCCAGGAGTGGAGAGGGAATGGAGATTTTGCAATATCCTTCCCCTGCCACGCCCACCAAGCCACGCCCACAGAACCGGTAGTAAAAAAATTGGATTTCACCACTGATTCAAATTTTTACCCTCTTTTAGGGGGGGAGTGTGTCTTATACTCTAAAAAATATGGTAGATCATTGGTTAAAGCACCAGGCTAGGAAGCAGGACACAGTGAGTTCTAGTTCTGCCTTAGGCATAAAAGCCAGCTGGGTGACTTTGGCCCAGTCACTCTGAGCTCAATTCACCTCACAGGGTTGTTGTTGTGGGGAAACTGGAGGAGGAAGGTGTGTTGGATGTTTGCCACCTTAAGTTACATATTTGAATTAATAATAAAAGCGGGATACAAATAAATGTATCATGCAGATGGGGACTGCATCCAAGAAATTAAAAGATGTTTGCTCCTGGGGAGGAAAGCCATGGCAAAGGTAGACAGCATACTAAAAAGCAGAGACACCACCCTGCCAACAATAGTGTGTATAGTCAAGGCTATGGTTTTTCCAGTTGCAATGTATGGCTGTGAAAGTTGGACCATAAGGAAGGCTGAGCGCCAAAGAATTGAGGCCTTTGAACTATGGTGCTGGAGAAGACTCCTGCGAGTCCCTTGGACTGCAAGGCGATCAAAGCGGTTAGTCCCAGAGGAGATCAACCCTGACTGCTCTTTAGAAGGCCAGATCCTGAAGATGAAACTCAAATACTAATGAGAAGGAAGGACTCACTGGAGAAGAGCTTAATGCTGGGAACAATTGAGGGCAAAAGAAGAAGGGGACGACAGAGAATGAGGTGGCTGGATGGAGTCACTGAAGCAGTAGGCGTGAGCTTAAATGGACTCCAGAGGATGGTAGAGGACAGGAAGGCCTGGAGGAACGTTGTCCATGGGGTCGCGATGGGTTGGACACGACTTCGCGACTAACAACAACAACAAATATATAAATAAATAAATCATCTGGGGGTCCTGAGTTTGTCAAAACATTTTGGGAAAAGAAAAAAGAAAAATGTCCTGTTCCCTTAGTGCATACACAACTGACTCAGGATTAAATACTTCTCAACACTAGCTTTGAACCTGTTTTTTCTGGGCATTTTCCAGGTCCTTTTTGTGCCCTCTGGCTCCAAAGCCTTCTTGGAAACAAAATATCCCTAGGACTCTATGTATCCCAAATAAATAACTGAAGCCAAACTTAACATTTTATGAAGCCTTCTCCTATTTTATGACCTATTGTTTCCTTTGGCCTATCAGCCATTAGGGAGAATCTAGAGCACACCATATATTGAGATGATTAATCTTCAGGACTAATCCTATACCTCATTCTCCTGCCAACTAAAAGTTGTGCCCATTGTGTGAGTAGGCAAATGCTTCTAGTTCCTCCTGCCTGAAGAGTCAATCCTCCTTAGGATATTTTTGGGTCCTTCTTATTGGTGGATGGTCTTTGTTGGAAGATGTTCCATGGCAAGGCTTTTCCAAGCTGAGGATATCTTAGTGCTACCAAAAAGAATTCGGAAAGCTATATTCGGTCCACAAAATAATCTGTTTTGCATGTAGCCCTGTTCTATGGGCCTTTTCCAGCCTGGTGCCTTCAATAGCAATTTTTCAACAACCATAAAAAAATGTTTTCTAACAATGGTCAACAAGGACATTGACTTTGACCAAAACTGATATCTGAAAAGAAATGGATGGAATAGAAGATTGCCAGCATCCTAATAGAGCAAGGGTGTCAAACACGATTTCATTGAGAGCGGCGTCAGGGTTGTGTTTGACCTCAGGGGGGCTGGGGAGGGCTTGGCCAGGATGGGCATGGACATCACTCGACCTCACAGGGGTGCCTGTGATGGCCCGAGCCATGTGGCCTTCCCGAGCTCCGTTTTCAGTGGCAGAGGGTTGAAGGAAGCCATGGCAGCCAAAAATGGAGCTCGGGAGCCCATTTTCGCTGGCAGAAGCACCGTGAGCCAGTCCTTTGCTGTTTCCAGGGCGGCCCCACGGGCCAGATCTAAGTACCCCGCGGGGTGGATCTGGACCCCGGGCCTTGAATTTGATACCCATGTAATAGAGTATTTAGCATTGAAATGTTTTGTTCTGAAATGTTATGCTTTATGCTCTAAAACTGTGAAGAAAACACTGTTATTCAATAGCAGGACATAAATAATGTCACACTTTCTAACTCTCACCAATATATTTGCTTGGACATTGTGAAAACAAAGTGTTGCTTTACTTTTCTCCTCCCCGGTGTCTCATTAAAATGGTACAGAACTATCCCCATTGTTTTCTGATTGAAAAATGCTTCCACAAAGGCAGTCTCAAGAATTTATAGAACCTACCGTACCTTTTTTTGCTTGTGCTCATGTTCCAGGTCAAGCCACTAAGGGGCGACACATCACAATTAAACTCCTGGAAACTTTATAAGCTTTTATTGGGGCTCTTGTGTGTTTGTGGTGTGGGTGTGTTATTAATTTTTTACACATATACAAATCCAGATGTGTTTATATGGAAAGAAGCAAAGATCATTTAGATCAAGAAAACAACTGCCACACAGAATATTAAATACACATCATCTGTTCTTCCCCTTCTTGCTTTTCCATTCAAAATAATATTCAAGAATATAAAACACAATTCTAAAAATATTTTTAAATTTCTTTTTATCTCTTATTTCCTTTTAAAGGTCTCCCCCACTGTTATGTTTGACTTAGAAGCATACTACAATCTATAAATGTTAAGTTGCCTTGCAAAGATTAAGACCAAGCTAGGAGTTTAAACTGACTGTTTAGAAAAGCCCACTCCCCCACCAAATTTTCTTTTCTAGCTGAAGTATTTTTTCCCCCAGGTTTTTCCCTCTTAACCATTTTCCACATACTCAGTCCATCAATCTGGCTATCATCACGTTAAAAATATAAATACTTGGTTTCGCACACCGAAATTCAACTAATACATCACACTAAGCCAAAGATTGGTTTGTTTGTGTTGTTTCTTTAAATGATGGCCATGTGTGGTTCGACTAACACATCATGGGAAAAAGAAATAATGACTTAGTATAGTACATTAGCCAGTGAATGTGACTAATTTCTCAAGGTGTCATTTCTAACCTCTGGGCATATTGCTGTTTCCCTAGCTTCGGACTTTCAGTCCTCCTTACCTAAGTCTGGAATGAAATAATTGTACAAAGGACTGAGTTAACTATATTCAACTTGGATGGTAGCTCAGTTCATGAGCCAGGAATTCCAAAGCTGGATTAGGGCCATACTGAGAAAGACAGGAAGGATTGAGTAGCCTGTGGGCAAATTTCAGAATCAGGTTGCCAGACAGTAGCACAATCATCAGCCTAGGATCAATAGCCAATATTTCTAATAAATCTGTATATGTCTATGTGTGCAAAGCACAATCATGCTCAGTTTAAGGACAGCAAACTGGCACATTTGGCCAATAACTGAGGCACTGACCAAGGAAAACAGAAGAAGAGAGCCTGAGGTGATTTGAGCAGAGTTAAACCAGGAGCCAAAAGCTTCCACATGATTGCCTGGAATTTGAGATTACCCTGCAATTCCAAGAAAATTGCTCATTTCAGATGGGAAACTAGATTTTATTTCATTTTCTTTTCCTTTAGAGAAGGGAATAATCTTAGTAAGTAACACTACCTATCAAAACAGGAACCTGGGAGATTCTGTGCAATGGAGAGTCTCAGTTATATTGGGCTACTCTCAAAAATATTTTTAAAGGAACAGTCAAGTCTAAAAGCTCACTTAAAAGCAATATAGGATAAAAAGTCATAATCCTGACTTATGTATATCCTTGTATATCCTGAATATACAAATGGCATGAGAACCACTAACATTTCTTCATATGCTCTGTTTCTCTTTAACTGAACGTCTCTACTAATAGTAAGTTTAGATTTTCAGATGGAAGGTAGAAAGAAAACAGATTCATACCCAGGAATGCATTTCCAAGGACATCCAAATGTGTCCCAGAATGAAGACACAAATCACTCTGTACTCTTAGTTGTAGATACAGTATATCCCCTTTGCTTCTATATAATGGAATACAATGGAAATTGACAACAGAGATGGTATTTCCATTGCAGATCTTCTGTGATAACTTTGTAAAAGGTGTTAAAGTTTAAACATAACAAAAGAGCTGATTTGGTACTTTCTTGTTTTCAAACAGACACCAAATTATTAAAAATTTCATTTATTTTCTAGTTTGGGGGAAAGGGACGTATCTGAGCTTTTCTGCTGCAGGTGGCAAAATAACTTGCCAATCTGGGTGGATGTGCTGATTTAAGATGTGAGGGATACCATTCACTGCTGTGCTTCAGACAGCAAGAAATCTTGGATGCCTATGCAGTTCTACTTACCACGGTACCATGGCAAATTGCCCCCAAAGATGTAGTGGTCTCTTTCTCCTTATTTCTTTTATATGGGGGTTCATTCCATTGGATCATGCTTGGTTAGGTAGCTCATCACCTCTTAATCCACCATGTTCTGGAGGGCAGGCTATTTGCCTGGATATTGGAGGGTCATCAGCTCCCCTTCATGATTAATAAAGTGGGAAGGTTGCAGGACCATGATGGCTTTTGTGACGCTACCTAATCCTGGTTAAGCAGGCAGTTGCTACGATTAGGGTCCAAGAGCCAGGCTCCAGAAATCAGAAGGGCCCCTGGATAGCATGTCCAAGAAATGTAAGATTCACTGGAAGGGTGGGCATCTGCTCCTTGTTACCCAGCCGCAACACATCTGCTTATAGGCACTTAGCTTCCCTCTAGGTACAGTGTTTCCCAACCTTGGCAACTTGAAGATGTCTGGACTTCAACTCCCAGAATTTCCCAGCTTTGCTGGCTGGGGAATTCTGGGAGTTGAAGTCCAGACATCTTCAAGTTGCCAAGGTTGGGAAACACTGCAAGAGGTATTGCTACTCAACACTTCAAGAGAAAGGGAAACTTTTGCTGCTGTCACCATTTGAAAGCTAAATGAAAAAAAGGTGTGTTTTGAGGAACTGGCCTGACCACAGTAAGAATAGATATCTTTGCTTCTCCTTCATCCTCCCCCTCAAAACCTGAAGCCTACTTCGGGTGGTAGAGTTGATGGGGTAATTTTAGCAGCACGATTTATTTCCATGACTTCCCTTAATACACATCACTCTTGTTGATTTAAAACACAAAGAAACAAGTTATCTGTAATTGTTTCACACCTAAGAGCCAAGTGAAGCGAGAGTACAACCGTATAAAATGCCTACATTACCAAAATGTCTGAAAGACTGTGTTGGACAAAGGATATTTATGGATATTTGAAGTACTACCAGAAATGGGGACCTATTGCAGAGTGCTCCACCAGGGAAGAGAAGGCTGTGTTCAGTCAGGCAGAGCTGAGGAATGTAGTCATCCAGGTGTTGCTGTGATACAATTCCAATCACATCTCATTATTTACCAGGCTTTAGGATTAGAAAAAGTTACTTAAAGATTCTTCTGCAATACGGAATAAATTCAAATGCTCCCTCAAAGTTTTCCCTTGCCTGATGGCTCCCTCTGCAGATGAAAAATTGAAACCAAAGCCAGTGCAGCAGAATAAGTCACAGATAGACAATTCATTGCTTTATTTCAACACCCTACTAACATGGGGATCCAGCTTAGGTGGTTTAAAACCATGCAGACACCACAGCTGAATCAACAAGTATCTCATAAATGACCACATTACATTCATATGCCTTGAATGAAAAAAGAGCTAATCCTGATATTTGTTTTCACCATTTTCAGATTCTTGAAGAAGCAATCTGTGGCATAAGCATTCCCACTGTTTTTGTGATAGTAAAAGAGCCTTTCACAAAGTGAAACTCTTACTAACAAAAAACAGACCACAACATCATTGTTTCTAATCAAAGGAAGATAGAATCTCATATTTTCTCTTGGGTCATCTGCATCTCTCCTAGAATAATTTCACCATACAAGGTGTGCTATGGAGGAGAAATAGCAGTCCATTTACTGTTCTTTTCTTTTAACCTGCTCATCACATGATCTAAACCAAAGGTGGGATTCACATAATTTAACAACCGGTTCAGCCAGAATCAAAAATGTGTGTGCGTGTGCGCGCGTGCCTTGCGCACATGTGCACTGCGTCAAAAACACAGCAATTGTGTAGGACAGGATAGCTTCGCTCATGCATGCGCCTTGCACACATGCATGCTGTGTCAAAACCATGGTGATTGTATAGGATGGGATAGCTTAGTGCATGCTTGCGCCTTGCACATATGTGCACTGCATCAAAAACAAGGCGATTGTATAAGACGGGATAGCGCCAGGGCGGGTGGGCGGGCCGAGCAGCTGGCTGTAACTACCGGTTCACCCGAACCGGTCCGAACTGGCTGAATGCCACCCGTGAAAATTCTAAACTTAAGCAGGCTTGCACTGAGGATGTCCAAAAGCTGAAAATATCTTGGAAATTCCTGTCTTCCATCCATCTTTACCACATTCTTGAAAAAGGAGCTGTCCAAAGCCTTCAGGCAGAGATTCTTCTGCCACTAAGAACTGTCAAGAAGAGCTGTTGTTTCTTGCCAAAAATGGTGAAGGGAATCCAGTGTATTATTTCCTTGCAAAGTTTCCACTTTTCCACACTGCAAAACACTTGCAATGTCAGTTTAAGTTTGCCCTGTTATTTTGTGTGTGGTTGCTGTTATTAATTATGCTGCTTTCAAAAGATATCTCCTTAAACAAAGATGGATAAATGACAACTGCAGCTCCCAATTATGGCCATATCCAAAGGGTTACAGTATGCATGCATGTGAATGTACATCTGCACAGCTTTAAGCAATAATTGTTTAATAGCCCTGAATTTACAGTACCCTTAGATTACAGGAGATTTTTCTCATGATCTCATCAGTAAAATCTAACACCTTGACCAGAATGGGAGGCTAGAACTCCCTCTGGATCCGTTTACATGGCAGCCTTTCCTTTTTCATTATAAGCTTAGCATTAGACTGAACAGGACTCTGATTATGTGATCTCATACTACTTGGCCTCTTTTTCTAAATCAGCATTACTAAACCCCTGAGGCTCATACTTAAAGCTCATTGTATCTGTGGGCTTGACTGCCATCTATAGTTGTACTTTGGGTTCCCTTATTATAAATCTATTTTGTAGATTTCTTCCAAGATAATTATGAGATGAAGAGGGAGAAAGTCTATGTGAAGCCTCATAGGAGTGCTTTGCTTCTCCTTTGTATCTCTATACATTCAGGGTCATAGAAAACATTTTCATCAAAATGAAAAGGTTGTGCAAAGCAACATGTCCACCTTCATACTTCAATTGGTAGTTTCTTTTATATATAAAAATTATATAAATTATTTTATTAAAGTTTTTTAAGTTAAAACTCATATAAACTAATGTGGTAAGGAAAAAAGAGAAAGATAAATCCAAGAGAAAGATAAAAGTACAAGAAACGGGGGGAAATAAAAATAGAAAAGAAAGAAACAAGATCCAAGAAGTGGCTTCCAATCTTCTTTAAAGTAGTTACAGTATAACCACAATTATAAATGTATCTTCTTACTCTATGCTTACAACATGGTTCTCATTTTTCTATAATCTATCCTCTAATCATCAAACCATATATCATAAAGTCATTTTTTTCTTTTTACGCAAAAAGTCTGTAAAATAAATGTAAATATTGTCTTTTCTCTGATTAACGAAATCAATTTAGCCATCTCAGCAATTTCCATCATTTCCACTAACCATTCCTCCATTGTGGGTAGTATACAAAAATAAAATTCAATGACTTTTCCCCAACCGTTTGTCCATCAATCCATAGTTCTTCTATAACAGGAACCAAGAGAGCTGCACAGGGCAAATCAGCATTGTTGAAAATAATTATGTTGAATACTAGTGCTTTGTAACATTCCAGCATCTTATTTGGGTGGTTTTTTTACTTGAAAGAATCTTGGCTGGCAGAGAGCCAGGAGGATAGCAAAAGAAATGTTTAAGGCTACATTGGTATCCCCCAAGCACCCCAGTATGTGCTTTTGAATTACTATACTGTTCTCCTAAAGTCCTAAAATAAGTGTGATCATTTTAAACCATGGCAGACATTGTGTCTCTAGTCACTGTATTTGTATATAATAATAGTTCTTCCTCTGTTTGTGTTGGATTGCTTTACAAAGTTTTTGGGAATATGATTGTGCCAAAGAACCACAAACTGACAGATATTAGATTTATTTCGACCTCTGGCAGTGACAGTTTTTAACACTGGGAGGCACCACTAGCACATAAAGCAAAATTCAAAGGCTGGCCTTATTAGGACTAAGTCAAAAAGTTGTGTTTAAACAGAATCGTATGTTACCAAGGGAGTGACAAATTCCATGCACACCCATGGGAAATAGGAGGCTGGGTTCTGTGGCCAAAGCTTGTTTTGAAACAAATGAACGGCTGAGCACCAAAGTAGAACACTTTCCATCCTGCCTTTGTTTTGTTTCCTGCTTCTATACTCTCTCCATTCTAACACCATTATTTTTTTTAAGTAGGCAGGGCAGAAAAACATTTTCAGTTTCTCCCGAGGGTCCTCTGTGACCCAGGAAAACGCTGCGTCTATGACCTAATACTAAACATTAAGGAAGTTCTAAAGGTTTTGCCAAGCTGGAGGGAGGTATTTTAAAATGCATGCAAATCTCCCATAAGGATAACAACACAGATGTTTATTTCATTGCTAATGTGTATTTTCAGAAATTACCAGAAATTAGCTGGTCAAAAAATAAAAATAAACACATAAAACCATTCTAAAAATCATGTTTATGATACCTGTGAGCCTGTAAGAAATGGAGCAGTTCCCAGGCTAGAGAAACTATTAGATCAGATCAGGCTTTTCACAAACCATCAAGAGTAATTGCTAATTCAGAACAGAGGCAAAACCTAGAATTTAAACTCAAGATGGCAAAACTGTGCATATATGACTGAATTTTAGTCTGCACTGAAGTCTAATCTGGCATATTCTATCAGAAAGTCTTCTACAGAATAAGAAGATTCTTGACTAAGGATATCTATAGAGGTGTGTTTCTTGATTTTATAACTTGAAGGTGTGTGGACTTCCAACTCCCAGAATTGCACAGCCGGCAAACCAAGGCTGAGAAATGCTGCTATTGAAGTCATACAAAGCCTGAGGAAACTGTTTTACATGCCATTGGACAAACTGCAGCCTTTCCGCATTACTTACCATTTGTAAAACAGAGCTGTTGTGAGAGTAAAATCTCTAGCATGGTATCAAATTTCAGAAAGAAAAAATATTTTCTCAATTATATGCAATACCTGATCAAACCAGTTGCTAAAATGTAGGCAGGGGAGCTATAATATTCAAAACAAATGCTTTTTTTTTCTTCTGCATTTTTAGTTTTTTGAGTTAACTAATCCTCTGTACGTATATTTCTGCCCTTGGGAAATCATGACAAATAGATTTAGATGTGTAGATTGTTGTCCCACTGATACACTTATCCGCTCAGTTTTATTACACTTTAAGAAGCATTCGTTTCTCAAAGTTAACATCTAGTTTTAGCAAACTAAAACTTTTTTATATGACTGATACAATAAAGACACGGTTACAGAGTATGTTCACTGAACATAATGGGTTTACAACTAAGTAAACATCAGTACCTGCATTTTTAGAAACACTAGATAAAAAGTTGAAGGCAAATGAAGATTAATTTCAAGTCAATAAGTTTAGCATTACATTATAACAAACACCTACTGAGTCTCTGATGTATAATTAGGTGGTAAAAAGAACACCCATAGACACACAAAAACATTTCTAGCTTAATTTGCACATAAACAGATACTGAAAACACAGTGAAGAACAAACAGAAAGGAATAAGAATGTAATATGTTTCAACCTTTCCTTATACAGTATATTCAAAGCACTGCAGTTAAAGTGTGGATCATCACAGAAAAATTCAAATCTCAAGCTGCATGTAAAATTAAAGAGGTTCAGGCTTGTGGAAAAAATACTTCTTTTATGTTGAAATATCTGGATTAATTTTTCTCACCACTGACTGTTCAGTGACTTCTTAATGTGTTACTGTAAATATCCTTTAAAACAGAATATTAATGTTCATAACCTGCTTTCAGCATTAAATTATCTTCAATACACCCTGCTGATGTTGTGCAAAGTTAATATGCTGCTTTCACCAAGGCTGTTTACAATCACTTCTGGAAAGAATAAGAACATTAACACAAAACACTTTTTAACACACCAGAAGTAGGGATCTTCAGCTGACCTAGATTTGGATGCCTATAATAAGGACCCATTTTCAAATTTTCATATATATGTACAATTCTCATTAATTACCCAATAGCATAATTTATTTCTTTTACATTTTCTTTCTGGCGAAAACATTCAAATTTCAATACACAGTTCTTTTTTAAATTTATTTTATTAAAAAGTTTTATAAGTAATACAAACACATTTTCCCCACCCCTTCCCCCCTCCCTCCCCTTGCCCTCCCCCCATCTCCCCCACCCCCTCCCTAGACTTCCCAGAACAAACACAGAGTATAGTATTTATAAACATAAAACTAAAATATGCTAACAAATTGTAGACTTCAAAATCTCTCTAAATCTTTAACTCCTTATAGTTCGAAACCCTTTAAACTTAAACTAAGAATTAAAAATACTTCATTCATAAGCTATTTGAATCTTCTTGGTCTGGTACTTGTTTTGAATATAGTCAATCCATCTTCTCCATTCCAATATATATCTTTCGTTTGAGTGGTCTTTAAGATATGATGAAATTTTTGCCATCTCTGCCAAATGCACGACTTTTAGTGTCCATTCCTTGATAGTAGGTGGGTCTTCCTTCTTCCAATACTGTGCCACCAGCGACCTGGAAGCTGTTATTAAATTCAAAACCAACTTAGTCTCTATTACAGTACAGTCCGTAATTATTCCCAGCAAAAAAACCTGTGGTGTAAATTTAATCTTTTTCTTTAAAATGTTTTGAATAATCCACCATTTTTTTATCCAAAAAGCCTTAATACACAGTTCTTGATGCAGAATTTCTTGTCACCCCAACTTCTTTGTTTTGAAGGAAATACCCTCTTATTTTTCATTTGTTTAAATTAATATTTCTTTCTATTGCCCATCTTGATTTTCCAAATACATGTTGTAATGCAGATCAGTATTAGATAAGTAATAACTGTTTTATGAATATTATTCCTAAATTGGGATTTAGGATGCCACATCTGAATGCCATTTACATTACTGACATATGTTCTGTCTGCCACTATTCCTGAAATTCTAATTTAATTTAATTTAATTTAATTTAATTTAATAGATTTGTATGCCGCCCAACTCCCGGGGGACTCTGGTCGGCTCACAACATGTCCAAATCTATTACAATACAACATCACATTTAAAAATATATTAAAAAAATTAAAAGAAAATCTCCAACATTCATAACAAGGGGGGAGACCCAGAGATAATATGCTCGGTCTCACTTTCACCCCGCCTGCCGGAAGAGCCACGTTTTTATTGCTTTCCGGAAGGCCAGCAGGGTGGGGATGGCTCTGATCTCCGGAGGAAGTTGGTTCCATAGGGAGGGAGCTCCCACAGAGAAGGCTCTCCCCCTAGGCCCCACCAACCGACATTGTTTGGTTGATGGGACCTGGAGGAGACCCACTCTGTGGGACCTAACTGGTCGTAGGGAGGTATGCGGCAGGATGCGGCAGAACCAAGGAGGGGCAATTGACATAATCCTTGGGAGGCAATATCCATAGCCACTCGGTCTTGTCAGGGTTGAGCTTTAGCCGGTTCTTCCCCATCCAGACCCTAACATCGTCCAGGCAGTGGCACATTACGTCGACGGCTTCCCTGAATTGAGACGGGGTGGAGATGTACAACTGGGTATCATCAGCATATTGCTGATACCTCACCCCGTGTCGTCGGATGATCTCACCCAGTGGTTTCATGTAGATGTTAAACAGGATGGGCGAGAGGACCGAGCCCTGCGGCACCCCACAAAGTAGGGGCCTAGGGCTCGACATCTGCCCCCCTGTCAACACCGACTGCGTCCTGTCAGAGAGGTAGGAGGAGAACCACTGTAGCACAGTGCCGCCCACTCCCACCTCGCCGAGACGACGCAGAAGGATACCATGGTCAATGGTATCGAAAGCCGCTGAGAGGTCAAGTAGCACCAGGATGGAGGAATGACCACCATCCCGGGCTCGCCAGAGGTCATCCATCAGAGTGACCAAAGCCGTTTCCGTACTGTAGCCACGCCTGAAACCCGATTGAAAGGGATCCAGAAAATCAGTGTCATCCAACAGCCGTAGGAGTTGGAGTGCCACCACTTTCTCTACAACCTTCCCCGCGAAGGGAAGGTTGGAGACCGGACGGAAGTTCTTTAAATCCGCTGGGTCCAGGGAAGGCTTCTTGAGGAGGGGCCTCACCACCGCGACTTTTAAGGGCCGCAGGACGGACCCCTCTCTCAGAGAAGCGTTGACCAACGCCTGGAGCCAGCCGCGTGAAACCTCCCTGGTGGCCGAAACCAACCAGGATGGACACGGGTTCAATGAGCAAGTGGCGGAACTCATCGCTCCTATGGCCTTGTCTACATCATCAGGAGTCACCGGTTCAAACTCCTCCCATATAACAGGACTAAGACCTGCCCCTGTCACCTCGGCCTGTACTGCCCAATCGGAGTCCAGGTCTGTCCGAATCTGAGTGACTTTATCCGCCAGAAACCGAGAAAATTCCTCAGCTCTGCCCTGCAAGGGATCTTCGCCACCCTCCTTGGCTAGAAGGGAGCGGGTCACCCTAAACAGGGCGGCTGGGCGGGAGTCAGCGGACGCAATAAGGGTGGAAAAGTGCGAACATTTTGCCGCCCTTATCGCCACTAAGTAAGACTTAATGAAAGTTCTTAAAAGTGTCCGGTCAGACTCAGCTTTACTAGATCTCCATCGTCGCTCTAGGCGTCTCTTATGGCGCTTCATCTCCCGGAGTTCCTCAGTAAACCAAGGAGCCCTCCTGGATCCGCTACCACGGAGAGGCCGCAAAGGCGCAATCCGATCCAAGGCCCCCGCCGCCACCCGATTCCAGGTGGCTACAAGGTCCTCGGACGAGTTGTGTACCAGGGATTCAGGTATTTCACCAAGCTCCCTCTGGAATCCCTCAGGCTCCATTAGGCGCCTGGGGCGGAACCACTTAGTCGGTCCCGCCTCCTTGCGGTGGAGGAGTGGTGCCATGAAATCCATCCTCAGAAGGAAATGATCTGACCACGACAAGGGTACTGTGACTAAACCCCTCAGCCTCAGATCATCTCTCCACTGCCCCGAGAGAAACACAAGTAATAAATAATTTCATTTATTACTAGCTGATGACCCGGCACTGCCCGGGTATTTTTCCATCCTAATTCCCCCCGCCTCCTACACATGTGCACATGACCCCCCTGGGGCCCATTTTGGGCCTTGTAGGCCTCCCTGCAGTCTCCTGTGAGCCAAAACAGCTGCGGGAGGGCCGCACCACCCACTCCCCGTGCCCTGTTTTTGGCCTAGTACGCCTTCCTGCAGCCAAAACAGGCCACGGGGGGCTTGCGCTGCACTCCCCTATGCTCCCCTATGCTCCCCCACCCCCTGCGCATGCGCAGCAGGGACCCAAATATCAGCTGGCCGCAGGAGGCGCATGCGCATGTGTGGTGGAGCGGAGCTGGGCTCGGTGTGCCACCTGCATGCCAGGGGACACACACACACACACACACACACATAAATACCCCAAGGGGTGTTAGGGGTGTCTTATTTATTTATTTATTTATTTATTTATTTATTTATTTATTTATTTATTTATTTATTTATTTATTTATTTATTTATTTATTTATTTATTTAATTAGTTGTTTATTTATTTATTTATTTATTTATTTTGCTCATTCTTATAAGCCGCCCAACTTCTGAGGGACTCAGGGCAACATACAGCATGTAAGAAGAACAATTCATAACGAAGAATATAATAAAACTAGTTAAAAGCAGTTATAAAAATTAAAACAGTATCAACATTTATACATGGGAAGACCACAGATATTCCCCTTGGTCTTAACCCGCCAGCTTGAAAAGTCTTATTTTTTTCCAGAGAGTAAGTCATCTTGCCAATTGTCTGCACAAATGGGAAAGTGAAACTCTTGCAAACTGGACCCTCTACCAAAGAACTTTTGACTTGCACATCAGCAGATACATCAGAGTCAAAGCGATGGGAAAATGAGCACCTGCACCTGTTGGAAAGCTAAATTCATGGAATGAACCATGAAGGCAGGGTCTAACCTCAGAACCACCTTATCCTTATGGAAAACACATAACCTGGGGTTGACCGATAACGTCCCCAACTATGAAACCTTTCTAGCCGAAGTGATTGCAACCAAGAACAGGACTGTGAAGGAGAGCTCTCTCAAAGACACAATGGCCAAATGGTGCTTTCATGAGTGCCTTGAGGACCTTGTTCAAGTCCCAGCTATGGAAGCTGTGGATAGCTGGGGGATTTAGAAGCGACCCCGCTACCTCTGCCACCACCACCCATTTTACCATTTTCTCAAACTGGGTCTGGGACTGGAACATAAATCCCTGAGCTGGGCCATGCTGTGCCTCCTCCACCCTGCTGAAATAGGCTGGGTCTCCTCTGTGGCCGCCATACCTGTTTTGCCTTGGTTGGGGTGGTCCCGTCCGTGCAATGATTTGGAGTGAAGGATGATCCTGGGAACATGGGCTGAAGCTGTGAGGTGGGGGTGGATGATCTGGTTAGGTCGTGGCACACTCAATCAAAGGCCTCTGTACTGGCCTAATCAGGCTCCCTTTGCTTCATAGGCCTACTGTGTGAGGGAGGCCTAGGTCTGAGTTGGGGTGAAGGACGATCCTGGGAACTCAGTGACAGATGTGAGAATTAATCTCACAGAGGTGATGTTTGATCTTTTCCCGGACATCAGACATTAGAAATGAAACCGCAGTTTAAACGTCTAAGTAAAAATATTTATTTCGGTACAAAAACAATAAATCCTCATTTGTTTACATCTCTAATATAAATGTGTATCTTCTCTCAATGGAAGACAGAGCAAGAAGGGTAGAACGGAGAAAGGAATGCACACATGCGTACAAGAACATATCAATCACATGCTCAGGAATAAACCATTATATTGAATAGGGATGCATCTCCCTGCATATACATGTAACAGGCAATAAATCACACTGTGACACTCAGGCCGAAGCTGTTTCCTGTGAGTTTGGACTGCCACGGTGAGGTGGGGGTGAGCGATCCGCTTAGGCCGTGGTGTGCTTAATCAAAACCCTCTGTACTGGCCTAATCAGGCTTTCTTTGCTTTGTAGGCCCACTGTGTGAGGGAGCACGCTCAATCAAAGGCCTCTCTGTACTGGCCTAATCAGGCTCCCTTCATAGTCCTACTGCTGTACGAACCTAATCAGGCTCCCTTCATAGGCCTACTGTATGAGGGAGGCCTAGGACTTAAAGGTCCACTGTGTGAGGGAGCACACTCAATCGAAGGCCTCTGTACTGGCCTAATCAGGCTCCCTTCATAGATCTACTGTTGTATTGGCCTAATCAGGCTCCCTTCCCTCTCCCATGACATCACAAACAAATGTCACTCTAGAATGCCGCACTCACTCTCCTTAAAGGCCCAGGCTTTCCAGAGTTATGGTGGAACACACACACAGAGACACACACACACATCCCAGGGGTGTCTTACCCCCACAGTCTCCGGAGGGTAAGTCATCTGTGTACCAAGTTTGGTCGAAATTGCTCAAGGCGTTCCAGAGTTATGCTTCAACATACAAACATACATGCATGCATGCATGCATGCATGCATGATAGATAGATAGATAGATAGATAGATAGATAGATAGATAGATAGATAGATAGATAGATAGATAGATAGATAGATAGATAGATAGATAGATAGATAGATTGTATTTTCCCCTTTTCCCCTTTTATTTATTATTGTATTTTCCCCTTTGTTTTGTTGCTGCGCATTGCTAGATCTCATGTGCAGCCTGGTTACTTTTTAATCTTATACCTAAATATTGAACTGCTTCATATAAAGTAGTTATGTTTTACTAAGTATACTTAACACTGCAGCCTTAATCACATGATTATATCTTATTTTATATTAAGAAAAGTGCTAAGTGCATGATTCTCATCAGACAGGAAATCAACCATCAGACAGGAAACCAACTATTTTTATATCCTCCCTGCTGCGTCCCCACGCACGATGATCACCTAGCAACCAAAAGCACCTTCCCATTGGATGGACTCTGACAGTTCAGCCGGCGGGAAAGTTGACGCCCTGCCATTGGCTGCCCGTTTTGACAGCCGCTATATAAATAGTGGCTTGACAGAAAATTGCCTGTTGCCAGTTCCTGTTTATACCTTGTTCACTGCTGTTACCCTAATAAAGGGATTTGTTCTATGACTGTCTCGCCTCAGTCTCTGACCCTTGGTTCTCCCGAACAGAACACTCCCAACCACTGCAAAGACAACTAGGAGGCTATTACCTCCCTTTAAGAGCTTTTAGGAAGGAAAGAAGGAATCCACAATGGCCCAGTGAAGGTCAGCCCCAATGTGAATAAAGTCAAGGAAGGCCTATCACTCTCTGATCCATTTCAGTGAAAAGGATTTCTTTTGTTGTGCGATCATCACTCTTGGACCTTATCCTTGTGCCATCATTTGAAAAACATGGATAGCCCACTGTTCATTTACTCATCCTTGTTGACATGACAGCTCCAGAACAGTTTCGAGCTGAAGAACATATTTATATATGTTGTAAATAAATAAATTTACAAATAAATATCTGTAAATAAATATCTAAATAAATAAATATCATACTGACATCTTTGGACAAATTACCTAGAATTGTTGCTGTCATCTATTAGCTTTTTATCTTTCTACATTATAAACATATCCAACTTGATAGAATAAGTAAAAGGCCAAACTGCAGTTTTATGCCTGGGTTTTCCTTGGTCCATCTAAAATGGAAACCCAATGATGATTCATAGTGCCTTCTGGAGGCATCTAAGTATCACTGTGCTGATATAACAATTTGAACAGAGGCTGGATTGCTGATGCTACAAATCACTAAAGGAGAACTAGTGGAAAGGTTTAAAATTATTATTAGAAAGAATACCAGTTTTGTTTATGTTGCAATTATTGTCACAGAGTTTACATTGGTTGAATTCCCAAGATGACATGAAGGGAGGCATTTTCAAGCCTATCTGGAACTTATGAGATGAACTATAATCCTTTTAAAAAATCAGACTGAACTGGAAAGCTTTGTGAGTGATTTTGATGTTTGCTAGCACCAAAGAACATTTTGTGGGGTTTCTCAAGTAAAGAGAATCCAAAAATGTGTTTGTCACATTTTTTACACTCACAATCAGGGCCCTACATTGGATAAGGAAAGAACAAGGCTTGCATATTGATGAGGGAGGTCCTTACTGACCTGCACTTTTTTCAAAATGTTGGGGTCTCTTCATGGATCATAATCTGATTATGACTGCACAATTACGCAGCTGCACAAAAATGCAATCCTAATTCTGTATCACAGAACTATACTGTATATTCCTCTCTATTTGATGCAGTCAGATCACTGTTAGAACCTTTTGTCCAGTTACTGGCATTAAATTTTATTAGAGCAATCAAAATGATAAGAAGGAAGGAAAAGTCTATAAGAAACAGAAGTATTGAATATGGTTTGGCTTGTAGAAGATTGGCTGGAGACATGATAGATCAAGGGCTGTCATATAAAAATTGGGGGAGAAGCAATGGGTTTAATTTCTTATTTCAGTTGGAAAAATTCCTAGCAGTAAGAAAATACTATTTTGGAAAGAAGGGAGCTTTTGTTCTAAATGGAAGCTTGATGGCCATCAGTTAGAATAGAATTCTTTATTCTTTATTGGCCAAGTGTGATTGGTCACACAAGGAATTTGTCTTTGGTGCATATGCTCTCAGTGTACATAAAAGAAAAGATACATTTGTCAAGAATCATGAGGTACAACACTTAATGATTGTCATAGGGTACAAATAAGCAATCAGGAAACAATCAATATTAATATAAATCGTAAGGATACAAGCAACAAGTTACAGTCATACAGTCATAAGGGGGAGGAGATGGGTGATAGGAATGATGAGAAGACTAATAGTAATAGTAATGCAGCCTTAGTGAGTTTGACAGTGGTGAGGGAATTATTTGTTTAGCAGAGTGATGGCATTCAGGGGGGAAACTGTTCTTGTGTCTAGTTGTCTTGGTGTGCAGTGATCTATAGCGTCGTTTTGAGGGTAGGAGTTGAAATAATTTATGTCCAGGATGCGAGGGGTCTGTAAATATTTTCACGGCCCTCTTTTTGACTCGTGCAGTATACAAGTCCTCAATGGAAGGCAGGTTGGCAGTAATTGTTTGTTGGGGATGTTATAAAAATATATTCCTACACTGGGAAGAGTTGAACTGGATGAACTCCAAGATCTCCTCCATTCTTTAAATTCTAAGAAATACTACATAACATTACACTGCTCTGTTTTAAAATTAAGCAACATTGATCTCATTGACAAGTAATCCTATACAATTTTGTTTTCTCCCACTAAACAAGTTTAATCTTGTGAAGCTCCAGGGATTACAGAATGGATATTCCAACGACCAAGCATAGTCTGAAATTGCCTGAAATTGTTCCTACACTCAGAAACTTACAAATGTATACTTTGGTATCTAACAAGGAAGCTAAAAGAAGCCTTAATCCCAAAGCAGTAAGAAATGCATTCCTTAGCAAGTGTGTCTCATGTAATATATTGTTGTTATTAACAATTATATAATATAGTTAACTTGACCAGAATCTTATACAGTATTGTTTTTGATCAAATTTTTGGGCCTTGAAAATGTGAAGTCTTACATATGCAGAGAACCATGGAGTTAAATTTCAGATGAGCCACGTTCAAATCTCCATCTCTCTATCTTGCAAAGAGCTTCTCTGGTCTACCTTGGGACAATCACTTTCTCCGCATGCTACTTCACAACACAGATAAAATAAAATGGATGCTGGATAGAGCTCTCCCATGCTTTTTCTATTATTCCTCACTCATTACACAAAGGAGAATTTCATTTAGAAAATCTTTAAAAAGAAATCCCTGGGGATGAAGAATTAGGTTCTTGCACGATTTAGTTTCAGTATAAACGAGTATTATGAAAACAGATGTGAACAAACCAAATGATTTGCATCAGAGAAATATGAATCTATGAAGATTAAGGGCAGAAATGTTGTGCATTTCCTCTGTGAAATTAAGTAAATTAAATTAGTTGTTTAATGATGAGACTTGCATCATTAGCATTTTGAATGTAAAAATACAGTCAATCTTCTTCATTCTTGGCAACCCTCAGATATGTGGATTTCACATCCAGAATTTTCAGCAATGCTTATGGAGTCCCGATATTAAAGAGTATCCAAGATTAATGCAGCTAAAATGTCCCTAATAAGTGATCATCAGTAAGAAGGTCCTGTTCTCCAACATTATTTGGGAAACAGGGACTTTTTGGCAGAGACTGCATTTCAATTTTAACGCAAGTATATTAAAATTGAGTCAAAAAGCTGTCCATCAGCCCCTAATTTCCTAAATATTAAATTTACCCATTCCCACACACACGCATGCAAATCTTTGAAACATTTGTCAAATCTTATTCATCTCTCTCTGTGTTCATTTTCCAACAACACTGTACAGAGGTGAACAACCAAGTGCCCTGGACTAAATGCAGCAAGTCTGCTAAAAATCACACTAGCAAAGGTTGGTATCCAATTCCTGAAAATGGAGGCATAACTTCCCATGAAATTTTGCTGGAAAGAAAAAGAAAAAGAAGGGTGAGTCATTGGAAAGACTTTACTCATCCAAAATAATAAAAGTACTGCTTGTTTGCATGATGTCATAATGTAACTGTCCCACCCATTAAACACCACGACTAGTGGAAAATATAACAAAAACCTTCAGGACACAGCCAATGGAAAGCTGTCAGATCCACTAGTAGCACTATGGCATACCTTGCATCACTATTGACACATATGAAGAATTGCATTTTTGCAATTCTGAAGATATAGATTATATCAATGATTAGCAAAGAAGAAGAATTAATGCTGAAAATGTGATCTGTTTTTTGTTAAACTGGTGAAATGACCACACATGGAGAAATTTGTACAGATCTGATTATATCTGTAAACAATTCTTTCAACGGAAGCTGCATTTATTCTAACTGCAGTTGTATTCTTTTTTCTCCTGTCTATCAGATTGTGATTCTACAAAATACTATTATTTAAAGACTCCAGTTCATCTAATACTTCTGCAGGTCTATTCCATCTTAAAATTCATAAGTTAAAATTCATAAGCAGGGAGGCGGGACCGACTAGGTGGTTCCGCCCCAGGCGCCTGATGGAGCCAGAAGGATTCCAGAGGGAACTTGGGGAGATACCTGAAACCCTGGTACACAGTTCAGCTGACTCCCTGGTGGCTGCTTGGAACACCGCAGCATCAGGGGCGTTAGACCGAATTGCGCCTAAGCGACCTCTCCGTGGCAGTGGATCCCGGAAAGCTCCCTGGTTTACCGAGGAGCTCCGGGAGATGAAACGCCAGAAGAGACGTCTGGAGCGCCGCTGGAGGTCCAGCAAGACCGAATCCGATCGAACACTATTAAGAATTTACATCAGATCTTATTTAGTGGCGATAAGGGCGGCAAAACGATCCCATTTTTCCGCTCTTATTGCATCCGCAGATTCTCACCCAGCTGCCTTGTTTAGGGTGACTCACTCCCTCCTTGCTAAAGGGGGGAGCGAGGAACACTTGCAAGGTAGAGCTGAGGAATTCGCAGAGTTTCTGTCGGATAAAGTCGCTCGGATCCGGTCGAACCTGGACTCTGGCTGGGCAGAGGCCATGGAGTTGACTGGGGCAAGTCTTAGTCCACCGTTGTGGGAGGAGTTTGGGCCTGTTTCTCCTGATGATGTGGACAGAGCCGTGGGGGCGATGGGGGCCTCCACCTGTTTATTGGACCCGTGCCCCTCCTGGTTGGTCTCGGCCAGCAGGGAGGTGACACGCGGCTGGATCCGGGCGGTGGTCATCGCTTCTTTGGGGGAGGGATCCGTACCGCAGTCATTAAAAACTGCGGTGGTGAGACCCCTCCTGAAGAAGCCTTCCCTGGATCCAGCTGATTTGAAGAACTATCGTCCGGTCTCCAACTTACCTTTTTTAGGGAAAGTTGTGGAGAAGGTGGTGGCTACTCAACTTCTGCGACTTCTGGATGAAACAGAACATCTAGATGCCTATCAGTCGTGTTTCAGGCGCGGGTACAGTACAGAAACTGCCTTGGTCGCTCTGATAGATGATCTCTGGCGGGCCCGGGATGGGGGAAATTCCTCTATCCTAGTGCTACTTGACCTCTCAGCAGCTTTCGATACCATCGACCATGGTATCCTTCTGCATCGTCTCGGTGAGTTGGGAGTGGGAGGCACCGTTTTACGGTTGTTCTCCTCTTATCTCACCGATAGGATGCAGTCGGTGTTAACAGGAGGGCAGAGATCCTCCCCTAGGCCCCTGTTATGCGGGGTGCCTCAGGGGTCGGTTCTCTCGCCCATCCTATTTAACATTTACATGAAACCGCTGGGTGAGATCATCCGCAGACATGGGGTGCGTTTCCACCAGTACGCTGATGACACCCAGCTGTACATCACCACCCCGTCTGACTTCAGTGTGGCAGTTGATGTAATGTGCCGGTGCCTGGACGACGTTAGGATCTGGATGGGGAGGAACAGACTCAGACTCAACCCCGACAAGACTGAGTGGCTTTGGGTATTGCCTCCTAAGGACTACGACAACTGTCCCTCCTTGGTTCTAGAGGGAATGAAACTGACTCCCTCGGACCAGGTCCGCAACTTGGGGGTCCTCCTAGACCCACAGCTAAAATTGGAGCATCATCTTACTGCTGTGGCTAGGGGGGCCTTTGCACAGGTTCGCCTTGTGCACCAGTTGCGGCCATACTTGGAGAAGGAGGCTCTACTCACGGTCACTCACGCCCTTGTCACCTCCCGTTTGGACTACTGCAATGCGCTCTATATGGGGCTACCCTTGAAGAGTATCCGGAGACTCCAACTGGTACAAAATGCGGCTGCGCGTGCTGTGGTGGGTGTACCAAGGTACACCCACGTGACACCTATACTCCGCCAGCTGCATTGGTTACCCATTTGTCTCCGGGTCCAATTCAAGGTGTTGATCATCATCTTTAAAGCCCTTCATGGCTTAGGACCAGGTTATCTCCGGGACCGCATTCTGCCTCATACTTCCCTTCGACTGTGGGTTAGGGCCCACAGAGTCGGCCTCCTCCAGCTCCCGTCAACCAAGCAATGCCGGCTGGCGGGCCCTAGGGGGAGGGCCTTCTCTGTGGCAGGCCCCGCGCTCTGGAACCAACTTCCTCCAGAGACCCGAACCATCCCCACCCTGCTGGCCTTCCGAAAAGCCGTTAAGACGTGGCTTTTCCTGCAGGCAGGGGGTAGAGCTTAATTCCAGCTGAACTCTCCCCCGGGTATGCTTGGTTGTTGCATGGTTGTTTTTATATTGCATTTTTAATTTTTATATTATGTTTTTAAATTTTGTTTATTGGTTTCTTGTATTTTCCTATGCTGTACGCCGCCCTGAGTCCTTCGGGAGTTGGGCGGCATATAAGAAAGCCGAATAAATAAATAAATAAATAAATAAATAAATAAATAAATAAATAAATAAATAAATAAATAAATAAATAAATAAATAAATAAATAAATAAATAAATAAATAAATAAATAAATAAATAAATAAATAAATAAATAAATAAATAAATAAATAAGTATGGTAGCTGTATCAAGAATTGCTTAGGTGCTAACCAGGGGTGGGTTCCTACCAGTGTGGTCCAGTGTGCAGCTCCAGTAGGGACCCATCGATTATGCAATTTGCGCGCGACTGCAGCGGTGCCGTCTTCACCGGACAGTCGCCCGCGTCGCCATCTTTTTAAAACAATTTTTCGGCTTTTTTGCTTCTGAGCATGCGCGGAAGCAAAATCTCGCCAAAATCTCACATGTGTGTGAGATTTCGGTGAGATTTTGCTTCTGCACATGCACAGAAGCAAAATCTCGCTGAAATTGCGCGCGTGCGCGTCCCCTCGCGAGATTTTGGTGAGATTTTGCTTCCATGCATGTGCGAAAGCAAAAAATTGCCAAAATCGCGCGAGGGGGCATGTGCACGTAGCGAGCACGCGCGCACACAAAATGTGGAGATGCACATGCAACGCACTGGTATCGGTAAGTAGGCAACCCACCCCTGGTGCTAACCAATAACTGCAATATTTCTTCAATTATCTTCAGAATGGCAATCGTTTTGTTACAGAGATTACACTGCATTTACTTAATAACATGGAACTCCAAGCTGAAAATGGTATATTTCAAGCATCTCAATATCCTTCAATGAATGACTCTTAGAACTATGTTTATTATGCTTAAATAAAAACCTTGAAAGTCCCTGAAAAAAAATACTGCAGGATTTATAATTTTCTTACTATCTAAAGAGATTAGCTGTTTCTGTTCTAATCTTAAATTTCAGTCAAGGATTATTAGAGGGATTAAGAGAAGAAACCAACATTTTAGAGTATGGGGAAGTTTGTTTGAGGTTTTTCCTGCAAAAACAGTATTGTTTTCTTTCAAAATAATGCTAAACCTCTTCTTTTAAAAAAATGGTCCATCAGTCTTTCCAAAGGGTGGATGTGCTTAATCTGTGAATATAAAAAATACTTGCCAGGCATTATTGTGGGTTGCTGCCTTGATCACATCATCAATCACATAGTAGATGAAACACCCCAGGCTATATCCATGGCAAAAATTGTGTCAAAAGAAGATGGAAACACTGCCTTAGAACTGAGTAACTAAAGATTGCTTTAACCTGCATATGCAGTAGGCTTAGGATGAGATAAAGGCAACAACATGAGAACACTGCGTGTAAAAACATTTGTGGGGCATATATACATCTTGGTTAGGACGACGTTGGGATAAGTCCAGAACTCCTAATAGCAGCTATGTAAAACAAAGGCTATACTCATCAAAAGGATCATAATCTATTACAAGCTGTGATTTGGGTTTCTGTCACAAAGAATATTGTTCTGGAATGATTGCCTGGTAATGTTTAAAATTAAACTAAGAGATCAGACGTCAATGCAATGTTGTCTATAAATAGCAGGCACAGGGATTTATCAAAGAGCACGCTAATAGTCTAGACAGAGCAAGGGATATTTTTTCCATCCAGGTTTTGTTTTTCACAATTTGGCTCCTGTCTTCCCCACATCCAGTGTTTGAGTTGGATTACCCTGATATCTTTTATAGCCATTCCTAGGACACAGCTCTGACTAGCAAGTTTGTCTGTGAGCTCCTGGCATCACTTTGGTCACTATTCATTGGCTGCAAATCTCACATATTACACCGAAAGCTCTTTTTATTTGATGGCAGCTACCCCAGCATCTACAGACTCATTCAGGTCAAGTGCAAGGAGGTTGTTCATGGAAAATGTCATACAGCTATGTCTCTTGCACGATATATTCTTCTAGGAAAACAAGTCAGTCTCTCCAATGGGTAAAACATAATTTGAATTCTTCATTGACACTCAAATGAGCTACATTTGCTATAAACAATATAAATGAGGGTGATATCTTATATAGATTTTTTAGAGAGGATCATCTATAGTAGAGCAGAACTTTTGAGTGCTTATTTAAGTTGTGGATTCGAGTTTTCCTTAATTAAAAACTGCACTGAATCTTCGTGATTTAGGAAAATTAAATGATAGAATTCCATTTTGAGATCCCCTCCATCCAATTTCAATATAGTCCTTTGTATGCTCAGGCAAAAACCTGTTCTTTGGAATGTACAGAAAGAAATAGGACAGGAATCCTTACTCAGGTTCCTAAGCCTGTACACTTTTAGGAAGAATAGTGAGGTGTGATACATTGTATGTGCATAGGCAGGCTTTGAAAATAGGTATTTTTTAGAAATGACAATCTGGTTGGCCTGTCTTACAAGAATGGAAACTGGAACCACAATTTCCTTGCTTAATAACAATGCTTGTGGTAACTTATAGCTATAGATTATGAGGTATTTTTTAAAGAAAAAATAAGCACAAAATACATTTGATCACAGGTATAGCTATATACCACTGAAACCAATCTTAGAAGTATATCAAATTTTTATTTATGTTTAGGAGGAAAAGCCAAACTTTAATTTTCCATGCATTTAGACCACAGAGAATATATTCGTTAATTTAAGACAAGACACACTGAAAGAATAAGGTGGCCTTTGTCCTACCCAAGGGACAAGACTGGATTATTCATTGGACACAATGGCGCAATGCCCAGATCTTAGGAAACTCTCAAAGGCCAGTAAAAATGTTTTAGCCATCTCAAAGCTGATTCAAAAAAAAGGTTAAAAAAAAAGCTCAAATAACAAAGATGTGCAGATATATAGTACATATGTATGCATATATATGTACACATACATAGATGCATATATAAAACTATACACCTTTGTTTATTAATGGATTAGGGATCTATATCAGGGGTGTCAAACTCGCGGTGTCACATTGTCATCATGTGACGTACCGCAACTTTTTCCCCTTTGCTTAACCAGCGTGGGCGTGGCCAGTACGTGATGCATCCGGCCCTCAGGCCACAAGTTTGACACTCCTGATCTATATAGTAAATGCAAATATATCTGTAATTCTGTTCTCAGAACATGCAATCACAACATACTCCCAGGCCTATACAAATTTTAAGGGATGCAATAAAAAACATAAGCAAGAATGCAAAAGGTACTTACTGTATAATGTAGAGAAAGCCGTAGTGATAATCCAAGTCCAACACAGGATTTAAAACAGAAGAGACCAGAATGAAAATCAGAACAAATGTAAAAAAGCAAACTAAATGTCAGGCATTTACATAAGCAGAAGGAACAGTAGTTAATATATCTAGCATGAATTTATCCTTGTGCCCAAGTCTTTTATGCAGAAGCACTACAGTTGATGCTTTTTACCTCTTAAGAGAGAGTGATCCACTCTGAGCAATCCCTTTATTTTTGAGGAGCCCAGGCATATTGCTTGTACTTTTATGCCATTCAGGGCATTGCTCTCCCACTGAACAACAACACCATTGTCACAGGCTTGGGGGCTACAGCACGTTGCAGGTTCTGTGGGCGTGTCTTGGCTTGGTGGGCGTGGCTTGGTGGGCATGGCAGGGGAAGGATACTGCAAAATCTCCATTCCTTCCCCACTTCAGGGGAAGGATACTGCAAAATCCCCATTGCCTCCCGATCAGCTGGGACTCGGGAGGCAGAGAATAGATTGGGGCAGGGCCAGTCAGAGGTGGTATTTACCAGTTCTCTGAACTACTCAAAATTTCCGCTACCGGTTCCCCAGAACTGGTCAGAACCTGCTGAAACCCACTGCTGGTTCCGGTGCTTAGATCTGATATTTCCAGCAAGAGATCCCCCAGTGATCCTCAATTGCCTCTCCTTATTCTCTGGGAGGATTTAGTCAGGTTTAGTTTTTTCCAACTTTGCAACCTGTCAGCCAGACTAGTTTAGGACAAAAATATACCTGTGTTCAAAAACAGCCTGATGAGTCACAGGTATGAACTACTGTCTCTTGTTATTAAGGCAATTTAGTGGGGGTAAAACATGTCATTCCAAGCACCCACCCATTAGGGAAGAGTAGTTGGTCATTCTTTTCAGTTAGCGAGTAATGCTTGGCACAAGGGAAACAGCCAGAGCAATCCATTAGTTGCTTTTCTTAATTTTCCCCACACTAAAATAGAAAGGACAGCACCAGCCCTGACATCAAAGCAACAAATTTCATACCATCATATGTTTCAAGCCCAAGGAGGGTGGATGGCACATTTGATGCAAACAAGGAATTAAAAGTATTCTGCATCTCCTTCTGCCATCTAGTGGGCATCCAGAGTTTTGCAGCCCATATTTAATAGCATTAATTTTACTTCACTGTGGTGGGTATAAGAGTTCAGGAAGCCCTTTCGACATTAGTGTATCTGCTAAAGGCCACATCTCACTAATAAAGGGATAAAAAGAGTGGATGCTAATGAGAAGTGCTTATAGTTATTCCCCAAACCCCAAGTACATTTCTTCCAGGACACCCCAATTCTTCTTCCCTTCTGCGTAAGCAAGGAAACAAGGTAATTGGGAAAACTTTATTTTGGGGAAACTATTTTGCTATTATAGGCCTTTTCATAAATAACTCTAGGAATTCCCAGAATAAAATCTGAAAAGTCTCCTTTACATACATTACTTAGCAGATGTATCTGCATTGTCTAAATTATAATGTCATATGTAGACAGATTCAGAGTAGCAAGACCACCACAGAGCTGAAAAACACCACGTTAAGAAACTAGCACTTTCATATTATTTTCATGATAAAATCTTGCATCCCATCCATTACCAGAATAGATTCCTGAGTTAAATACATGTGGACAGTGGTGTCTGAAATATTAGACCAGGATTGGCAATCCAGATCCACATCCAGAATCAATATTTAATCCCCATGACACTAGACTCACTAGGTAAATCTATGAATCCCTCTCTCCATCTCCACCTTCCATCTCATAGGTTATTGTAAGGGAAAAGCATACATGCCCAGATTCATACAATATATTCAGTCAGGCTAAAATAGGGCTAAATAATGCATACCTCACAGTGTTGTGGAAACTAAGCAATAGATTTCGCTCTTCATCTGTATCAGGGCCATTTTAGGCCCTTAGGGGTCGAGGTGGGCCTTTTGCTAACGTACCTGCCTCCTAGCTGCGTTGCAAAGGCCCTGCCTGTTCTGCTCGAGGCGGTTGCAGGGCTGGCGGTTGAGTTCCCCAGGTTGATGGTGCTGGGGGACTTTAATCTGCCATCACCCGGCGAAGCCTAGGGGGCAATCCAGGAGTTCATGGCTTCCATGACAACCATGGACCTGACCCAAGTAGTTCAGGGTCCGACTCATGAGGGTAGTCACACGCTTGACCTTGTGTTTCTCTCGGGGCAATGGAGAGATGATCTGAGGCTGAGGGGTTTAGTCACAGTACCCTTGTCATTGTCAGATCATTTCCTTCTGAGGTTGGATTTCATGGCACCACCCCTCCACCGCAAGGAGGCGGGACCGATGAAGTGGTTCCGCCCCAGGCGCCTAATGGAACCCGACGGATTCCAGAGGGAACTTGGGGAAATACCTGAATCCCTGGTACACAATTCATCCGAGTCTCTGGTCGCCGCCTGGAATCAGGCAGCAGCGGGGGCTCTGGATCGGATTGCGCCTTTACGACCTCTCCATGGAAATGGATCCAGGAGGGCTCCTTGGTTTACCAAGGAACTCCGGGAGAAGAAGCGCCACAAGAGACACCTAGAGCGACGATGGAGATCTAGTAAAGCTGAGTCTGACCGGACATTTTAAAAACTTTCATTAAGTCTTACTTAGTGGTGATAAGGGTGGCAAAATGTTCGCATTTTTCCGCTCCTATTGCGTATGCTGACTCCCGCCCAGCCGCCCTGTTTAGGGTGACCCGCACCCTTCTTGCCAAGGAGGAAGGCGGAGATCCCTTGCAGGGTAGAGCTGAGGAATTTTCTCGGTTTCTGGCGGACAAAGTCATTCAGATTCGGACAGACCTGGACTCCGATTGGGCAGTACAGGCCGAGATGACTGGGGCAGGTCTTAGTCCGGTTATATGGGATAGGTTTGAACCGGTGACTCCTGAGGATGTAGACAAGGCCATAGGAGCTATGAGCTCCGCCACTTGTTTATTGGACCCGTGCCCTTCCTGGCTGGTTTCGGCCACCAGGGAGGTTTCACACGGCTGGCTCCAGGCGTTGGTCAATGCTTCTTTGAGAGAGGGGTCCGTCCCGCGGCCTTTAAAAGCTGCGGTGGTGAGACCCCTCCTCAAGAAGCCTTCCCTGGACCCGGCGGATTTAAAGAACTTCCGTCCAGTCTCCAACCTTCCCTTCGCGGGGAAGGTTGTTGAGAAAGTGGTGGCGCTCCAGCTCCTACGGCTGTTGGATGACACTGATTTTCTGGATCCCTTTCAATCTGGTTTCAGGCGCGGCTACAGTATGGAAACGGCTTTGGTCACCCTGATGGATGATCTCTGGCGAGCCCAGGATGGGGGTCACTCCTCTATCCTGGTGCTACTTGATCTCTCAGCAGCCTTCGATACCATTGACCATGGTATCCTTCTGCGTCGTCTCGGAGAGGTGGGGGTGGGCGGCACTGTTTTGCAGTGGTTCTCCTTCTTCCTCTCTGACAGGACGCAGTCGGTGTTGACAGGGGGCAGAGGTCGAGCCCTAGGCCCCTACTATGTGGGGTGCCACAGGGCTCGGTCCTCTCACCCATCCTGTTTAACATCTACATGAAGCCACTGGATGAGATCATCCAACGACACGGAGTGAGGTATCAGCAATATGCTGATGATACCCAGTTGTACATCTCCACCCCGTCTCAATTCGGGGAAGCCATAGATGTAATGGGCCGCTGCCTGGACGATGTTAGGGTCTGGATGGGGAAGAACCGGCTAAAACTTAACCCTGACAAGACTGAGTGGCTGTGGATATTGCCTCCTAAGGACTCGACCAATTGTCCCTCCTTGGTTCTTGAGGGGGGAGAAATTAGCTCCCTCAGAATGGGTCCACAATTTGGGTGTCCTCCTAGACCCACAGCTAAAATTGGAACAACATCTTTCAGCTGTGGCTAGGGGGACCTTTGCACAAGTACATCTTGTGCACCAATTGCGACCCTACTTGGAGAAGGAGGCACTTCTCACAGTCACTCATGCCCTATCACCTCACGGCTGGATTACTGCAATGCGTTCTACATGGGGCTACCCTTGAAGAGTGTCTGGCGACTGCAATTGGTGCAAAATGCAGCTGCGTGAGCTGTGGTGGGTGTACCCAGATGCACCCACGTAACACCTATCCTCCGCCAGCTGCATTGGTTGCCCATTAGACTCCGGATCCAATTTAAGGTGTTGATCGTTACCTTTAAAGCCCTACATGGCTCAGGGCCAGGTTACCTTCGGGACCGCATCCTGCTGCATACCTCCCTACGACCGGTCAGGGCCCACAGAGTAGGCCTCCTCCAGGTCCCGTCGACCAAACAATGTCGGCTGGTGGGGCTGAGGGGGAGGGCCTTCTCTGTGGGAGCTCCCTCCCTGTGGAACCAGCTTCCCCCGGAGATCAGGACCATCCCCACCCTACTGGCCTTCCGGAAAGCAATAAAAACTTGGCTCTTCTGGCAGGCGGGGTGAAAGTGAGACCAACTAGATTAAATATGGGTCTCCCCCCCATGATTGTAATATGAGATACTCTTTTTAACTTTTGTATTTTTTAATGATTGTATTTTATATTTGTTATATATTTTAATTATTGTATTTTATATTTGTAATGGAATTTAACATGTTGTGAGCCGCCCAGAGTCCCCAGGGAGTTGGGCGGCATAGAAATCCATTAAATTAAATTAAATTAAATTAAATTAAATTTTGCGAAGCCATACTACCATGTTTCCCGAAAATACAATCTACCCCGAAAATAAGCCCTAGCCTGATTTTTTGGGATCGGCATAATATAAGCCTACCCAAAAAAATAAGCCCTAGTGAAAGGGGCGTGGCCAGTACAGGAGGCAGCCCTTCCCTTTCCCGGTCACCTCATGGAGGCTTGGCCCCTTAATCACGGCCCGTGGATCAGCTGAGCCAGCAAGGGTCAGGAGCTGCCTTTCATTCTGTCTCTCTGCGGAGCCCTCCCAGTGTAATGCTCTGCCGCAGCTTCAGAGCAAATCTCCACCTTCCTTGCACAGGATTGAAAGGCTGAAGGCTTCGGAGGGAGCATTTTTGGGATGTGCGTCTGTGCAGAGCTCCCCAAGGCAGGGAAATGGGGGGGGGTTTCTGCTGATCAGAGCAAGGCGAAGCCTCCAGCCTTGCAATCCTCCACAGGGAAGGTGGAGGTATGCTCTAAAGCTGCAGCAGAGCTTTTGCGCCAGGAGACTTCCGCAGGTACATTTCTGAAATATTAACTTTTAACACCGTACTAAAAGGGCTGGAAAGTTCCACCACATTCATTAAAAGAAACTTTCATATTCAGCTTGTTTCTTTTCAACTTCCTGTTGAGCTGACTCACATGCTCTCTTTTTATGCAACAAGAAATTTACTTCACTTTATTATGGTAGGATTCAGCACTTGTATTAATAGTAAGAAATGGTGCATCTTCCATCATTTCCAAGATCTTGGCAAAGATAAGCAAGCAAAGATCTGCGAAAACCTAGAAGCAATCAAAGCTATTACTAGAAGTCACTATGGGTTTATCAAAAACAGATCATGCCAAACAAATCTTATTGTATTATTTCACAAAGTGACTAAATTAGTGACCAGCTAATGGGCGGCGGTTGATTAGTGGTGGGCGGAGGCGATCCCCACAACCTGAAACAGCTGATCGGCGGTATTCCGGGAGGCCGATACAACCGCCAATCAGCTGCCCATGCTAAATCAGGCTGTGCTGAAGCTGACCAGGCGGTTCGCTGTTTGCTGCAAGGAGGCAAATTGCTGGGAGGCAGAGACCAAAGGGTGGAGGCTGAAGGATGGGTGGAGCTTCAGCAACATTCGCTCTGTAAGATGCACAGACATTTTTTTGGGGGGGGGGTGCGTCTTATAGACCGAAAAATACGGTAGATGAAGAGATAGAAGGGCAACTCATCAAATTTGCAGATGATACCAAGCTAGGAGGAGTAGCTAACACTTTAGAAGATAGGGTCAAGATCCAGAAAGGTCTTACCAATCTTGAACACTGGGCCCTATTTAACAAAATGAAATTCAGTGGAGAGAAAAGTAAGGTTTTACACTTAGGCAAGAAAAACCAAATCACATGTACAAATATGTGGTACCTGGCTCAATAGTAGTAACTGTGAGAGGGATCTAGGAATCTTAGTGGACAATCACTTAAGTATGTGCTACAGCTGCCAAAAAAGCCAGTGCAGTCCTAGGCTGCATCAACAGAGAATAGTATCAAGGCCATGTGTTGTATTAGTACCGCTATATACTGCCTTGGTAATATCACACTTGGAATCCAGTTTTGGTCACCATGATACATAAAAGATGTTGAGATGCTGGAAAGAGTGAAGAGAAGACCAACAAAGATAACTGAGGAGTTCGAGGCTGAAACATATGACGAATGGATGTAGGAACTGGGTATGTCCAATCTAACAAAGGGAAGGCCTAGGGATGATATGATACCAGTCTTCCAATATTTGAGAGGCTGTTGCAGAGAAAAGGGGGACAACCTACTCTCTAAAGGACTTGAGGACAAGACAAGAAGTAACAGATGGAAACTTATCAAAAGACAGATTCAACCCAGAACTATGGGGAAATGTCCTGATAGTGAGAACAATTAATCAATGGATACCTTCAGAAATTATGAGTGCTCCGATACTGGAGGTTTTAAAGAAGAGATTGGATAGAATAGTATTTTATCTAGAATAGTATAGGGTCTCCTGCTTGGGAAGGGGCTTGGACTAGAAAACATCATTTCCAACTTTGTTATTCTGTAACTGATTCTCTGAATAAGCTTTTGGGTTCAGAAAGTGGATTTTAATGATTTCATCATGTGGGAAAGGTTATAGAACTTATCTACCAAATTCAGTTGTTGAGCAATGTTTATTAGAACCAAATTAAATATCAAATGATTCAAGTTGTTCATGGCCTTCATACCTCTTTAATTACCTTAAGCGAGGATTTTTTTTAAATTTAGACTTAAACTGTAAATTAGGAGGGTGGTGTATTTTTAAAATTGTGCCTTTATTAAGAATAATCCAACAATGATTTTTCATGCATATACAGGAAGACTGAGGACTGAGCTGATCCTTTAATGATAGTTTGTCTATATAAGGATGTGGTTTTAATATTTAGACAAGTTTACATGCCACACAATGAAACTTTCCAGGTTGCAGAACACTTTTATCAGAAAACCTTTCTGAGAAGCAAACCACATAGGATTGTTAGAGCACAAAACAGCCTCCTATATAAACCATGGCAGATTATGTTCTGTCATTTCTATGTGCAGACACCAAATCCTTATATCTTATATATGAAAACATTTCTTCTTCTAGGAATTTTAGTTTGGTGGCAAAGCATCTCTTTGTTCTATATTTAATTTGTAGCTTTTTGAGATAGGCAAAAGTTAAACTATACTGAGGCATTCTAGTCCTCATGCATTTGTTCATGTCATCTCACATTCTCATTGAGCATTTCCACTGCCTTCTATGACTTTGAAAAAGAACAATTTGAAGTATCTTTTAAAATAATCTGTTTTAATGTATAGAGTCCCTACAAAATTTAGATCAACAAACTCCATGCTAGCCTTTATTTTGCCACAGTACTTAAGAGGGATGTGTGAGCATGAGAACTTTTTAGTACAGCTAATGATTCCTAAAATGGGAATCGCTTGTTCTCAGAGATGGGGAAATGTCACACCTGATCCAGGAAGTGCCATGTCCCACCATGAAGCAAGCAAGTTCAAATATCCAGCTGTGCAGCCACCATGGAATTTTTTTTCTTCCCTCTTGATGATGGAAAGACAAGCAGTTGCATCCTTCTTTCCTGCCCTGTGTTTCCCTTTTGAGAGAAATCCAAGCCATTATTCCCTGCCTTCCAAGCACATGGTTTAAAAGCAGCAGAGGTGAGAACAGGCTGATGCAACAGTCATATTTAGCCCCTTCTGTGATAAAGCTTGGTGGCCAGAACTTGACTTCATGGGTCAAGCTTTTCTTAAATTAGGGAATATGTGGTTAAGTTATTATAACTTTATAGTGTTTAAGATACTAGACGTTCTAACCCTGCACTGAGCACAAAGCCAACTGGATGTCCTTGGGCTAGTCACTCTCTCTCAGCTCTAGGAAGGAGACAATGGCAAACCACTTCTTAAAATCTTGCCAAGAAAACTGCAGGGACTTATCTAGGCCAGGGGTCTCCAACGTTGGCAATTTTAAGTCTTGTGGACTTCAACTCCCAGAATTCCTCAGCCAGCAACTGGCTGAGGAATTCTGGGAGTTGAAGTTCACAAGTCTTACAAGTTGCCAAGGTTGGAGACCCCTGATCTAGGCAATCACTAGGAGTCAATACTGACTCCAAGGCACCCTCCCCAAATGCTATTGTAAGTCCCCAAATAAACCAACAGTGTTCCAATTGCTACCTTAATTTAGATATCAGACCACGGACTTTAATATATTATTGTGGTAATTAGGCATACAAATCCATCTTCAACTACATGCTGAGACTATTTCCCCTTTTAAAAATACAGTATATTCATTAAAAGCAGTGACCTCTTTTAGTACTATCCAGTATTAGTGTAAAATGAAAAAATTGTTACAAGTAGAAAAGTGATGCTGTGCATAATGCTGTAAGCCAATTTTTCTCCCTAGGAAGATAAAATCCGTTTGCAGAAAGCTTTGAAAGCTTTTATTTTTAATATGAGAAAAGCACCTTAGAGCAGCTGCAAACTTTCTTCTATATTCCCGGGACACGTGGATTGAACTACAGTCTGCTTAAATAATCCGGTTTTCTGCAGCTCGACTGAACCATAAACTGTCCGGTGTCAGTGTAGGCTAAAATGATGAATTTGTTTTGCTCGACTGTCTTTTGTGGGAACACAGCTGCTATGTGGACAGGGTAGCTTTTATTCCCAGCCTAGTTATCAGATACAGATATACAGATATATATATTCAGAAACACGTCTTGGACAAGCATTAATGGAATTAAACGGATCGTGAAGACAGCAAAGGAGGTGCGATACCAAGAAACGAGTCTAGTGCCAAAATGTAATCTTGGAGGCGGTTCCCACGAGCAGAATTTTGCCTCAAGGCAGGCAAGATTCCCGCCAAAGCGCATCTAGTCCAGTCCCAGTTAAGACAAAACAAAAAGGCTGGCACATTTCTCGGGCCCTCGAGCCTTTTTTTTTAACGTTAGAAGCCGAGTCCCGGCTAAGTCTCCGTTGGGAGCGGAAGGTCAAAGGGCTCTAAACAACCCGCAGCTCCGCCCCGCCTCCTCCTCCCAGGCTCCGCCCCTGCGCCCTCCCCGGCTGGAAAGCGGCAAGGGGTAAAGGCGCCTGCCGCGGCTTCTGGGCGAGAGGGATCGCCGGGCTTGTTCTTGGCTGCCGCAGAAGGAGGAAGAAAGCACGCGAGGAAGAGCCGCCGCTGCCATGGGGCGAGTGCAAGGAGGGATGCGCTGCGTCAAGTTCCTGCTCTTCCTTTTCAACTTCATCTTCTGGGTCAGTGCGGGGCCGGAGGAGCAGGCGGCGTTCGGGGGCTAAAGGTTAAGGGGGCGAGGGATCAGGGTGCCAGCTCTTCGTGTGCCTGGGTATACGTGCGTGTGTGCCCGCTGTTGAGCAGGAACTGGGAGGTTGTGAGGTTGAGAGAGACGACCCCGTGCCAGGCTCTTCCTCCGCGTGGGGCGGCTGCTGATCGGGTTTACCTGTTCAGCGCTGTCCGCTGTGCAGGTACCCCGCGCCGTCCCAACCCGCGAATTCCCGTTTGCTCCCTGCAGCCGAGCATCCTTCCCCACGCGGCGCCACGTCTTTGGGTTAGAATCCGAAGTAAGAACAACAAAGGCGAGCGGTGTTGGAACCTCGGGGCTCAGCAGGGAATAAACGAAAGGACATCTGTGCATCGGGAAAAGCAGGCTTATTTTTGGTATTGGGATCCCGCTTCTGTGGTCTCTCTCTCCCTGCAGTAGCTGTTGCACATGCAGGCTAGAGCGTTATCTGGAAGTAAGCGTTTGTATGGTAAACTGAGGCGTGCAGTGGCCTTCCTCAAAAGCTAGCAACACCGGGGATCCCACAGTATCAGCCGTGATGCCAAAAGCCACCTTGTCTTGGATAACATTTCCCATCCTCCCTAGCAAGGGCATGGTACACTGCTGGGCACAGGTGTGCTTAACAGATCAGAAGAGGGGACTGGCAAGAATCTGGGTGCATTAACAATAATTTCATCCTCTTAGGACATATAGATCAGCTTGCCAAGACTTCCCAACACCTACCAAATAATGCTGTGTCCCCAAAATACTGGAGTAGAGGATTCCTCTTCCTATTATCTGAAGTTGATCAAAAGCCACTTTTACAAGTCTTAAATAGAAATTGTGTATCTAAGCATTGGTCAAAACGCTGCAAAGAAGCCAAGCTACAATATATCAGCTTGGTGATTCTTTGTGAGAGCTGCTTTCCCCTTAAATAAAGCTAACCCAGACTAATAACTTTATCTTAAGATAGTGCTAGATGGGGATGATGGGAATTATAGTTTAAAACTTGGGGGGGCAGATATGGAAAGTTGCCTTACTACACAATGATTTATTGGAAGTTTGGGCATGAAATATTTTAGTTTGACTTTTACTACTATACTTTCTTGTCCAAGATATCTCTGTTAAACAAAGGTATATTTGAGGGGTCAAAAAAGTCAAAATGGCAGCCACAACTGCACAGAGTTCTTGACACAGGTCACATGGAGTAAAAAAGGGGGTGGAGCTTTGATCATGTGGCTTGATCATGACTGTTTAACCCACCCATATTAGATACAATTTCTGCATTTTTAAACTGAAATTTTAGATTACTTTTGTAGTTTTTTTTTAATGTAAACTGAAATAAGCTTCTGATGTCAAGGAGAAGAATAAGCATGCAAGGCTTTTTCCTTCACTGGCATAAATTGATTATCTTTATTAAGTCTCCAGATAACATCATTAATTTATAATCTGCAATCAAGTTCTGCTATTGATGGTTCGCTTTTGGGGATAGTAAGAGGGTTTTTTTTTTTTTTTGAGAATCATACGTATGTTCAGTGGACTAATATTCTGCCTCTGGCGTTGTGATCACATTTCTGATCTGTTAATTTCAACAGCTGTATTGACAGAGTAGAGGAATAACCATGAGGCCAAATTCATTTTAAGCTATCTAGTTAACATAAGTTTGCTTTTTATCTTGCTAAGTGTTGGAATTAAGCTTCTGAAATTTTCCAGTGAGCATGAAAGAATCCAGTGCTTTGATGTCTCAGCCAAATTGTTTCCATTAATAAAAGAATGCCCTTTCATTTTTTATCCCCAATTCTAAAGAAACGAACACCACTTTAATTGCTAGTAAACATCACTCTATAACTTGTGCATTGATCTTATTTTATACTGATCTGTAACTTGTATATTGATCATATTTCATACTAACATTAACCTTAGTAGGAAAAAAAACCCTTCACTGAAACCATAGAAATAACAAAGGAAATAAACAACCACAATGGAGCACATTTGTTAATCCTTCACACTCTTTGCTATCAACATGTCCAGAGCTATGTGGCTTTCTGTGCTTGAACAGTGCAGCTAATCACCAATTTAAAGAGATACAAATACAATCAATTCATAAGGAAGTCATTATTGAATTTATAAATATGGGTACACATTACATAAACCTGGATCTCATAAATATGCACTTGCCCGATGTGATTTTTCCATTACGGTACATATTTAGATTTGGAAGCCCTGATTGTGGCTCTTTGCATCATGTCAGTGATCAATGGAGTGAATAGAAATATTACAGGCTGACAGAATATGGTTTTGCATGTCTAATCAAATGTAACCTCCAATGAATTCAAAGGGACATTTTCATTTACATAGGACTACAGCCTTAATTTTCTACTTACAAAATATGAACATAAAATCTCTCAAAGCTCGACATTCTATTGCCAAGAAACAAACACCCATCCAGAAAAGTCTGTATTTTGTCACAGGTAAACTAAAACCTATCTATGTTTATTATTCCTTTTTTACCCCTTAAAAAGTAGATAATTAGATTAGGATCAACAAAGAAAAGCATTCTCAATGTATATGCAAACGTTTTTTCTAATATCTCAAAAGGGTATACCAAAAGTGAATACCATAACCATTTATTATATAATTTACACTCAATATTTACATTCATTGCCATTTTCTTCTATGGATTTCCTTTATAATGCATGGCCTTTGAACATTCCTAAAAGTAGGAATATTTTCTCTGAAAAAATAATAAAAAAACATTGTGATTAGCCTATGGGTCCTGACCTTTGATATACTCTATATATTGTATTGTCTTTCCCCTCTTGAAAATGAGCTTGTAGTGGTGAGGTTAGCTGAGAACTGCAGTTGCATTGACATCTTAAACAGGAGTTGTTCAAAGATCATTTTTATAGAAACACACACACACACACACACACACACACACACACACACACACACACACTTACAGGCATCCCAAATCTAGAAAGCTAAACAAAGACTTAAGTTTGCTCAGCTAGTGGTGCCAATTAAGGTAATACAGTTTATTCTGCACATCACATGTGGAAATCCTGCATGGCATTTCTGGTTGCGGTTGTTTAACAAATTTTTTCCATATATTTTGAGCTTACAGTCCTACTCAAAAAGTCTAGAAAGCTGATGTTTTGAAATATGAATGTAAAGTCTTCCAGAGCTCTGCCTACTATTGCCATGCACAAAATTACACCCTTTGGTCATTGCAGGATTCCTAATAGTTTGCACTATTTCTTTTCTCTTAATAAGAACTCTTTCCTGCTTGATGCACAGACAGTGTTCTCCTTTAACCCCCTCAGAAACTTGGCAGTAGCTCTTGCATTCATCCTCTCTTCTGTTCACTCACTGCTCCATTTATCTGATGAAGTGGAATGTCAATCACAAACCCTTAGACCGTCATCATCAGTTTGTTTATCGTTAAGGTACACAAGACACCACATTGTTTCTGCTTTCAGAGACAATCACAGCTATCCCTCTAAAAACCCAGGCCTGCCTTTTTTTTAAAACAGCTTTTTTGAAATATATGTCTGCAGAGAGGAAATATGGGTGCAAAGCAAGGACTGTGGTCATTTCTTTTGTTCTTTGCAAAGCCTTGCTGAAAGTTTAAGCTGTAGGTGGGATGTGACACACCCCATTAAAGAAACACATGGAGAATGACTGCTCAGCTTGATCTTATTACCTCACAGCAGTGTGGACAGGAGAAGAACATGCAATTGAACTGTGGCTGATAGTGTGTTACAATAGCATGGAGAAGAACATTGTGCTATGGAAACAATTAGAAACTTATTTAATCTGATAACGTGGCAGGGGCTAGTAGTTTGAAAATAACACATATTTTTTTTTTACTTTGTGCTTTTATGGAAGCCTTGGTCAAGTAGAGATATTAATACTTTTAAACCAGCTTATTGCCAGTTGAGCTTTTAAATCATTTGGATTTTCTTCCCTTAGGATGGAAAAAAAATACCTGTAATGTACCATACCTTCAGTGGAGTAACTTTTGGGCTGTCCAAAACATGAACTGACCACCTCTGTCCACTGTCACATTCCTGTAGCAGTAGGCCCACCTCTTCCCTTTCTTTTTCTTTCTTTCTTTCTTTCTTTCTTTCTTTCTTTCTTTCTTTCTTTCTTTCTTTCTTTCTTTCTTTCTTTCCTTCTTTCTTTCCTTCCTTCCTTCCTTCTTTCCTTCCTTCCTTCCTTCCTTCCTCCCTTCCTTCTTTCCTTTCCTTCTTTCCTTCCTTCCTTTCTTTCTTTCTTTCCTCTACTGGCATAGCCTGGGCACTTCTTGGCCATGGCGGGCACCGTGCTGGCCGCCAAGCGGCTGCCCATGCTGCTGCTGGCTTTGCGGGGGCTCTTTGCCCTCCTGGCAGAGCAGGTGAAGGCTGGAGCGTGTTGAGAGCTTGGCCCCGATTGAGGCCACAGGCAAGCAGACAGTGGGATGGAGAGGGCGGGGAGGGGGTAGCTGCCCAAACACTTTTCACGCAGAGAGAGATGAAGCTTTGTCTGCTTGCAAAGGGGACACTTCAAAAATGGAACTAATTGCTCCATTTCAAACCATCCCCTTTGCAAACACATGAAGCTTTGAGTCTCTGTCATTTCTCCCTCCGGGCGAAAAGTTTTTGGTCGCCTATGGGGCACTTGGGAATGGAGCGATTTGGTCCATTCCCAAGCACCCAGAGGTGGGTTCCTCCCGGTTCGGACTGGTTCGCCCGAACTGGTAGCGACCCGCTGGTGACATCACGATGACATCACGGAACCAGTTCGGTCGGTGCCAGTCCGTGGGTACCACCATCTTTTTTTAAAAAAAAAATTTAGATTTTTTAAAAAGAATTTGGAGGGGGATTTTTTCCCGGGTTTTTTTTTCTTCTGCACATGTTCAGAAGCTGAGTTTCCGGCACTGTGCATGTGGTCACCATCTTGTTTTTGGCTTTTTGGGGGGGGTTATTTCTTAATTTTAATTTTAATTTTTTGATTTTTTTCTGGGTTTTTTTCTTTTGCACATGCACAGAAGCCCAGTTTCCGACACTGTGCATGCGGTCCCCACCTTGTTTTCGGCTTTTTTTGGGAGGGGGTTGATTGTTTTTAAAAAATGGAATTTTTCCAGGTTTTTTTTCTTCTGCACATGTGCAGAAGCCGAGTTTCTGGCACTGTGCATGTGGTCGCCATCTTGTTTTCGGCTTTTTTTGGGGGGGGGTTATTTCTTTATTTTTATTTTTATTTTTTGAATTTTTTCTGGGTTTTTTTCCTCTGCACATGCGCAGAAGCCGAGTTTCCGGCACTGTGCATGTGGTCACCATCTTGTTTTCAGCTTTTTGGGGGGGAATTTTTTTTTGCCACTGCACCCACGTGGCATGGGAGGAAGCAAACAGGCAGCGAGGTAAGTTAGAACCCATCCCTGCAAGCACCCCATAGGTGACCAAACACTTTTCACCCAGACGGAGAAATGATGGAGACTCAAAGCTTCATGTGCTTGCAAAGGAGATGCTTTGAAACAGAGCAAATGGAGCTGCTTTGCAAGCAGACAAAGTTTCGTCTGCCTCTGGGCGAAAAGTGCACAGCAGAGCCAGGTGGAAGCAGAGGCGATCCCAACATGCTGCCCACTCCGTCGAAGCATTTCTCGGCTTGCCTACAGCTACGCCGAACAAACATCCATGTGGGGTATCAGGATCATCTGCATCCCCCATGCCTCTGCCTGCTGCCGGTGCTGCCGCGCAAGCCTCCAGTGAGCCTCCCGTGAGTCGGGCAGCCACGCAGCACGTCTGGATCACCTGTTTTCTACTTCCCCGCCTCTGCCTCCATGCTCAGACTTATCGGTATTTGCGCTGCGCCAAGGGGCTGGAGGACTATGGCTGTGCCAGACACCATTGCCCCCCTTGTGCGCCTCTCGTGCTGGCCACGCCCATCCCCCAGGCTTATTTTCGGGGCAAGGCTTCCCATTTTGTTGGAATATGTTGTATACATGCTCTGTTTCCCTTTTCTGCTGTTCAGAGCTGCTGCAGTGCATTTGTGCTTGTCTAAATAACAGAGCTTCTCTTGTGGGAGTTTGAGTTGTTGCTCTGGTAGTAGAGCGCTTAGCTGGTGTGGATGGTTTTTTTGTTACTTGTGTTTCTAGTTTGCCGTTGTGGTCCCTTTAGATCAGGTTGTCCAGAAAGGATAGCGAGTTGTTGTTTTCTTCTTCTCTGGTAAACTCAATTCTTTTGAAGATGTTGTTGATGGTTCTGTGGGTGTTCTCTAACTGGTCTTTTTTATTATGGTGAAATTGTACTACTTATCTGATCCATATTTTGGATTGTATTTGTGGAAATGCTATGGCTTCTAGATGTTGCATAACTACCTCCGCTGTAAGTCCTGGAAGTGGTGATCCCATAAGTGTACTTTTGCTTTCTTTTGCCAAAGTCGTTCTATTTCTTTTTGTGGGTCTTTGTATTTTGTTATCTTCTCCAGTTTTTTCTCTTCTATTTTACTGTCTCCAGGCACTGCCACATCCACTACCCAGACTTTTTTGTCTTTCTTAGTGACAATTGGGGTGTTATATGGCAGCTGCATGTTGGTTTGAATTCTAAAGTCCCAGAGCACTTTAGTTCTTTTGTTTCTATGACTTTCTCTTTTATGATCCCATCAATTATTACTATTATTTTATTTATTTTTATCCCACCTTTATTATTTTTTATAAATAACTCAAGGTAGCGAACATCCATAGTATTCCTCTTCATCCTATTTTCCCTACAATCACTCCGACTGATAGTGGATTGGCTGAAAGTGCCTGGCCCAAAGCCACCCAACTGGCTTTCATGCCTGAGGGACTAGAACTCACAGTCTCCTATTTTCTAGCCTGGTGCCTTAACCGCTAAACCAAACCAGATGTTTTTTTCAGAACAGATATGCTTCTTTGAAAAAATAAAATAAAAGGTTAAGTCTCAGAACAGGATTCCTAATAAAGTCTCAACAAGAATTTGTTATCAAACAACAGAGTAATACAAATTAGACACTAGGATTGAGAATAAGTTTCACCTGTGCTTTTTAAGTATTAGGTAAAGTTATTTTAATTCCAAAGAAGGTTTCTAGGTATCCTTTGGAGTCGTCCTAAATCTTAGAGCTCTTCCACCAAGACTTACTGCCTGCAGGGGGGAAAAAGTGGCTGGGTAGGTGCTAAAACAAAATTGACTCTAAAAAAAAGTCTCACAAATGCTTCTATTGTTTTCCTCAAAGCACATACTGAGAAAATCATTACCAGCCTGCATGAGCCTCTACACAAAACATTGTAAATCAAAACATTTGTTAGACTTATTAGTTATTTGTGAAGCCTCATGTTTTGAAATCTTCATGCCTGTCCTGGAAGATAATTAGCTTTAATCATAGATAACATTCTTCAAATTGTCTTCAAAGTGATGGTAGAAAAGGGCTGTTACTTCTAAAGGCAGGTAGACAGTCAGTGTGACCCAGACATTTAGCCTGGATGGACCCTTTGACCTGATTCAATGGGGGGGGGTTTCTTATATTCTTGGAAACACAGTGCTTTACATATTTTGTGGCAAAGGAGCTTTTAATTACATTTCTTTAAGAGCAGCAGCACCTCATTCAAATAATGACATTAATCCATTTAAGCGCACCGAGAACTGTAAGGCATTCAGAAGCGAGCACTCAGCGGAAGTTGCATCTGTCTGATGTATAGTATGTGATATTCAGAAACCTGGGAGGTAAAAAGGTTTGAACAAGTCAAGTTTGGTTTGTTTTTAAGGGGAAAAAAAACATGTAAGAACAGATTCAAACTTTCTACTTAGCTTATTACCAAAATGAGCCGAGGTAGCGCAGCGGTTAGAGTGCAGTACTGCAGGCTACTTTAGCTGACTATGATCAGTAGTTCAGCTGTTCAAATCTCACAGGCTCAAGGTTGACTCAGCCTTCCATCCTTCCGTGGTAGGTAAAATGAGGACCCAGATTGTTGGGGGCAATATAAATATACATTGCTTACTGGTGTAAACCGCTTAGAGAGTGCTTGCACTTTGAGGCGGTATATAAGTCTCACAAACAAATAAATAAATAAATAAATAAATAAATAAATAAATAAATAAATAAATAAATAAATAAATAAATAAATAAATAAATAAATAAATAAATAAATAAATAAATAAATAAATAAATAAATAAGCAAGCAAGCAAGCAAGCAAACAAATAAATAAATAAATAAATAAATAAATAAATAAATAAATAAACAAACAAAATGGGCCATCCACAGAGAAATATTTAAGACTTTGATAAATGGTTGGATGAATATTATTGGAGCTATTGTGATAACCAAAGATTTCCAGCATATCACCAAGGGAGAAGGTTTTTTTTTATTGTTTTCCTGTACGTGAAGATCTGATAAGAAGGAAGGATATCCAAATGCTTTCCCAGCCCACTATCTTCATATAATAACCTGGTTCACCTGGTGTGCTAAGAAAAGTGGGCATCGTTTGAGGATTGGGGCCTTCTGACCTTCTGCAATGCTACAGGAAAGCATTTAGCAATAGGATGATGTCATTGGAAGGAATGAAGCCTCTTTTTTTCCCCATCTTCTTTGAGAATTCTTAATTCTGAAGGTAAAAAATCCGCCACCAAAATTCCTGCTTTATAATTCATGGATTGTCTTCCCCTTTGCTAAGACAGTAGTTGTCTTCTCACAGCACTCTTATAACCATAAATGACAGGAAGCTGTTTTAGGTTAATTCATATTGTGGAAACCACAATATGAAAATGAAAATGAAAAATTGAAAATGAGTCTTGCCATGTCCTTCTCTATTCTGCAATTGGGTTTTTTAAAAATGGATTTTCAAAGCAGCCTCTACATACATGATGGTTGTTCTCTCCCTGAAGTCTGGAGAGTACCGGTATATAATGCTCTTTGAATGAATTGTGATGATTAGGATCTGCAGCACAACTCCCAGTGGCAGACTCCAGATTTTTTTTTTTTTGCCAGTGTATGCAAATGGCGGTGCTTATTCTTGCTCCAAGCACAGTAAGATCTGTTCTATCTCTTCTTTATTACTTCTCCAAAGCAGAAGCTGAATTCCCCTATCTTTGCTCAGCAGACTCATGCAGTGATTAAGCAAATGGGGGGGGGGCATTTTAGCTTTGTCCTAGAATGCCACGTGTAACCTGATCAGAGGGCTCCACCTTCCTTATGTAAAGTTTGTGGTGTGTGAATGGAACTGTTTCTCCAGGTGAAAGAGTTCTACTCAGTCAGGACTGGAAATTGGACTACCCTCACCTGTTCTTGAGTTGGGAGATGCCACTCCCTTTTTTTCTGGCCTTTGGACTCTCCCTTCCCATTTCCCCACCCTCCTTAGGAGTAAACCTATAAACAAATAGCTCCATTTTGCCTTGTATCATGGTAAGTTGACTTAAGCAGTTTTGAACTGGCCTAGTAGAAATCCAGCACTGAAACTAACAATGAATAAAGTATATTTATATTTAATAAATGCAAGGGAATAAACCCTTGAGGAATTGAATGATAAACCAAGTTATATGAAATCTAGACATCTAAACAATGAAAACAAACAAAAAAATGAATCTAGACAACTAAAAGCTAATTATATCCAATGTTTCTGACTATTCTTCTTCTGCCAACTTTACCCTAATGGTACCAGTTTGGAGCAGAGGATCTCAAACTCGGGAAATCTCCATCTATACTCCTTGCAGTTCTCAGGACTTAAAACCAGCAGCAGACTGGGAAATTTCTAGAGCCTTTTCTTGTCTGAATCCTATCTCTGTTGCTCTTTGAAAGAAGGAATAGATTCTTAGTATTATAGTAGTAGTATTATAGAATAGCTAGTAGTAATATTATACAATAGCTAGATCTAGCAAGACCTCCAATCTGCTATGCCAGCTATGGATTTTGGACTTTTACTATTCACCAACATACGAACAGGTAGTCCTTGCTTAACAGTCCAGTTATGATGGTGCTGAATGAATGGTTCTTACACCTGGTTCTCAAGATTACAACAGTTGCAATGTCCCCATGATCATGAGATCAAAATCCGGGCATTTGGTAGCTTGTCCATATTTATGACCACAGAGTGCACTTCAGTTCCCCCCACACCTATCTCCCCCTCATCAATCACCTTTTGGCTGCCCCTGCTGCCTCAGGAAACCTGCTTGAGGCTTCGGGAAGAAGTCTTCGAACAGCCAGCAGCTGCTTCATGAAAGGCCAGGCACACCTCATCAGTAATGGAAGGAAGAAGATGGTGAAGGTCAACTGGAGGCAACAGAGATGGCGGAGCATAGTTTGGTAGGGGTTCAAGGCAGAGCATAGGGCAGCCAAAAGGTCAGAAATGGGACAGATAGGAGGTTGCGACAGAGGTGGATTCCTCCTGGTTTGGACCGGTTTGCCCAAACCGGTAGCGACCCGCTGGTGTCATCATGATGACATCAGTGAACCGGATCGGTCTGTGCCGGTCTGTGGGCGCTGCCATCTTTTTTATTATTATTTTCTCTTCTGCGCATGTGCAGAAGCTGAGTTTCCAGCACTGTGCATGCATTGTCATTTTGTTTTCAGCTTTTGGGGGGGGGATTTTTTGGGGGGGGTTGCACTGCACATGCGCGCGCGTACAAAGCACGCCCGTGCCCACGAGGTGCAGCCACGCGGTGCGGGAGGAAATGAACCGGCAGCGAGGTAAGTTGGAACCCACCCCTGGGTTGCAGAGCCGAGGTGGCGCAGTGGTTAAAGTGCAGCACTGCAGGCTACTTCAGCTGACTGCTAGTTCAGCAGTACAGCTGTTCAAATCTCACCGGCTCAAGGTTGACTCAGCCTTCCATCCTTCTGAGGTGGGTAAAATGAGGACCCAGATTGTTGGGGGCAATATGCTGAACTCTGTAATCCGCTTAGAGAGGGCTGTAAAGCACTATGAAGCGGTATATAAGTCTAAGTGCTTTTGCTATTGCTATTGCAAGGACTTGAAGTGGAGGTGACTGCAGCAAGACAGGAGAAGCATAAGGCCCTCACCTAATGACAGTGTGATCCTGGCTTAACAATTGCAACTGAGAATACCAAAGCTGCAGGATCCAATTTGGGTCGGTCACCGGGACCAGAGGTTTAATCTTCTGAGCTTTTGAACTTCCAAGTCCAAAAGCTTGGAAGACTAAACCTCTGGTCCCAGTGACAGACCCAGATTGGATCCTGCAACATTATCCTGGGTCATGTATATTTGCCTTCATTCATGAGTACCAAAGCTGCTGTTGCCAAGTGGAGTGGCCACATGATGTGTCATCTAACAACTATATAGTGATGAATACTCAAACCCCAGTTAGGGTGGTTAAACTAAGACTACCTGTGCAATTGCTTTTTAATAACCATGATGCAGTGTTAGACAAATTCTCTCTGTGATTCAGTTGCACTTCAATACAATTATGTAAGGCATAACATTATAATTTGGGCAAGTAATGTTATAAGTTGCCTCTTATTGAAGGAGTTGCAGATCGATTCTATTAAGGAGTCAAAGGTGGATTTATATCCCCACCTGCTCCAAAGAATCTTTTGCTTTCAAATCCAAAGTGCTGGTTTTAAGTGTGTATGACCTGGCATGCCCCCTTTGTCTCTGCCTGGAACACAAAGATCGCTATTTAATTAGCCTGAAGTTCAGGGGTGGGTTCCACTTACCTTCGCCACCGGTTCGCATTGCGACATTTTGTGCATGTACACTTGCTCTGCTCGCGCTCGCGCACGCACCCTCATGCGATTTGGCTTCCGCGCATGCTCAGAAGCGGGAATGAGCCTGAAGCACAGCTGAGGAGCTCATCAGCTGTGCTTCGGATGAAGAAATAAAGGTCAGAATTCACCCGCTGGCGGGCGGGAGGGCCCTTTTTCAAGCTGCGGAAGGGGGAAAATTCTCACAAAATCCAAAAAAAAGATGGTGGCGCACACGGACCGGCACCGACAGTGATGTCACCAGCAGGTTGCTACCAGTTCGGGTGATCTGGTCCGAACCAGGAGGAACCCAACCCTGCTGAAGTTGTACCAAAAGTTCAGAATTGGAGAAGCCATGGTATTCTCTGTGATACCCTATGGAAGTGAAGGTTTGTTTTTTATAATGACAGGATAGGAAAAATACTGGCTTTTGAACTTTGGTGTTGGAAGAGAGACTTGAGAATATCATGGACACCAAGAAAACAAGCCAATGCATCATCGGAGAAATCAATCCAGAGTTCTCACTTGAGGCATACCATAAATGACCAAGTTCAAATTATCCTACTTCCAACACATTATGTGAAGACATAACTTTCTGGAGAAGGCTCTAATGCTGGGATTGGTGGATGGAAAGAGAAGAAGAGGATGACCAGCAGCAAGGTGGATGAACTCAATTGTAGTAGCAATGAGTGCCCAATTGAAAGGCCTGAAGTAACCAAGTTAGGGATAGATCAGGGCTGTCAAACTCCCAGCCCATGGGCCGGATGTGTCATGCTGTGGCACGCCCACACCCAGTTTAGCGAATGGTGGGGAAGTCCTGATATGTTGTGTGATGCTGCCATGACGATGTGAGTTTGACACCCCTGGGATAGATCATCATGGAGAAAATCTATCTCTATGGTTGCTAAGAATCCACAACAATTTGATGGCAAATTATTATTATTATTATTATTATTATTATTATTATTATTATTATTATTATTATTATTATTATTATTATTATTATTATTATTATTATTATTATTATTATTATTATTATTATTATTATACTCAAGGGAGTTACAGGTAGTTCTCAATTTAATTATCATAATTGAGACCAGTGACTTCCACCCAATTTTACAAACTTTTTTTGCCATTGTTGTTAAGCAAATAACTGCAGTTGTTAAGTGAATCATGCAGTCATTAAGGGAATCTGGGTTCCCCCATTGACTTTGCTTGTAGGAAGCCAGCTGGGAAGATTGCAAATGGAGATCATATGACCCTGCAACAGTTGTGTCACTTTTTTCAGTGCAATTGTAACTTCGATTGATCAAATAGTTGTAAGATGAGGACTACCTGTACTAAGCGAACAGTGGTATAATTTGCTTTTCTCTCTAAAAATATATTTATTTATTTATTTATTATTTATTTATTAGTGAGACTTATATACCGCCTCATAGTGCAAGCACTCTCTAAGCGGTTTACACCATTAAGCAATGTATATTTATATTGCCCCCAACAATCTGGGTCCTCATTTTACCTACCTCGGAAGGATGGAAGGCTGAGTCAACCCTGAGCCTGTGAGATTTGAACAGCTGAACTACTGATCATAGTCAGCTAAAGTAGCCTGCAGTACTGCACTCTAACCGCTGCGCTACCTCGGCTCATTTTGGTAATAAGCCAAGTAGAAAGTTTGAATCTGTTCTTACATGTTTTTTTTCCCCTTAAAAACAAACCAAACTTGACTTGTTCAAACCTTTTTACCTCCCAGGTTTCTGAATATCACAACCCTGAGCCAGTGAGATTTGAACAGCTGAACTGCTGATCACAGTCATCTAAAGTAGCCTGCAGTACTGCACTCTAACTGCTGTGCCACCTCGCCACCTTGGCTCTTATATTCTTAAATAGTGTATAGTATATAGAGCTTATCTGTTTGTTTAATCAGTGACATCATCAAAATAAACTCCATCCGATGCCATGTCACCAGGTCGCATGCCTTTTGGATATGAAGCGCTACTCAATGCCATCAAGAACAGCTGGTTGCCAGCCCTAAAGTTAATGATTAAGTTAACACTCCCCTGGAGTACATTGACCTCTAGTAACATTAGGGCTTAACTGTATTGAAAGCCTTTATGTTTAAGCAACCCCTAATTTGTGTACTTTTATAATAAAGAAAGCTCTAATGAAAGCTTAATTTTTGTGGAGTTTTTAAAATCAGTGTCTGAAATGCATGAAAAAATAAAGCTACAGGCTTAATTCATTTATTTATTTTTGACCAGGTCTAATTAATGCCATTAAAGCTGCCCTATAATCAATGATTGACATACTGTAACTCTCCTCTTTAATATTTCATCCACAGATAATCCTCACCCTGTTTTGTGCTTTTTTGAAATAACCTTTGCCCCAATAAAGTTATATTTTATAACTTTATATTTTAAGTTTTAAAATCAGCGCCTGAAAAACGGGAGGGAGGGTCATTGAAATCTACTCTTTTCTGAAAGTTAAAGACAAATGTTTTTGCAAAGTCTAACTGGAAAAATGGGCACACACATCACTTTAAATACGGGGAGGGGGAACTACAGATTGCCTTTTTTTCCTTTTCTGAAACCTAAAGATATATACCTATAATTAGAAACACACATACTGCCTTAAATGAAAAAGTAAATAGTGCAGCATTCCCTCTGTTGAGCTTTTCTGAAATAAAATTAAAGATAGTAAGTTTTCAACTTCTGCTTACCTTAAGGTGACCAGACGTCCCGCTTTTGGTGGGACAGACACGCTTTTCAAGCGTGTGTCCCGCGTCCCGCATTCTTTTCAAAAAGTCCCGCTTTTTTGAAAAGAATGCCGAAACAGCGGGACGTCTGGTCACCTTAAAAGGGGAAGCAAAAGAGAGGTACCGGAAGCAAGTCGGGCGGAATTTCAGCGAGGCAGCTGCCTGCTGGGGAGAGGGGGAAGGGGGGCTGCTCCTCCTCTCCTTCCCCCGCCCCATCCCTAGCCCCGCCCTCAGAGGCGCCGCTGCTGTTGGGATGCGGGTGGAGGGGTGAGGGACGAGGAGCCGTCGCCGCTGCCGTCGCCGGTTTGAGCTCACGAGCGGCCCCTCCGGCGGCACAAACAGCCCTTCCTCGTCCCCCTCCCCTTCCTTCCCCCCGTCGCCTCGCTGCCGCCATTGCCCTGGGGCCGGGCGGGAGACCGGGAGACCGCGGCGCTTGAATGCCTGGAGCTCACAACAGGTAAGCTGCCGGCTGCCTCCTTTCCCCGTCTCCCGCCTCCCGTTTGTTGCTTGCCAGCCCGGCCCCAGGGCTGCTCCCGAAGGGGAGGCGGGAGGCGAGGAAAGGCCTCCCGAATGGGAGGCGGGCTCCCGAAGGGCTGCCGGCTCCCGAAGGGGAGGCGGGAGGCGAGGAAAGGCCTCCCGCCTCCCCCCCCACCTGGACGCCGACATTTGCTGTGTTTTGCCCTCTGCGCATGCGCAGCGTTCTGCGCATGCGCAGAGGGCAAAACAAATGGCGGCGCCCAGGCAGGCCCGCCCCCCCCCGTCCCGCTTAAAAAAAAATCTGGTCACTTTAGCTTACCTGCAAGTCTGCAACCGAGCAGACACCTTCCCCATGATTTCAGGCCTGCAAAGGAGGTTTATTACATGTCCGCACTTGCCTAGAGTAATTGCTCTGGACATGACTGGACATTTAACCAGCCCCCCCTTAGTGCTCACCCAAAGTACTCTAGACTGGGTTTGCAGAAAAGCCTACCAGAAAAGAGAGCTTAGCCCTTGCTGATTCTTCAGTTTCTCTAGGAATATAATAATACAACTGCCATAAGGAATGTTTATTTTTTGTTTGATTTATGTTGATGTAATGGAATCTTTCACTATTGGCAAATTCTTTCTCTTCCAGTCATATTCTTATGTTTAATAGATTAATTGTGCGAATTAACGAAGAGGCAGGAAGGACAAATTGTTCTAAATAAGAAGTAGTGAAATAGATTCTATAAAATAAGTAATAAACATCCAGAAAATAATATTGGCCAATGGTGTTTTTTTTAAAGTTCCAAATAGATGAATATGGATATGTATAATAATGTAAGGCCTTTGCAGGACCAGATTTGACTTCTCAAAGTGTACCTCATTAGTGTGTGTGAAGGGGAGCACAGTGGTTAGAATATTTGGCTAAGGTTGAAAATACCAATTTCAATAGTACATCCATTCCTAAATCATCTGAATTCTCATGGATAAACCAATAGCTTACTTTTAAAAGCTTTTTGTGAGGATAAAATATGAGGGGAGAAAATTCTTGCATGCTGCATTGGTAAAGTGACCAGATTTTTTTTTTAAGCGGGACACCGACGGGGGGGCGGGGCCGCCTGGACGCCGCCATTTGAGTTTTGCCCTCTGCGCATGCGCAGAACGCTGCGCATGCGCAGAGGGCAAAAGACGGCTAATGTCGGCGTCCAGGTGGGGGGGGAGGCGGGAGGCCTTTCCTCGCCTCCCGCCTCCCCTTCGGGAGCCGGCAGTGGCTTGGGCTGGCTTGGGAAGGGGAGCAGCCCCCAGCATCTCTTGGCTCTCCTCCTCCCTCCCCCCCCCCCGCCCGCCCGGGGGTCCCGCGCCGCCCGCTGACCTCGCGCACGTCCTTGAAGGCTGCGAGAAGCGGAGCAGGGCCCAGCCGGACATCGGCCTCACCTTCCCTCACGGCCCTGGCACCGCCGCCGCTGCTTTAACGCGACCCACTCGCCGGAGGATAGAGCGCCCGGAAGCTGGCCATCGGGCCTGCGCTTCACATCCGGCGCGGGGTGATGACGTCGCGCGAGGGACTTTTTCCCGCCCTCGCCTTCAGAAGCATCTCAATTGAAGCTCGATGTTTAAGGTGACCAGACGTCCCGATTTTGAGAGGGCCTGCTGCTGCTGCTGCTGCTGCTGCCCCTGCGGCTGGGCCCAACCTGGCCGTCCTCGAGTGCCTGCAGGCCGATTTTTGGAAAGAATGCCCTAGTCGTGCATTCTTTTAAAAAATCGGGACTTTTTAGAGGACGGGCGGGACGCGGGACAAAGCATTAAAAAGCGGGTCTGTCCCACCAAAATCGGGACGTCTGGTCACCTTATGCATTGGGCAACTTGAAGAAAAGGCATTACACAAAAAGTTAGTTGCAGTTGGTGTGCAGGATGTGGGGAGTTGTGGAATGAGAATGAAGAGATTGTGCCTGAAACTTTAATAGAAAATAGGGCTTTGGGTGGAAGATTTGGCCAGTTTAAAAAGAAACAAAAACATATAGAATGTTTATCACAAGTAGGAATAATGGGACTGTGTGAGGGAGATTATGTATTTTCTATTAATCTCACTATTTAAATCTCCCAATGTAAGAGAATATTGTAGCTCAGGATTGAACTGTGGGATCCTTGGTGCTCTCTGAGCTTGCTTGTTATCTTGCAGAGGTTTCATTACCAAATTAGGCAACATCGGTGCTAGAAGGGGTTTGCTCTTATTTTATATACCAGTGGCTTGCCTTGTCAGTAGTTAATTTCCATTTTACTGTATTAATGAGAAGATTGAATCTGCTTGAGATTCTTTGTAATGAAAGGCTTGTATTAAAAGAAAGAGAATCTTTACATCTCAGATATTAAGACAGTGCTTTTCAGTCTTGGCAACTTTAAGATATGTGGACTTCAACTAGAATTCCGCAGTCAGTGCTGGCTGGAGAATTCTGGGGGTTAAAGTACATACATTTTAAAGTTGCCAAGGTTGAAAAACAGTCTTAAGTGAAGAGATTTGATAGTCTGCTCCACTTTAAATGGACCACATATTTCCTTTGATAGGGTCCTGTGAGAATTGTGGTGATCGGAATCATTAAATGAATAAACCCCTCATTTTCCTGGGAAATCTGAGATCCCTTTCAGTGTAGTGCTTGGCAAAGGTTGATTTTGTAACAGACTGTATTTTCGGCAACTTGCTTGCAGTTTCCTTGACAAGGATTCCCTTAGATAAAATTTATTATCAAAACTTCCCTAGGGCCAGACAAAATAGTAGTAATAGTAGGGAAGCTCTGGTTGCCTTTAGAGTTTAGTAGGGTAGAAGACGTTAGCAGAGTGTGAAAGAATCATAGTGTTGTGTGAGAAATAGTAGTAATAATAATCAATTTAGACAAGTTTTCTGCTTGTACAACTGGGGAATGTTTGGGCATCATTGGTAGGGAGCCGAGGTGGCCCAGCGGTTAGAGGCAGTACTGCAGGTCACTTTAGCTGACATTGATCCGCAGGTCAGCGGTTCAAATCTCACCGGCTCAAGGTTGACTCAGCCTTCCATCCTTCCAAGGTAGGTAAAATGAGGACCCAGATTGTTGGGGACAATATGAATATACATTGCTTACTGGTGTAAACTGCTTAGAGTGCTTGCACTGTGAGGCGGTATATAAATCTCACAAAATAAATAAATTATTTAATAAGGGGTTCTGTTCCTATAAGCAAAATAAACATATTAAGTTGCAGTTGAGGGAATTGGGATTTTTTTTACTGTGTTCAGGGAATTAGTAATCATATCACTAGGGAAAAATAGAAGTATCTTTTGAAGGCATTAGAAAAGCTTAGCTCTCCAAGCAGGTTTCTGCCTGGATAAGCCAACAAGACTATTTTGGATTCAAACATGTATTGTTCCATTAGAATTGTGTCCTTTTAGGGTCATCTTTATAGACAGTAACACATATTTCTATTTTTGGAACATACAATATACTTGACACAGTTAAAGTGCTCTGGTATATTTGGAAAAAATGAGGTTCCTACACTTCAGGTGGGTAGGAAGAAAATCATAATGTATTGGTAAATCTGGATCAATAATGATTTCTGATGCCTAATCAAATTCTCTAAGACAAAAACTATAAAGATGTAAGACCTATAAATCCAAGTGCTGAAATAATGAAACCTTAGGGAAAACCAGGAATGGTTTCATATGCAAAAGAGGTGTAGAATCATAGGGTTGGAAGAAACCTTTGAGGTCTTCTAGTCCAATCCCCCACTCTTGAGTCAAGGCAGGAATTGTCCAGTATATTCTTGAAAAAAATCCAGTGATGGAGCAGTTCTAGGAAGCAAGCTGTTCCATTGAATAACCATTCTTGCTGTGAGGAAATTTCTCCTTAGTGCTAGGTTGCACTTGGATCTCTCTTTAATGAGCTTCCACCCATTGCTTCTTGTTCTGCCCTCAGGTACTTTGGAGAATAAGTATGGAGTTCATAAGTTTGGAGAATAATAGGTATAAATAATTACAATATTTTTCGGAGTATAAGACGCACCGGAGTATAAGACGCACCTTAGTTTTTTGGGAGGAAAATAGGGGGGGGGGAATCTGCCTACCAGGTATTCATCTGGCTAGCGTCCTTAGTCTGGTCAGCTTCAGCACATTATTTTATCCCCTGGTTAGGACTTTAAAAAACCTTCTTCAGAGAGAGTAACAATGAAAGAGCCTGCAAGCCGGTAAGAGCTGGGAAGATTGTTAGCACCTGGTTAGGGCTAGAAAAAAACTTATTCGGAGCAAGTAGAGCAATGAAAAAAACCCTGCAAAGACTTAGGGCTGGAAAAACATTCTTCAGAGAGAGTAACAATGAAAGAGCCTGCGAGCCAGTAAGAGCTGGGAAGATCGTTAGCACCTGGTTAGGGCTAGAAAAAAACTTATTGGAAGCAAGTAGAGCAATGAAAAAAACCCTGCAAAGACTTAGGGCTGGAAAAACCTTCTTCGGAGAGAGTAACAATGAAAAAGCCTGCAAGGTAAGAGCTGGGAAGATCTGTTAGCACCTAGTTAGGACTGGAAAAAAAGCTTCGAAAAAGCTACATTCGAAGTATAAGACGCACCCAAATTTTCAGCCACTTTTAGGGAGGAAAAAGCATCTTATACTCTGAAAAATACGGTATTCATAAATACATTTATGAATGAATTATATAACAGAAGCCATCGCTTTTAATCATGTTTTTCATGTATGGCAGTGCTTGTTTTTAAAGCTATGAAAAAGTTAACTTATACAGCTCAGATCAAAACAAGCAACCACATGGTATAATAATATACAAAAATCAACTAAACCCTCCAAACCACCTTCAGAAAACCAAAAGGCCCAGTAGCCCAAGAAGGAAAAATAGGAGTCATCTATAACATAGTGTGTAAGGACTGTAACAGCAACTGTTTAGGGCAGAACATGTAGATGATTAGCAGAGCAAATCCATGAATACTAATTAGCAATCAGAAGACATAATGAAAACTCCTTAATTTCACAGCTCATGGACAGACGTAATCATAGTTTCAACTGGAAAAATGAGCATCTTAGATCAAGCTAAATCCCAAACTCCTAAAGAATTCCTGGAAGCTTCGAGCTCAGACAAATTAGCTACCAACAGGCACATGGACATAAAAAACATACAGTATATACAACATTTTAAAAAAGTTAAAAAGAGAACATAAAGACCAGAACATTTCCTCACCAGCTATCAACACCCAGATAAACAGGGATTAATGCCAGGATTAACACCAGACAAACAATGAAGCAGGGAACAATACCCCCATCAAGGAGAAAACAATACCTCCACCAATGCTGACAGGGCAAGCCACTGTATATAAACAAAAGAGCAAACCCAATTCCCTTCTAGCACTGAAGAAATTACATAGTTGACTAGTGAAACTCCACTTTCCTGTCTGGTATGTCTACTAGTAGATCTGGGAAAAACTATTGTTTTTCCATTCTTCTGATCATTTGAGCTAAAACTAGAGGGAAGGAGCACTACATTTTCACCACCATCAGTGATCTTGTAAGAAAAGAATAATCAGTCTTTTGATATCCACCTTTGAACTTTTTTTTAACGTACACCAGCGGTGGGTTGCTCCTGGTTCGGCCCAGTTCTTAGAACCAGTAGCGGCAGCTGCGGGAGGCTCTGCCCACCCACCCGGAATGCTTCTGCACATGCACAGAAGCGTCGCACACAGAAGCGCGCACGCAAACCGGTAGTAAAGGGTTTTAGAACCCACTACTTACGTACACCCTTTCACCACTCTGCAATTTGTATCAGATTGCACAAGTTGTACCAAGCTGTTCACTTTTCACCAACTTGTACAATAAGTTTAAAGTGAAGTGAGGAGGAAAAAAGAAGCTCACCAATTGGGATCCACCCAGGATGGGTCAGACAACCACAATTAAATGACCCTGGGGGATAACAACTGGACGCAAGAGGTTTCCTACCACAGCACAAGGCAGTCAACCAGAGTGGTAACATTTGCCTACAATGAAATGAAATGAAATGAAATGGAGAGGGTGAGCCAGACAGCATTGCTGGTGCTGGCACAAGTCAGAAAGCACTACTTTTGATGCATAGATGGAAAAATCTGTTAGTCTCCCGGTAAGCTATGGAGGATGACATCATGTGTTCCTGGCCTTAGGACAGAGCTAGTGATCCTGTATCTGTACTAATCCAGTAAAAATAAAAGGACATACTCCAAGCTCGATGTAGGCCCATCCCTACCTCAGAGGGTGATGCCGTCCTTTCTCAAAGGGGTGAGACATAACTCTACTACAATGTAAAGAAGTACAGATTTGTGAGGTTGGTGTCACTCAGCTGCAGCTGGGACTCCAACAGCAGCACAAAGTGGTGTGTTGTTTGGCTTTGCAAAAGCACAAGCCATTGTTTCTTGTTCAGTCAGCCTGTGCCATGAGAGCAACCGGGATTGCCTTCTTTCTCTCTTTCTTTCTCTCTCCTTCCCCCCTTCCCCCATTTCATTCGATTGGAAGAGGCATATTCTCTGTCTGAAGTCCTTATCATAATCAAAGGATTGCCTGGGATTTCCTAGCAAAATTAAAAAGCAACGCTAGCCATATTGACAATGAGAAAGGAGCATCTATAAAGGTTTTATTAAACATCTGGGTATTGGTCATTTAGTAAGAAAATTTCAATCTCCTCTTCATAAGTGGAGCTTATCAGACTCAAGAGCAGAGGCATTAGCTCTGACCACCAGTGTGAGTACAGTGGGCACTTTAAAAGGATGTGTAAAACAGACTCAACCTCTGTGTTCCAACAAAATTTGTATTTATAGCCTTAGCTTCAAGAAACAGTTTGGTGGAGGCACAGAATAGAAGGGGGGGAAACTGGAGAAAATCATGAAATATAAAGACCTGCAAATAGAAATAGAATTGTGGCAAAAGAAACCAAATATAGTACCAACAGTAATAGGCACCTTGGGTGTAATCTCAAAACATCTGGAGCACCACTTGACAAAATCACCATCAGTCAATTGCAAAAGGCAGCTTTATTTGGAATAGCTTACATTCTGTGTTGATACCTTTAATATTACTGAATAACAACATTTGCCTGCTCCAGATCCTTGGGAAGGACTCGATGGATAAAAATGCCAAATCCAGTCTACATTAGTTTCTGCTGCAGGAAAGATTATATAGCTAAAAGGAACGTACAATTAATTTAGTCATATGTATTAATAATTTTGGTTTGAAGTTACAGCTTGAGAAACAGTGATTTATAACCTGTTGCTGAAGTTACAACCACTGCATCACCCTGAAGACGTGTGGTCTAAATTTGAGTGCTTAGCAACTGGCTCGTATTTATATGGGTTGCAGCATATTGCAATTGCAATTTGTGTCTTTTCCAGCCAGCTTCTGACAAGGAAAGTCAATTGGGGGAACTGGATTTGCTTAACTACTGCAGTAAAAATGGTTGTAAAATATAGTCCTCTCATTTGATGCTCACTGAATGACCTCATCACTTAACAACTAAAATTCCAGTCCCAATTATGGTCATAAATTGAGGGCTACCTTTATGGTCTTATTATTCAGTTACTACTACTATTTCCAAGTTTGAAGCACCAAAGTGTTTCCATGGTGAAAAGATTTGCCAGTGACATCATCACTGTCTGGAGGACGCTCAGTTGGGGACTCCTTTTGTGTCCCTGGGAAGTGTCCCTGGGAAGTGGTACCCATTTATCTACTTACTGTTACCCGCTTTCACTGTTGGGTTGGCAGGAACTGGAGCATGTGACAGGAGCTCATCCCACCTCACGGCAGCAACCAGGTCTTGAACCCAAGCCTGTCAATCTTCAGCACAGCATTCTAACGTCATGAGCCACCATGCTCCTTCAGTTAATGGAGTTATTCAGTTAATGGAGTAATAAAGAAGCTGAAACTTTACTGTTGTATATTACATGTATATCATTTTTAAGAATATTTAACCGTGCAATTGGTTTCCTTTGTAATACAAATTTAACCTATATATTATATAATTACAAATAATTTTAGCTGCCAAAATACATCTCCAAAATTGGGTTTACCTTATCCATGTATGGGTTTATCTGCAACAGAGGTGGGTTCCTGCCTCTGATTGCCAGTGCGGCTAATAGCCGTTCTTTGGTGCAGAGCCAAAGACTCATGGATCCAGAGCCGTCCCCGGGCGCTTTCCCCGCCCGCATGGATGCCGGCAATTGCGTTCTTTTGCCCTCTGCGCATGTGCAAAGCGTTCCGCATGCGCAGAGGGCAAAAGAACGCAATTGGCGGCATCCATGCGGGCGGGGAAAGCGCCCGGGGACGGCTCTGGATCCACGAGTCTTCGGCTCTGCGCCGAAGAACGGCTATTAGCCGCACTGGCAATCAGAGGCAGGAACCCACCTCTGATCTGCAAGTATACTATTTACCGTAATTTTTTTAAAAATACCCATATATCCCATATATGATTGTATCCCATACCTAATATCCAACTTATGGATAAATTGACACACACATTTTTAAACAAAATACTATGAAAAATGAAAAATCTATTGATTTCCTGCAGATAAGGCAATTGTGAAAATTATATGAACATTTTGAGGGTTGGCTTAGCTATAGCATTAGCACTTAAGACTTATATACCACTTCATAGTGCTTTACAGCCTTCTCTAAATGGTTTACAGAGTCAGCATATTTCCCCCAACAATCTGAGTCCTCATTTTACCGACCTCAGAAGGATGGAAGTCTCAGTCAGTTCTGAGCCGGTGAGAATTGAACTGCTGGCGGTCGGCAGAATAAACCTGCAATACTGCGCCACCACAGCTTATCCACAACGGGCTTATCTACCGTATATACTGTAGATACAATATATATTTTATCTACTGTATATTCTGTAGTTTTATCAGACTTTCAAAGAGTACTCTGGCCCAAAAAGGGTTCATAAACCCTAGTGAGCACAAAAGCATGATCTTCGCCTGTGAATGGCATTCGCCATCTGTGTACTGCAGGAAGAAGATGAGGCTCTGGAATAATGGCTGTAGGAGTCTTCAGGAAAAACAAGGAACTGTTTGCAGATTTTTCTGTGCTTGCCACCCATCTTCCTTCAGCACTTAATCTTTGCTTTGCTTTTCCAGTTGGCAGGTTCAGCTGTTATCGCATTTGGGCTATGGCTGCGGTTTGGAAATGTTATAAGAGATTTAGCAACTGATGAGGCCTCCCCAGAATATTTTTATATGGGTAAGTTCCATATCAATTATTACTGTGTAAATATAATTTTTCTTCAGTAGCAACAACAATAATCATGCTGGAGAAGAAAGCTTTTGCTTCCTGAACACTTTGGAGTATATTTTATAGATTTTTGGCTATTGATCATGAAGATAACCTATCACATATCATTATAGAAGAATAATGGGGAGAGAGAAATTCTTAATTCTTTTTTTTCCCACACATGTTTTTCACTAAAAATTCCATCCATAGACAAGTCATATGTTTTTCCTTTCATAGAACGCCAGCCTTATTTTTAAACAAGTTACAACTTTCTCAAAGATCATCTTTGGAGGGAATGTTTTTTTCTTATCACCACCATCACTAATTAGATGATCCAAGTGACGTCACATATCTATTCTCCCTTCTAGGATTGATTATTTTTTCACTTTTGAGAAGTTTACAGTTTCTGTATTTCATATGTTTTATAAATGCATTTTTAAAATATGCTCTAAAAGTTAATAAGAGATGTCTCCTTGAATACCGAACAAATAAAACTGCTTATATGACCCTACATAAAATCCCTGCACCAAATCAAAACTGTGTTATGATCATTAATTCTACCTAATGATAATTAATTCTAACTATCTAATGAAGTTAAAGTGTAGAGATTTTCACCACTAACAGAGAATCATAAGAGGTGGAAGATAACCTTTAAAATGTTAAATTCAGTCCCCTTCTCAGTGTAAAAATCCAGATTAAAATCTCCATGAGAGGAGGCTCTGTTTAAATACATCCATCAGTTGATAGCTCAAGTCATCACCTTCCTGGTAATAGATTTCATTGTTGAATTGCTCTGAATCCATCTTCCTGTAGTTTACATCCATTATTCCATATCTTGTCCTCTGGGATAATAGAGAAAAAGTCTTCACTTTTGTCCGGATTTTTAAAATTCGATCATATTCTTCCCTGTTTTTCTCAGAACTTTCATAGGACTTAGTTTCTAGTCTTTTGATTATTTATTTTTATTTTATTTATTTATTTTGTCAAGTAGTGTTAGTAATATACATAGATATAACATTGTTTATGTACATGATGGGTACTGATAAGAGGGAACATTAGGACAGGGACGGTAGGCACACTGGTGCACTTATGCACGCCCCTTACTGACCTCTTAGGAATTGGGTGAGGCCAACAGTGGACAGTCTGAGGGTAAAGTTTTGGGGGTTTGGTGAGGAAACCACAGAGTCAGGTAGTAAGTTCCAGGCATTTACCACTCTGTTGCTAAAGTCATATTTTCTACAGTCAAGTTTGGAGCGGTTCACTTTGAGTTTGTATCTGTTGTGTGCTCGTGTATTGTTGTGGTTGAAGCTGAAGTAGTTGTTGACAGGAAGGACGTTGTAGCAGATAATTTTATGAGCTATGCTCATAAAATTATATATATATTCTCATTAAAATTATTATAATTGTAATCATTAAAATTATATATTTTATAATTATATATTATAATTTTATATTATATTATATTATATTATATTAATTTATATTAATTATATATTATAATATATATAATATATAATTATATATTATAATTATATAATTATATATTATATAAAATTATTATAATTATATATTATATAAAATTATTATAATTATAATCATTAAAATTATATATATTATAATTATATATATTATAATTATATATATTATATAGAATTATATATATTCTCATTACTTTTTCTCTGAATGTGTTTAAATGTGGTGTCCAGAACTGGACACTTTGCTGGAGAGCAGCTCTGACCAGTGCAGAATAAAGTGAAACTAGGATTTCAAAACTATGCATCTTGAAATAATGAACAATGATAATATCAAGGCTGTTAATGAGCGCTAGAATCTAGACATTTAAGTATCATTCACGTGATGCGAAATCTTACAAAACTGTATAATCTTGTTTAAAGATTGTTTAGATGTTTACTTGTTTAATCCAGTCTTGAACTGAAGAAAATGTACATATAAACTAGCTTTCTTAACAGGCAGAATTGCCCAGTGAGCCCTAGATAGACTGATATAAGAGAGGGGATAAAATACGCTAAAGCATCTATGACAAAGCTTTTCTTTCTCTTGCCTAAGTCTAAACACTGTTGAGAGAGCTTAAGTGTTTTTTACGGAGTGAAGTCCTGGCTCATAGCCCAGCCTTTCAGGGATAAAGATCATCAGATGTGACGCATTACACAAACCAAAATATCCAATAATTGGCACCTCTCTAACATATGCCCTTAGCGCCAGTTTCTCAACATTGTTTGATTTCTAGCAGATATTGAACTAAATTGTTTTAGAATATCTTGTAGTCCAAATATTTTTTAATCAATATGGTAATGTAAGATATGCTTTGTTTAATTTGGGGGGTGGGTGTTTACACAGTTCTTGAATTCCATGTCTAATTAAGCCTCGAATAAAACTCCCTCCATATAACACCTTGAGTTATCTGAGCCTGAAATTACAGTCCCATACAGATACAGATATGCTAGAGATCAAGCTTCATTGAACTCAGTGGGACTTAAATAGCCATATAGAGGCTTGCACTGTTAATATGCATCACTTTAACCTTCTGTATCTTTCTAAATCTGACTGTAAACCTTCTGGCAGGGAGAAATATATAAAGTCCCAATGGCTAGTTAGAATGTATTAATAGTTGCTAGCATTCAGCACTCTGAAATTTGCCCCTTTTTTGTACCTGTATTTTTCCCTTGCTTTCCTTGTTTGCTTGCTTACTTGTTTTGTGCCTGCCTCATTAAAACAGAGAGCTCCTAAGGGACTTGGCAAAAATAAATAGATAGATAGATAGATAGATAGATAGATAGATAGATAGATAGACAGACAGACAGACAGACAGACAGACAGACAGACAGACAGACAGATAGATAGATAGATAGATAGATAGATAGATAGATAGATAATAAATAAATAAATAAATAAATAAATAAATAAATAAATAAATAAATAAATAAATAAATAAATAAATAAAATACATTGCTGACAAGAGTATTTTGAATAAAACTCCTTCCCTCCCTAGATGCAGATTGTTTGATCTCCAGATTAAAAACAGATGCATCTCAGCCTGGTCCTGCTCTGTGTCATCGATGGCCATTCTGGCCAGGATTGATGCAAATTGTAGCCCAGTACACCTGGAGACCTATTTTACTGGCAAAATTGGGATTCTAGAAGGTATCTCTATTTGGTTATCTGTAAAGGAGTTGTGCTGCACAAGACCATATGTTCCCTGTATATCACCTTATTTACCAAATACTGTATGTCTACCGTAAATATCTTTAGAGGTATTCATGCTTTAGCAAACTTCACACACACACACACACACACACACACACTATAGATATTCTTAAGTGTAGCCCCCAAAGAAATTCTAAAATAAGGTACTTTAAATTCAAGATTCCACCATTTTAACAATTTCTATTAATATTTTTTCTAGCCATATTTTGTTAGGAACTGTGAAATATACTCAGAGTAATGACTATTCTATTAGCAGGATTCTGCTTTAAGGGTACTATAGACTAAGAGCCTTATTTGACTTATTTGTTTCAAGGGCAGTCTACTGGAAAAATCTGAGAATAAGGAAAGGAGAGTGACAGACATTGTCTTGTTTTACTATGTAGCTACAGTTGTCTCTATCCCTCCATCCTTCTGAAGCAAGTTTGTGACTTTCCAATGGCTTAAAGCTAGTATTATAGATGCAATTGATGTTCAGATGTAATATTAAGGGCTGGTCAAAATCAAAAGCAGCACCTGATTTCTTCATAGGTGTGTCAGAGCACAAAAGCTCATTCTCCAGGCTACAACATTGTAGAAAGAAATCTCAGTGCAGCAAATCATTTCAGTATCTTGACACTTCTGACAAAAATAAAGAGATTAGCTTGATAAATGTTTTGTTCTTAAATGAGGTAACTCCTACAAGATCAGGAAAAGGCAGCTTTATTATTGTGGACTATAGCTGAATCCTTTGGGGATCACAGTGTAACTACACTTCTTCCAGATAGTATATAACTATTAAAATACTTTTATTTTATTTTATTTATTTATTTATTTTATTTATTTTGTCAAGTATATATAAGCTTACAGTAAAAGTATAAACATGTATAGATGAGATGATTATGAGTACATGGGAACATTAGGACAGGGACGGTAGGCACAATGGTGCACTTATGCACACCCCTTACAGACCTCTTAGGAATGGGGTGAGGTCAACAGTAGATAGTCTAAGATTAAGGATTTGGGGATTTGGGGAAGAAACCAGAGTCTGGTAGTGTATTCCAGGTATTGATCACTCTGTTGCTGAAGTCGTATTTTCTGCAATCGAGTTTGGAGCGGTTTACCTTAAGTTTGTATCTATTGTGTGCTCGTGTATTGTTGTGGTTGAAGTAATCATTGTTGTGGTTGAAGTAATCATTGACAAGTAGGACATTGTAGCACATACACTAGAGATAGCTAAGAAGAGGTTTTAAAAATAAACAAAACTATATAATAAAAAATAAAAATTTAAACAGGATAAAAACTCAATTATAAAATGAGATTCTATTAAAACAATGCTTGACAAATTTGATAGCAAGATCTAAAGGTAAAATGTCAAAGCTAACAAAGTCCTGTCAATTTTGTATTTGATAGGAATGTTTAAGGTTAAAAAGATGAAGTATAGAGAATTTCAAAGCAGATTTGTGGCTTCTTTAATAGATTTGATATTAACTAAAAGAAAAATGTATTAGCAGCAAAGTTTGAACGGAAAATATAATTCTTAATAATAGAGTGATAGACTACTTTTGTAAAATAAAAATCAATAACTTGATAGGCATTAGATCAGAGGTCTTCAAACTTAGCAACTTTAAGGCTTGTGGACTTCAACTCCACAAGTTGAAGTCCACAAGTCTTAAAGTTGCCAAGTTTGGGGACCCCTGCATTAGATCCACTGAGATAGTGAATGGGTTCTTTTAAAATGACTTTAGTATGACTAGGTTCAAAATAAATATTTCCTACATTGTCTCATTTTGGGTCATAGTGATCCGTCTGGCAAGCTTGCTATTTAATGATGCTCTGGAGGAAAATGGTATTAAATACTTCATCAACGTTGAAAATTTGGAAGAAAGCATAATTAGAAATAAAATTCAACTCTTGACATTTTTCTCCATTAACAGCAATTTTAGAAATTTGCCCTTGACTATCAGTTGTATTGTCATATTACATATATTGAAGCAAGACTTTATAAAATTGTCTATTTAAAAAAGTCTAAAAGAATGCCTACACATAATGGCTGCCACAATCCATAATCCCCCAAAGGTTGGGCAAGGTTGGCTGCATTCAATGTCTTGAGGCCACCTGTGCAATGCACCAAGGCTACTCTTGCTTCTTCTCTGGACCCTAAGAGCCCCATTCATCATCTGAGTGGGAAACATAGCAAGATTACTATTTTACCACTGTTAACGCCAGTGCTCTCTCATGTTCTTTGGCCCATTTCAACTGACAACAGCCTGATGTAAGAGTTATTTGTGGTTGCATTTCTGCAAGGCTACTATTCAAAGGTTTGGTGAAAGAAAGAAAAACAGGCAATCCATGTGACAGGAGAGGTAAATCTGCTGAGTTACATTAAACATCTTTTTTCCTAGTTATTTACATTGGCAGTGTTACAGCTATCCACTGGCTTTGCAGAGCCATGCACCTCCAATGAAATCAGGCCAAGATAATGTTACATTTCCTTCTTTGGGCATCTTTTTTGATCAGATACATGTTTTTGAGAATCACAGACTTTGTATTTATACGAAGGATGCAGTATGTTGGTTTTAGATGGATCCTCTTTGATATGGTATGACTTTCCTGAAGCAAACTCCTCAAAATGGAAATTAAACCCTGGATATATTGCATTTGTCCCCACCTTTTTTTGCATGAAAAGTCCCCCATAAGACAAGCTATAGTGTACAATGAAATTTTGGGTTCTAGTTCCATTATCTATAAAGACAAATACATTAAAACTTCAGAAGTGGTCAGTACATTGCAGAATTGATGCATGTATCATACTTATAAAAAGGTAAAGGTATAGGTTTCCCCCTGCCCAGTCATGTCCAGCTCTAAGTAGCAGTGGTCGTCTCCATTTCTTAGCTCAAGGAGCCAGCATTGTCAAAAGATGCAACCATCATAAATATGAGTCAGTTGCCAAGCATCCAAATTTTGATCATATGTCCATAGGGATGCTGTAATGGTCATAAGTGTGAAAAAATGGTTATAAGTCACTTTTTTCAGTGCCGTTGTAACTTTAAACCATCACTAAATGAACTATTGTAAGTCAAAGATTACCTGTAGTTTCTCCTCCTGCTCAGATCAGTTTTGCTGCTATCTGATTAGCAATATGAAGACTTGGTTATAACGGTTAGAAACTTTGTATTTGTATTTGTTTATTTGTCAAGCATATATGATTATAAGCAAAGTATAAACAGTAAAACATGATTGAATATATATGTAATAGTACAAGCATGAATAAGAGTAAAAGAGGTAAGAATATGTGTACATTAGGACAGGAACGGTAGGCACGATTGTGCGCTTATGCACGCCCCTTACCGACCTCTTAGGAATGGGGTGAGGTCGATGGTAGATAATCTGAGGTTGAAGTTTTTGGGGTTTGGGGAAGAAACTACTGAGTCAGGTAAAGTGTTCTGGTAAACTGTCTGGAATTTTCTTCCTCCTTTCAGGCTCTTGTGTATTTTTGAACAGGTTCTGCTAGATCTGCCCTATTTTTAACTTTACAATAATTTACAATTATAGTCCTGTACTTTCCATTGACTTGGCACATGCCTGCTGTGTTAAGTCCCATCACTGCCCACAAAGTCGGCTTTTGCTGCTGGATCTCTTTCCTGGCCTTATTCTGAAAAGCTGCTCATCTTTTTCCATCCACTGGCTCCGTCCCCTTGGAAACAGGCTGGTAGCTGTGCTAATAACTCAAGCATGCATTGCAGGGTAGGGGTTGGGCCATGCCAGGTGGAATAAAATTCCCTATTGACTTCAATTAAATTCCACCCAGGATGTCAGGCAGTATGAGCTCCCACCATTCGATCTCTGCATAATCTATCCACCTGTCAACAGAGTGTGAGTTTAAATCTCAGAGATGACAACCAAATGACAAGTGCTTGGGAAGTAATAAACTTACACTGAACTGGCTATCTATAATCAGTGCTTTGGGATTCTCATGTCCACTTACAGAGTTTCAGTGCTTATACATTATTTTGCAAACTTAGCTTCTGAAAGATGGGTATAAATAAAGTAGCCATCCACTCCAACCAAATCTAATAAGCTATTAATAATGTCAGAGGAGCTTATGATTTAACAGTTAAATTAGATTTCACAGAGTAAGATTTTAAACTTTTATTCCTAAAACTCCGAAGATCTGTCACTAATCCATCTCGCTGGAACCAACTTCCCCCAGAGATCCAGACTATCCCCACCTTACTGGTCTTCTGCAAAACCGTTAAAACATGGCTCTTCCTGCAGGCGGGATGAATTTAAGATCAATCCCCCATGTATGAATGATGATTTGTTTTAATTTTTGTAATTTTTTAAATTATTATTATCATTTCTTATAAATTGTTCTTTCATTGTGTTGTAAGCCGCCCTGAGTCCCGCGGGAGTTGGGCGGCCTATAAGAACGATAAATAAATAAATAAATAAATAAATAAATAAATAAATAAATAAATAAATAAATAAATAAATAAATAAATAAATAAATAAATAAATAAATAAGTAAATAAGTAAGTAAGTAAGTAAGTAAGTAAGTAAGTAAGTAAATAAGTAAATAAGTAAATAAGTAAATAAGTAAATAAGTAAATAAGTAAATAAGTAAATACACTTGATGGGGTTCATCTCACCCTGGGTTTCTCAGGCCCTTTGGCAATACCAGGTCTTCAGGGCCTTACCAAAGAGTTTCAAAGTGGGGGCTAGTCTAATCTCCGTGGGTATGATGTTCCAAAGGGAGGAAGCCACCATGGAGAAGGCCCTTCTTCTGGATCCCACCAGATGTATCTCTTTAGGAAAGAGGACCCACAGCATTCCCTGTCTCCCTACTCTGGTGGGTCAGGTGGATGTAACTGGGAAGAGATAGTCCTTCAGATAACCTGTCCCAAGCCATGTAGGGCTTTAAAAAGTGACAACCAACACCATAGTTACAACATGACTTTCATTTTTTCTATCATCTATTTTTTTCAAATCATCAAAACCATAGATCATAAATTCATTTTTTTCTGTTTCGCGTAAGAAGTCTATAAGGGATTTCCAGTCAACAATAAACTTTGATAATGTCTGTTCTCTGATCGAAGATGTCAATTTGGCCATCATCTTCACCATCTATTCCTCCAGTGTGAGTAATTATCAAGTGTTTCCAACTTTGTGCATACAATAACCTCATTGCAATTATTATGTATCAAAACAAAATGCCATGACTTTTTCTAACTGTTTATTGATCAGTCCCAAAAAGAAAATCATTGGCTTCAATTGTATATTAGTTTTTAAAATCTTCTGAATTATTATTTAGTACATTAGTATGTATTTAAATCCAACATTTTATAGTTTTTTTCACATCCACCAAGCATGGTAAAATGTCACATCTTGTTGTTCACATTTCCAACATAAATTTGAAGTACCTTTATGCATTTTAGCAGTTTCTCCGGTGACATATACCAATGATTTACCATCATTTTACAAAAATTATAATATAATATTTATAATCATATAAATGTCAGTCCTTTCAACCCACATCTTTTCCCACTGTTCCATTTGTATATTATAACCCAAATTCTTAGCCCATTTTATCATACATTATTTCACTTGTTCTTCTGTTTCAAATTTCAGTTTGAAGTTTATACATTTTAGCAATAATTCTCCATCGTGGGTGGAGCCAGATTCAGGATGGGTTGTCCTCGTCCACTCAGAATGAGGACCAAGTCTGTTACTTTTGACAGGATCCGCCCTCCTAAGACCCAGCTTTGACTCGGTCCTCAGACTGGATGGACATAGCTACCTTGTCTCCCTTCCTGAATAGCGAATTCCATCCATATTGAGCTTCAAGGATAGGATTGTGTTTGCGTCGTGAGTCTCTTCCCGAAACCTCAGTAAAATACGAGGCAGCGGCTTTCGTTCCCTTAATTGGCATTTACCTGGAGCGGCCTTGGCCTGGTCTGCCATTGGAGACGTGGGCTCCTGAAGTTGAGGCGGCTATGGACAAAAAGGGGGCGGCGTGGCCCTGGAGGATTACCAAGCTTCGGGATCGGGGCACAGTGACTGTTCATTTCTCTGCTCCAACGCAGGAGCATCGTGTCCGGTCACCAGGCCATGGGGGCTCTTCCTTCCCCCCCAAGTCTCTACGGAACTACTGTTTAATGATCATATAAGGTTATGACAGACTTTTAAAAATCCACTTACAACCCATCCTTGAAGTTACAACTCCGGCCCTCCTCCCACAGTAATGTGATTGCATTCCAGGTGCTTACATTTACAACCAGTTGCAGCATTCCGCAGTCACATGATCACAATTTATAGCATTCTTTGCCAGTTTCCTATGCTTTTTGCCAATTTCTGGGGGGACACCCCATTTGGAAGAAAAGATTTGCTTAACGACCACATGATTCCCTTTCTGACCATAGCAGCTCACTTTACAATTGAGTCCAGTCATGTGATACCTCAACTTATGACCACAATAACTTACAACCAAAATTCTGGGCTCCATTTTGGTCATAAGGTGTGTATGGCCTGCAGGGAGGGAGGGAGACCAGTGGGGGGGAGGGGGTATCTGGTAGGGATGAGAGCCGGAACATCTCGGTCATAATGGGAAGAGGCAGGTATGGCGGGAGCAGAGGGGAGGGCCGCTCTTGGGGAATAAGACCTCGCTGTGTACAAGCGATCCCTTGTTCCGGCCCCTCCGATGTGGTTCCATCTTGCTCATCCCGAGTACCTGGCAACCAGGGTGTTCAGGGCCCTGGGCTCAGGATGCTGCTGCTTAATGCCAGGTCAATTTCCAACAAAGCCCCCCTGATTCGTGATTTAATCACAGAAGAGGGGGCCTACCTGGTTTGTATAACTGAGACCTGGCTGGGCCAGGAGGGAGGAGTAGCTCTCTCCGAGATATGCCCGGACGGGTTCTCGGTGCAGCATCATTCCCGACCCCAGGGAAGGGGGGGAGGAGTGGCAATAATAACACGTGGAAACCTGCATCCTCGTAGGATCCCTGCCCCGGAGATTGTTGGGTGTGAGACTCTCCTTCTGAAGTTGGACTTAGCGGTACAGGTGGGCCTTCTCTTAATGTACCTGCCTCCCAGCTGTGTAAGTAAGGCCCTGCCTGAGCTGCTCGAGGCAGTAGCCGGCTTGGCAGTTGAGTTCCCTAGGCTTATGGTGCTGGGGGACTTCAACTTGCCTTCTGCTGGTGAAACCTCCAGGATAGCCCAGGAGTTCATGGAGTCCATGACAACCATGGACCTGACCCAAGTAATCCAGGGTCCGACTCATGAGGGTGGTCACACGCTCGACCTAGTGTTTCTCTCGGGGCAGTGGAGAGATGATCTGAAGATAAGGGATATAGTCATCACCCCTCTGTCACGGTCAGATCATTTCCTACTGAGGTTGGATTCCGCAGTTCCATTCCTCCCCCGCAGGGAGGTGGGACCGACTAGGTGGTTCCGCCCCAGGTGCCTAATGGAACCAGAAGGATTCCAGAGGAAACTTGGGGAAATACCTGAAACCCTGGTACGCAGTTCGGCTGATTCCCTGGTGGCTGGTTGGAACACCGCAGCATCAGGGGCTTTAGACCGAATTGCGCCTTTGCGACCTCTCCGCGGCAGTGGATCCTGGAAGGCCCCCTGGTTTACCGAGGAGCTCCGGGAGATGAAACACCAGAAGAGACGTCTGGAGCGCCACTGGAGGTCCAGCAAAACCGACTCCGATCGAACACTATTAAGAATTTACATCAGGTCTTATTTAGTGGCGATAAGGGCGGCAAAATGATCATATTTTTCCGCTCTTATTGCGTCCACAGATTCTCGCCCAGCCACCTTGTTTAGGGTGACTCGCTCCCTCCTTGCGAAAGGGGGGAGCGAGGAGCACTTGCAAGGCAGAGCTGAGGAATTTGCCGAGTTTCTGACGGATAAAGTCGCTCGGATTCGGTCAAACCTGGACTCTGGCTGGGCAGAGTCCATGGAGTTGACAGGGGCAAGTCTTAGTCCACCGTTGTGGGAGGAGTTTGGGCCTGTTTCTCCTGAGGATGTGGACAGAGCCATGGGGGCGATGGGGGCCTCCACCTGTTTATTGGACTCGTGCCCCTCCTGGCTGGTTTCGGCCAGCAGGGAGGTGACACGCGGCTGGATCTGGGCGGTGGTCATCGCTTCTTTGGAGGAGGGATCCGTACCGCAGTCATTAAAAGCTGCGGTGGTGAGACCCCTCCTGAAGAAGCCTTCCCTGGATCCAGCTGACTTGAAGAACTATCGTCCGGTCTCCAACTTGCCTTTTTTAGGGAAAGTTGTGGAGAAGGTGGTGGCCACTCAGCTTCTGCGGCTTCTGGATGAAACAGATCATCTAGATTCCTATCAGTCGGTTTCAGGCGCAGCTACAGTACAGAAACTGCCTTGGTCGCTCTGATGGATGATCTCTGGCAGGCCCGGGATGGGGGAAATTCCTCCATCCTGGTGCTACTTGACCTCTCAGCGGCTTTCGATACCATCGACCATGGTATCCTTCTGCATCGTCTCGGCGAGTTGGGAGTGGGAGGCACCGTTTTACGGTGGTTCTCCTCTTATCTCACCAATAGGATGCAGTCGGTGTTGGCAGGAGGGCAGAGATCCACCCCTAGGCCCCTGTTATGCGGGGTGCCTCAGGGGTCAGTTCTCTCGCCCATCCTGTTTAACATTTACATGAAACCGCTGGGGGAGATCATCCGTAGACACGGGGTGAGTTTTCAACAGTATGCTGATGACACCCAGCTGTACATCACCACCCCGTCTCAATTCAGGGAGGCAGTCGATGTAATGCGCCGATGCCTGGACGACGTTAGGACCTAGATGGGGAGAAATAGATTCAAACTCAACCCCGACAAGACTGAGTGGCTTTGGATATTGCCTCCTAAGGATTATGACAACTATCCCTCCTTGGTTCTCGAGGGAGCGAAACTGACTCCCTCGGATCAGGTCCGCAACTTGGGGGTCCTCCTAGACCCACAGCTAAAATTGGAACACCATCTCACTGCTGTGGCTAGGGGGGCCTTTGCACAGGTTCGCCTGGTGCACCAGTTGCGGCCATACTTGGAGAAGGAGGCTCTACTCATGGTCACTCATGCCCTTGTCACCTCCCGTTTGGACTACTGCAATGCGCTCTACATGGGGCTACCCTTGAAGAGTATCCGGAGACTCCAGTTGGTGCAAAATGCGGCTGCGCGTGCTGTGGTGGGTGTGCCAAGGTACACCCACGTGACATCTATACTCCGCCAGCTGCATTGGTTGCCCATTAGTCTCCGGGTCCAATTCAAGGTGTTGATCATCATCTTTAAAGCCCTTCATGGCTTAGGACCAGGTTATCTCCGGGACCGCATTCTGCCTCATACTTCCCTCCGACCGGTTAGGGCCCACAGAGTTGGCCTCCTCCAGCTCCCGTCAGCCAAGCAATGCCGGCTGGCGGGTCCTAGGGGGAGAGCCTTCTCTGTGGCCGGCCCCGCGCTCTGGAACCAACTTCCTCCAGAGACCCGAACCATCCCCACCCTGCTGGCCTTCCGAAAAGCCGTTAAGACATGGCTCTTCCTGCAGGCAGGGGGTAGAGCTTAACTCCATCTGCACTCTCCCCCGGGTATGTCTGGTGGTTGAATGGTTCTTTTATATTGTAATTTTTAATTTTTATATTTTGATTTTAATTGAATTTATTGGTTTTCTTGTATTTTTCCTGTGTTGTAAGCCGCCCTGAGTCCCTCGGGAGTGGGGCGGCATATAAGAAACCATAAATAAATAAATAAAATAAATAAATAAGTTAAGGATTATGTATGCATCAGTTATCAAAACAGGTATGACATAAAAATAACAAAACTTGCATCCTAATCACAGAAATTCTCCCCAATAATGACAATTGTATCCCACCTTAACATACCTTTTTTTAACTTAATTCCATATTTTAACATAGCATGTTTTGAAATAATATACAATTCATATTTATCATAGTAATACCCAATTATTTTACTTTCTTCTCCACATTAAAACCTGTTTTATCAATGCTCTTGTGTTTGCTCCTTGCTCAAATTTTTTCTTAACATTTTTATATTCTGCTTGTTAATCTTGAAACCTGCTAATGACCCAAATTCTTTTTAATTGCTCATTATTCTTTTTAATTGCTCATTAGTATTTCAATTCCCTTTAAGGGATTTTCCAAAATCAATACCAAATTGTCATGTCATGCCTTTATTTAATGTTTATTCCTACAATCCTCTTCTCCTGTCATATATCTCTATTCAGAATCTTAGGAACCAAAATACAGAAGAGAGGAGATAGTGGGCAGCCCTGTCTTGTTCCTTTGGTTTTCTTAGATTGCCAATAACAATAATTTGTGCTTTCTATGGAGTATAAATCAACTCAACTCATTTTATAAATTTGTTTCCAAAGTTAATATTCTCTGAAACTTTAATTATGAAAGTCCAGTTCAAATTGCCAAAAGCCCTCTCTGCATCGAAAAAAAGGAACACAATTTGTTTTTTATTATGTCAAATATTCTAGAATGTCCAACATAATTCTAACATTATACTTGGTCTTTGAACTAAAAACAACAGTGAGCAATGTGTCTAAAAACCCACAGTGATCTTCATGAATAAATTCCTGAAAAATTATTTTGAATCTATCAACTACGGTTGTTGTGGAAAACATGTTATCATTATTCAGTAATGGTATTGATGTGTAATTTCTTATTAAAGACAAATCATATCAGTCTTGCTATGTTAGCCTCTTTCAAAGTTCCTGTAAAATAAAATTCATATTTTGTAGAGGTTGTAAAAGTTTATCCTCAAAACATTTACATTAAAAACATGATAATCCATCTGGTCCAGCCACCTTTCTTGGCTTAATCTTTTTAATAGCTTTAGAAACTTCCCTTATTGTTATAGGTCCATTAAAATCCATTAAAATAATGGATTTGACATGTTGTGAGCCGCCCAGAGTCCCCCGGGAGTTGGGCGGCATACAAATCTATTTAAATAAATAAATAAAATAAATAATAATTTGTCTGTTTCTCTGTAATCCTTGGTAGATTTTGTTTTTGTAAAAATTTGTCTATTTTCTTTAAAGAAATATCACATCCTTTATAATGATGAAACATCATGTCCTGATAATAGTGATGAAACATTTTTGCATAGTCATATTAGTCATTAGTTAGTACAGTACTTCCTTCTTGAAGTGTCAGTATAATTTTATTTTTCCCTTCTTGTCTTATACAGCAACCATTTCCCTGGTTTATTTGCAAATTCTTTTTTTTTTTGCTTTACATACGTCATTGTTATTTCCATTTCTCTTACAGTTAACATCAATATGAATTGCTGTAAAAGTTTAATTTGAGAAATACTTATCTTCTCTGCAAATTTCTTTAATTCTTCTTTTCTTTTTATCTCATCCACACACAAAAATGTGTTTTCTCTTGACTTCTTTTTGAGCTTAGTTTTTGCTGTATAAAATAACCTCTCATATAAGCTTTTCTTGTACCCCAAACCATTATTGAATCATTGCCTTGCTTATTTCTGTAATATTTCATTTAATTTCCTCTAAAATAACTACATTTCTTTTTGTAACCCAAACTCACAGGATTATAATCAGAGAATATTCTTTTACGGAAGTCTGATAGAAATTTTGTTTAGGACAACTATTTCTGTATTATCAGTCTTCAATCTTGTATTAATATGCTGTTGCAGAATTTGATCCTCTGCCTTCTTCCTCACAATTACCCAATTTTTTCTCCAATCATCTATTTATAACTCTTGTCTTACTCTCCAAACTTTCCACTCTATTGTTAACTTAGCTTGGTCTAGGATACTCACTGTTTCCTAGTTGAAACTATAGTTGAAGTGTTTAGTTGGTTTGTGTGCTACGGTGATGCCATGTGGTTGTAATAGTCTGGTGGTTGTTTTTGAAATGTTTTTTCTATATGGCAATATTATCTTTTTCACACCTTGTGTTGGCTGTGTTTTGGGGGGTTGAATGGTCAGGCACTTTTTGATAAAGTTGTGTGGGTATCCATTTTGTTGAAAGATGTATATTGCATTAAGCAACAACCAAACCAAAACATTTGGGAATTCTTGAATAGAAATGGTCTTCCTAGCCTTCTTAGCATCTCTTACCTTCTCTGCTGGGTTTATTTGGGAAGAATGCTCACAATTCTCTGCCCCCTTATTATTTCTTGGTGCCAGAATTGTTCTGGCACCAAGAAATAGCACCAAGAAATTAGGTAGGGAGTGGCTACCCTTCCTTTTCTGAGCTGTTCTGCTACTGTTTGTTTTAGAAAAACCTTACTGGGACAGCTTGTGCTTTTAGGATATGAAGTCATGTCTGCCCTCAAAGTTAGCAGATTTCCTCCTTGGAAGTGGGTGCCTACACAAAAGCGTAGCTAAAATAAGAGCAAGTTTCATCTTGTTTCATCCATGCCCGCTGTAGCTTTCCTTCTCTTGTGAAGTTAAAATTATAATCTGTGCTTTACTACTTTTGATTAAACCCTGCTTATTGACTTTGCAAACTGTGAAAGCCAAATGAAATCTGAAACTGAGGGGAAGAAACTAGGATTGTCTCTTATAAGATGTCCAGAAGTTACACATAAAAACAGCAGGGGGGAGAGGAAACAATTCTCCTGCTACCCAGAATGTGAATTATATCAATTCTGTGATAAGAAATTACAAAGGAAGGGGAACATTGCTGTAAGAAAGGGGCATATAGAAGTGGAGTACAGGAGAATGAAATCTGACAGCAGTTTTGAACATACAACACCAAGCCATGTGCTATGACATGCTAGGCTTGTTTCATACGTTACATTAAGCAACAATCAAACCAAATAATAATACAGTGCTACCATAAGCAGGAAAAACCAGTATCTACCTCTAGGGAAACTCCCAGCATTTTTAGCTGCCACCTACTATGCAATGATGGCATTTTAAAAGAAGGAAATGAATCCACTAGTAAACAGATCTTTTTCAGCCAATGTGCCTCTACTTCAGAAAAAAAAACATGTCCCTATAGACTGCAAATTGTAGCAAGTGGCATGGGAGACAGGCAGTCTGGGTTTATTCTGTGTCATGTTTGGGAACTCACTGGCTTGTGATGTGGCAGGATTTAGCATAATATGTAAATCTGGAAATAAATATTATTTACTTTCAGATCTCCCACTGTCATACTTTTTTACATTTAATCAGCTTTAACACAGTTTTGAAGGTAATTCCTGCAGACTTATGCTTAAATTAGTAGCTTTCTACTTTAGGTAATAAGGAACGAGTTTAGTATTTTATAACAGGAGTTATAAAGAGGCAAGGTATTTGGTTGGGACCTAAGTTTCATTTGAGATTTAACCCGGGCTCTGTAAGTTAAGAAACCATGAGTCCTAGTTTGGCCAACTGGGTGATTGTGGGCTACTCACTTTCTCTCAGAAAGAGGCAAAAAGGCAAAGAGGCAGAAGAGGCTATCTCTTCTGAATAATTTTACCAAGCAAACTGCAGGGACTTGTCTAGGCAGTCTATGAGAATTGATTAAAGGGGGGGATGATGTCATTTCAAACAATGTACCGTATTTTTCGGAATATAAGACGAACCCCCAAAGACGTTTTGGGGGAGGAAAATAGAGGGGGAAATCTACCTACCAGGTATTCATCTGGCTAGCGTCCTTAGTCTGTTCAGCTTCAGCACATTATTTTATCCCCTGGTTAGGGCTGAAAAGATCTTTTTCAGAGGGAGTAGGAATGAAAACAAGCCTGCAAAGACTTAGGGCTGGTAAAAAAAACTACTTCAGAGGGAGTAGGAATAAAAAAATGCTGCAAGCCAGTAAGATCGTTAGCACCTCGTTATGGCTGAAAAGACCTTTTTCAGAGGGAGTAGGAATGAAAACAAGCCTGCAAAGAAGCCGGGAAGATCGTTAGCACCTCGTTAGGGCTGAAAAGATCTTTTTCAGAGGAGTAGGAATGAAAACAAGCCTGCAAAGACTTAGGTCAGGAAAAAACTACTTCGGAGGGATTAGGAATTTAAAAATGCTGCAAGCCAGTAAGATCGTTAGCACCTCGTTATGGCTGAAAAGACCTTTTTCAGAGGGAGTAGGAATAAAAACAAGCCTGCAAAGAAGCCGGGAAGATCGTTAGCACCTCGTTAGGGCTGAAAAGATCTTTTTCAGAGGAGTAGGAATGAAAACAAGCCTGCAAAGACTTAGGGCTGGTAAAAAAAACTACTTCAGAGGGATTAGGAATTAAAAAATGCTGCAAGCCAGTAAGATCGTTAGCACCTCGTTATGGCTGAAAAGACCTTTTTCAGAGGGAGTAGGAATAAAAACAAGCCTGCAAAGAAGCCGGGAAGATCGTTAGCACCTCGTTAGGGCTGGGGGGAAAAACTTCGGAAAAGCTACATTCAGAGTATAAGACGCACCCAAATTTTCAGCCTCTTTTAGGGAGGAAAAAGGTGCGTCTTATACTCCAAAAATACGGTATGTAACATGCTGTTTGGGTCACAATGCCTACTTGAAAAGGTGGACTGAGTTGTTATGATCTGTGATGAACAAAGAGATGAAACACTGCTAAGGCTGTCCCAGTCTGTCATCCTTCTTTTCCATAATGAAAGAACTATTGTAATAATTAATTAATCATTTAAAGCTACTACTACGAGGCCACTTTACAATGCGGTTTTTAAGATACGGAAATTTCCTTATGGATTTTGTGGGCTGCAGAAAACTAGATCATTACTGGATAACAGCAGAGAGATACTGTATAGAAAGTTCTCAACGGTTCTCTGGGGACCATCTTTTTTATATGTATAGAATAAATTTGCTGCCATAGAACTGGCTAGGTAGAGAAATCAGATACTTTCATCCCCATCAAGTCACTTCAACTATCCCCAAATAAAAATTTGTGGTAGCACACATGCTATACGCTATACGTCCTATAGGCCAAATCTTTAATTACATTAGAGACATTTTAGCAGGCATAGAGAAGTTTTGTTATAAAATGTGTACAATGTTTTTCTACAATTGTGAGCTGATCCTGTAAAATGCTTTCAAATCCTGCTGCAATTAAATAAGTACACAAATAAATCTAGATAATCCTTTTCTCCAATTCACTGGCAAAATTGTGAGGGAAGAGAGAAAAGAAATATAATTACCTTGCTTCTAATTATCTTGAGCCATTAAGTCTCTGCATTCTCTTTCAAAATGAGGCAATCTTAATCTTAATTTCTCTTTTAATATCTGCCTCTTGTATGCAATTGCATCTGTGGGAGCTGTTTGTGCTACAAAAACCTATTTAGAATTCTTGGCAATAAAACTTGGAAAAGTATCCACTACGAAGAAAATAATTGCTGAAACCAATAGTTTAAGATACTAGTTCTTGCTTGGTGTGCTACTGGCAAACCTCAGCTTCATAGTACTGTCATGATAAAACTTGAGCATGCAAAAACACAGGAGGGAGTTATAGTTATATCGTTCTTGAAGCTTGAGACACTCCAGTGCCAGCACTTCAAACATAAAGAAGGCAATTCACCTCTTATCTCTGTTCTGTTAATCAAGTGGAAAAGGAATGGCAAGATGAACCTATTGTAAACAAGTCCCAAACTTCTAGGGATTTTTATCTTTTCCGTTATGTGTTTTGGGCAGGAGAAACATTGCTTTTTTAAAAAAAAGTTCTGAGTTTTCCAAATCTGGATGCTATGATTAAATAAGCCTTTCACTGGGTGACTTGGAGCAATTTATTTTCTATCCAATTTGGCCTTTTGTTATTGTTGTTCAGTCACTAAGTCGTGTCCAATGTGTTGTGTTCTGACTGACCTCTAACTGAACCCTAAACATGTTTTGACTAGATGACCTCTGACTGAACTGTAAGTCGTTATGTTTATAGTTGAACTCTACCTGAACTGTTGTTGCCACCCTGGTCATGTGTTTGAATGCTCATACGCTATTGGTTGTTGTGTCTGACAGCTCCCTATAAAAGGGCTAGCTGTCAGACTGCAAGTTGCTGATTACTTGAGTGACCTGAGTAAAAGAGCTGTTATGAAGTCTGTCTCCTGTGATCCTTGCCCACAATCCAACACAATGCTTTGCAACTCCATGGACCACAGCACACCAGAGCCCCCTATCTCCCAGAATTTATCCAAATTCATGTTCATCACTTTGATGACACTATCTAAAACCATCTCATCCTCCTAAGCCCCTTCTCCTTTTGCCTTCAATCTTTCCCAATGTCAGGGTCTTCTCCAATGAGTCCTCTCTTCTTATTTGGTGGCCAAAGTATTTGAGCTTCAGCTTCAGTATCTGTCCTTCCAAAGAATAGTCAGGGTTGATTTCTTTTAGGATTGACTGATTTGATCAAGGGACTCTTACGAATCTTCTCCAGTACCACAATTCAGAAGCATCAATTCTTCAGTGCAATTTGACCTTACAGACTGGCTATTAGGATAGTAGTAGATACCTCTGCAGAGTTGGGACTTACATGCATATCCATAATTATGTGCAACACATTTGGAACACCATAAATAACATGTTATTCAAGAGAATTTAGTTCTGGAAAGTTTTTGTTTCACAATCTGAATAGCTGATCTAATAAGAGAAGTGAATGTTCTAGAACTCCCTGGAACATTTTAGATGTGGAAAGAGACTTTTTCCATGTGCATAATATGCATCATTTTGGGAGCAAGGGCCATTGTGTGGATAGTGACATATTGATGTCATTAGAGAAACTAAGATGGGACTTGAGACCAGGGGTGGGTTCCTGCCGGTACGCTCTTACCTGTTGGTCGCCGCAGAACCGAAGAAGCCAGTGGCGTTCGCAGCGTGGGGCTTCCCCCGCCCGCTTTCCCCCGCCTGCCTAGATGCCGCCATTTGCGTTCTTTTGCCCTCTGCGCATGTGCAAAGCGTTCTGCTTGCGCAGAGAGCAAAAGAACGCAAATGGCGGTGTCCAGGCGGGCGTGGGAAAGCGGGAGGGGGAAGCCCTGCACCACGAACGCACCGGCTTCTTTGGTTCTGCGGCGACCAACAGGTAAGAGTGTACCGGCAGGATCCCACCCCTGCTTGAGACCCTTTTGGTGTGTGGGTTCAGGAAAAATTTTGTGACTTAAATTATCATTCTTTACTCAATCCAAAAACAGGCTGGAAAATGTATCTCTATTATTTAGTGGTTTATACTGAAAACTCTGGAGACAGCAGGTACTGAAATATTAATAATAGTAACTGATGATGACAATGATGAGTTGGAGGCCACAAGAAGCCAGTAGCTTGCAATGCCCATCTCTGAGCAACTTCCAGATTGTTTCCAAATTACAAAGACAAATGGTTCCTTTCACGTTCCAAATAATATTCTATCGATGGAACATAAGAACACTGGAAGTGTTGATGTTAATGTTTGTCTCCAAGCATCTATAAAGGTGCTACAATAAATATTGTATGTCTTATGATTTCTTTGGCTTTGCTTTTCTTTGTTTTAAATCAGCTTGTATATAAACCAACCAGAGAGCTCCTTATCTAGTTGTCTGTTGTCTGGTCTCTTCAGAATGGTTGCAGTCACTAGCTTTGCTAGGAAGGACTTACATCATTAGACATGGTGTAATTGGTGCTGCGGGATTTAAGCAAATTAGGTATCAGCTGCATAAACACGGAAACTTCCTCTGAGGTTAATTATGTGTGGAAACACTAGCTGAAAGTTTGCATGTCACCTTAGAGACAGGGCTCTGAAGCAGAGAAGAAACAAAGAAAGCCCAGATTTTCTGTCTGTAATATAGTAGTTCATGTCGCCAACAATGCTACACACTCTGCGCAGCTGCAGAGCCCTCTCCATCCATCCCATAAGCAGTGCAGTGAGATGGAATTCTGCATTCACCCCTTGAGACAAAGACGGTCTTCATCGTTGATTGTCATACAAAGCACTCTCTTTCTTTCTTGCTAGATGTTTGGCCTTGTTGCAAGGCAACTAATGTCTCTGCCATACTCACGTGGGACTCTCTTATTGCTAGGAGCAAATCAAAGGGGAAAAAGCTTTGACCTCAAGTAAGAAGAAATAAGCCAACCCTCCTTTTTTTTTTGCAATTTTTGGGGAAAAAATAGAACTGAGATGGTCATGTCATGAGGCAACTTTATTTGACCGTAGAGCAGCAGTTCTCAACCTGGGGGTCGTGACTCCTTTGGGGGTCGAACGACCCTTTCACAGGGGTTGGGAGACTTTGCCCGGATGCCGCAATTTGGGTTCTTTTACTCTCTGCGCATGCACAGAACGCTTTACGCATGCGCAGAGGGTAAAAGAACCCAAATGGCAGTGGCGGAGCAGGGGTCATGGCGGCGGGCGTGGTGGTGGGGTGGGGCACGGTGGGGGCATGGGGGCGGGGCGGGGATGCAGCATTAGGAAAGTCGATAACCACTGCCGTAGAGGCTCTTCCAAGGATGTTTGTCACACAGAGGGTGTGCATCTTCACCATAGCTACCTACTTAGAGACATTCAGCTCCTGAATAGCATGAAAGGAGCCACAAATATTCCAGCAAGATTTGACCAGGACAAAAAAAAATGAGAAAATTGGCAAATGAAAAATTAAATTTAATTCCATTTAGATTAAATTAAAATCTGAATATAATTAAACTTATTAAATACAGATAATGCTATTCTCATGCATCAAACAATTTTTGATTGATTGTGTACCTTTGCCTTAATGACAATGGCCACAGAGCAGAGGTACCTAAAAAAATTGTTTCTAGTTCGTTAAATCTATGTAAGCATTTAAAGTGTTTCATATAAGAAAGTATAACACTTAATTGCTCAATGGCCTATGACTATGTGGTTCTCCTTGCTCACGGCTGCCCCTGCAAACCTCTTGGTCTTACCGTGGTTTCCCTACAGTGGGGGTTCTTTTCTTCCCTTGAATGATGTTTTACTGCAGGATAGTCCACTCCAGTGGTGGGTTGCTACCGGTTTGCCCTGGATTGGGCGAACCGGTAGCGGTGGTGGGAGGCTCCACTCACCCACCCAGATGACTGTGCGCATGCGCAGAAGCTTCTGTGCCAGAGGTGGGTTCCTCCCAGTTTGGACCGGTTTGCCCAAACCGGTAGCAACCCGCTGGTGATGTCATGATGATGTCACGGAACCAGTACGATCGGTGCCGGTCCGTGGGCACCGCCATCTTTTTTTCGGAATTTTTTTTCCCAGAAAATTCCCCCCCCCCCATTTTTTTCTGGGTTTTTTTTCTTCTGCACATGCGCAGAAGCTGAGTTTCTGGAATTGCACATGTGTCGCCATCTTGGTTTTGGCTTTTGGGGGGTTGGAATTTTTGGCACTGCGCATGCGCATGCGTGCTTTGAGGCGCGGCCACGCGGCACGGGAGGAAGCGAACCGGCAGCAAAGTTAGAACCCTCCCCTGTTCTGCACATGCATAGAAGCACCGCATGCACGCTCCCAATAGCGAACCGGTAGCGACGGAAATTGAAACCCACTACTGGTCCACTCAGAGTTTTGGTTACCAGGCTGCCCTTCACTGGTGGAGCTGTTGGCATTTCACTCGTGTAAGTCACTAAGCTAGACTGTCCTCTTTAGGTAAAGCTTTCTCTTAAGGCTTGCTAACAGGAAGCAATAGGAATCTCACTCCCCCACTTCTCTTCTGGAAGAGCAGGGGCCTGATGCTCTATGAAGGGCTACCTCCAGAGAAGGAAAAGAGTGGCAAATTAGCACTCTTGAACAGGTTTGACCCTGCCTTGCAAAGTTCTAATAGAGCCTGGTACTGAGTTGCATCCCTCCCTCCATTCATGGTGACATCATCTGGAAAATATGAATGAGAGAAATTACTCAAACAAGATAAAGTCATTTTGGACCCATGCATTTTGTTTTTATCATTCACAGTGTATTTAAGCTACAGATGGTGAGCTTGTGTATTCTAAGAGGCCACAGTGAAGGGCCGAGGAGCAAGATTTTTCAAGCTGAACCTCTCTTCCATATAAGGAGTGCCATGCTCCATAGTTGACTTTCAAGAAGTAAATGGAGTTAAATGAAATTGCTGATAAGGCAGTCAGCGTGGGTTCCCTGGTTTACAGCATGCAAAAGGCAGAGTATATTTTAAAATACTTAAAATACATACTTTGTCAGAGTGACTGTTATAATGCCTGCACAAAAATATCTATTACCTTCAAAAGTAGTCCAAGATTGTCCAAGATTCATCATATTTTAAATAACTAAGTAATATATTTTTAAAAAATCTTGTCAAATTATTCATATATCAAGGCTGTGTCTCTGGTCATGTTGAATTGCATTTGGAAGAGAGAGTATGTAATTATAGCTTGTGCCTTTGATTCTACAGAGTAATTGGGAGGAAAAGAGGATAAGAGGTAAAAATGTCTTGAAAAATGGTCCATTCTGCAAAGATCAGAACTTTCTGGAAAATAGCAAGGTGTACATATACTAAAGATATCTACAAGAGTAAGCATATGCTTTAAGGTGGCTTCAAAACTCAGGTTGCAAGCGTTTAGTTAATAAGGGTCTCTACATTACATTTTCAGAGTAATTTTATTTAATTTATGCATAATGTAGGTAGATAAAAAACTTATTTTGAAGGATCAAAATAAATTATCTGTGTTATGGCAGCAGGTTTAGTCCCTGAAACAATGACATATTTTTAAAAAATTCATTTATAATAAAAATCATAAAAATAACCTCTTAAAGAGTTAGTATATTGCACCCTCTTGTGGAGCAATAGAGCATTGCATCTATTTCACCTCCAACCGCAAAAGGTATCTCGTGTATATAGTCCCTGAATTATCTTGAATATTTCCCCTTTTTTGCAACTTGTTATATTTTCTCTCTCTTAAGAGTGATTAATTAATTTATTAATCAAATTTATAGTGGCTGCCCAACTCACAAAAAAACACTTCTGGGTGGTGTACAACAATACAATAAATTGGTTTGTCAAGAACTAACTGCTGGGACATGTTGCAGAATTAAATTAATTAATTAAAAATGTTTTAATTAATTTCACATAGAAGACTCCACTTCCTTTCTAAATGACAGAATAGTGACGTCTGTTGTAGGTTGAACTAAAATATTTGTAAAAACATTCCTGAACATTTTCTTCATCAGTTTTGTTTTCTTAAAATTCTGCACTGTATTTTTATTCTATTTTTGAGAAAATATAGTTGAATAGTCTAAATAACATAATCTTTGGCAAAAGAAGCTGGAGGCAAAAATTAAGATCTGTAGTTCTACTCAAGTGAGAGCATTAAATAAAGTATAGAGATGGAAGCTAGAACTACGAAAATAATTCAGTGGGTTGTTCTTAGCTATATTTTATATATTACTCAGCAGGAATATGAAGCAGCCGTATTTTCTTCATGGCCATATTTTCTTGAGTTTCAGGAAAGAGCAATGCAGAGAAATTTTAGGGATGCAGAGTGGTGTTCTTGAATTGTTTAGTTATGAAGGTAGCTTAGAGGCATGGCTGGGTGCCCTGTCTTTCACTGCCCTGTTCTTCCCTAATTCTCCATGCTTCGATTAAATCCCAAAACAAGACATCAGGAAGACACGCCCTGATTCAATCATAGTGTTGATTGAAGGGGAGAAAGACAGTCCTCTCCTTGAGAAATTCTTGGAAAACTTATTCTTTCCTTGGAGAAATCATTCATCCAACTCTTGTGTCTATAATTCTGGAATTTAAAAAAAAGTTATTTATTGCTATTTGGCCGTAATAAAAAACATTTCTTGCAATCTATCAAATCTTTACTTTCCCTCTTATTTCATCAAGCCATGCTGCTGAGAGTGGTTTGATTGTTTTCTGTTCAGCTATTTCAGGAGAGAAAGGGAGTTAAGATACCCCTGATGCGACAAGAATTATTTAATAAAAAACACAACAGCAATGCTACTGATCTAGAATATTGTAATGTGCTCTTAAAAAAATTTTTTTTAACCACTCAAGTGTCTGTCACAGTTGTGGATACATTTAAATATCTATAAAGGTAGTTCTTTAGTAACCACACTTGGGGCTGGCCAGTTGGTTGTTACGTGAAATAGTCACCAAGTGAAATCTTGACTGTTCTTATGATCTTACTTCAGCTTTCCTTTGCTTTGCAGACCTGCAAAGGTCATACCTGCAAGAATTATTTGTAAAATTATTTTTTCATTACCGTTATAACTACAAACAGTTGTAAATTTATTTATTTATTTATTTATTTATTATTGGTTCTTCTATGCCGCCATACTCCCGAGGGATTCAGGGCGGCGTACAGCATTATACAAGAACACTAAATAATAAACAACAGTTAAAAACAGAATTAAAAAATATAAAAATATATAAAAAATTAAAAAATATTCATCACCAGACATACCGGGGGAGAGCTCAGGTGGAACTAGTCTCACCTAGTAAATGAGGGACTGGTTAAAGGAGGACTATCTCAGTTCTGTTGGGTGAGAATGATAACAGTTTTAGATACAAATGTTACATTCTAAAATGTCCCCATGTATTTCTCTGCTCCAGATAGATGGATTAGATATACATCTTGGCAACTTCTAGATATTAGCAATAGCACTTAGACTTATATACCACTTCATAGTGCTTTTCAGCCCTCTCTAAATGGTTTACAGAGTTCAGCATATTGCCCCCAACAATCTGGGTCCTCATTTTACCGACCTCAGAAGGATGGAAGGCTGAGTCAACCTTGAGCCTGGTGAGATTTGAACAGCTGAAGTGCTGAACTAGCAATCAGCTGAAGTAGGTTGCAGTGCTGCTTTTAACCACTGCGCCACCTCGGCTCCTATTGCCTCTTGCTATCACTGAGCACCAAGATGTGAGTAGTTCCTAAAGCCAACGTACTGCATGTAGTTGCCTAAAGTGCAAAGGTTCATGCTTTCAGTCCCCAGTTGAGGATTTGAACCAATAGTGGGTTCTAAAACCCTTTACTACCAGTTCTCGCGCTTGCGCGTGATGCTTCTGCATATGCGCAGAAGTGTCCCGGGCTGGTGGGCGGAGTCTTCCACCACCGGCGTTACCGGTTCTTAGAACCGGGCCAAACCGGGAGCAACCCACCGCTGCTAGAATTTGGCAACTGCATCTGAAAAGTCCCAGTAAAGGAGGAAACTGGTCACATGGTGCTTCCTGGTGGTCAGTGTAACTGAGTAGCTTAGAATGATTTACTTACAAGAGACCAGGACTTGTGGGTTATCCATAGCGACAAAAGTGCTATCTGATTCCCAACTAACACATGGGAGTTCATAAATAATATGATAATTCTGTCTTTCCTTACAGGACTGTATGTACTGATAGGAGCAGGAGTGCTGATGATGGCAGTAGGATTTTTTGGATGCTGTGGAGCAGCACGAGAGTCTCAGTGCCTGCTTGGAGCAGTAAGTAATGGACATGTAGAGTAAGGTGTTATGAGGCCTTTCTCAAATGCAAAATCATTAAGTCAAACATTAGTTAAAATCCCTTTGCTAAAGTATGTGTATTTTGCTTTATTCCAAGTCCAAAACAAGGAAGTCTGTTTTTAAATTCAAATATCAAACTGTGAATTAAGATAGCAGTTAGGCGACTGGTATTAAAAACAGAACTATTCCTGACATAAGAGAGAGCGGATCAAAGCTGGCATAAAAGGAAAAGAGACTTTTAAAAAGAGTGGGTGGATCTAACATCATATCCAGTTAAATAAATTACAATTTATTAAGCCAGGACACCTGTATTGAAATCAATCTGCTGTACATTGGAAGAAAGAGGAAGGTGGATCGTGTAAAACTTTTGTATAAATGCAGTAACTTGGTGGTTCCTTTATTATCTACCCATAATGACCCTTAAGTCCTAGTCAGGACATATTTCTATCTAAGTTGTTATAAGAATTCATGACGCATTAATTTGCAATTCTGTATCCGTTTATTAGAATGCAGCCTCTTTCAATGTTTTGAGATTTACCACTTGAGCAAAGCATAAACTAAGGTGACCAGACGTCCCGCTTTTGGCGGGACAGTCCCACTTTTTCATAATTTGTCCTGCGTCCCGCGGCGTTTCAAAAAAGTCCTGCTTTTTGAATTTGAATTTGCCCTGCACACCCCTCTGCCTCCTGCCTCGCCTGCCTCCTCCTGCCAGGCGGGGAGGGAGGGCAGTGAGAGGGGCAGCGGTGGTCTTGCCTGTTCGTCGCCGCAGAGCCGAAGAAGCTGGTGGCGTTCGTGGCGCGGGGCTTTCCCCGCCCGCTTTCCCCGGCCACCGGGACGCCACCATTTGCATTCTTTTGCCCTCTACGCAAGCAGAACGCTTTGTGCATGCACAGAGGGCAAAAGAATACAAATGGTGGTGTCCCGGCAGCCGGGGAAAGCGGGCGGGGGAAGCCCCGCGCCACGAACGCCACCAGCTTCTTCGGCTCTGTGGCGACGAACAGGCAAGACCGCACCGGTAGGAACCCACCCCTGGCTGCGATGAAGGGGGGGTGTTTGGGGGGCGTGCACAAAGCTGCAGGATAAGAGAGACGGACCCCTCCCGTCTTGCTCCCCTAGAAACCCCCCCCTGTCAATGGTGTCCCGCTTTACAAATATTAAAATCTGGTCACCTTAGCATAAACAATTCTATTGCAAAGGCTTTGGATATGTTTCAGTGTTAGAAATGCTTCTTTGATATTTCTTTATCTCATCCTTTCCTTAAAGTGTGAAATTATTCTGATTTAAGGAAAGTTGAGCTAGAACCTTCCCTTTTACATCATTAATCTTGTCCTATGTAAAGTATTTCTGTTATTAAAACTACTATGTCTAATTCCCAGAGAGTGGATTTACATGTTGCATTCAAGTTTCCATAAAAGTTTAATCTGTAATTTTATCTTCATTCTTTTGTAGTTTTTTTCTTGCTTGTTGGTGATTTTTGCTGCTGAAATTGCTGCAGGGGTTTTTGCTTTTCTGGGCAAAAAAACGGTAAGTGAAATGCTTATTGTGTGCTACCGTAAATATCTTAAACTGAATAATAGTTTAAAAGAGTAAAATCTCTTTAAAATTATGCACAACCCCTAGTAATTTCATGGGTGTGTCTTGGCAAATATAGAGAAAGAGTTTTTATTGCTTTCTTTTCTTTACTTCCTAGGCTAATTTACAGGTATGATATTTCCTAACTGCATATTCTGTCGTTGGTGTGGCAATGTTTTTTATTGCCCAACCTGCCCAGACAATTTCCTTTTGCATCCTATTAGCTATGCCCCATCCATCAGTCACCTTGCACCCTAGCTGAAGCCTAGAGCTTGCTTTCTTGTGCTCCCAAATTGCTACAGGTTCAACCTTCAACATGCCTATTTCTGTAAATAGATAAAACTTTCTACCTTAAGGTTGACTGCAGCCCTCTTTGTTGCTACCACATTCTCAAGTGGTAGAATAACCAGAAAACTGGAGGAAAACCATGGGTTTCCTGTTACTGAAATTCTGCTGGTTTCTTCACTACCCTTCATATCTAATTAGGATGTCTGCTTGTTGTGGTTGTTATTTCTGCAGGCTGTCAACGAAGTCCAAGCTATCTATGAGAAAGCTTATGAAAACTACATCAGTGATCCAAGCAAAAACAAAACACTCATCAAATTTCATGATGCGGTGAGTAATATGAATTCAGAAATTTTGCTCACCAATGTTGCATTCAGATGGTTTCAGAATACCATGATTGGACAATGAATCCAATGATTCAGTTTGCATAATGTTTGTCTTTCCCCTTCTTCTGGAATTTTTATTCTTCTTGAAATCAAGCAAGATTCTATGTTGCATCCAATTTCTCAGTCCTTTCTGTGGATTCTTAACTTACTATAATGGTCAGCTACCTCTCCAGGCTTTGGCACACACATTCTTCTAAAACTTCCTAAATATGGAAATTCCCTCTGGAAGACCATAGTAAAGCACTGAAGTTTTATTAAATCACATGTGATATCTTGAAGCACTGTGGGCATCATTAGCAGGAAGGCATAGTAAGAGTTCAGGCATATTTATTTATTATAGTCATCCTCAGTTCAAGGTAGCGTGTATAAAACTATTTCCACCACCATTCTTTTTTAAAAAATATTTATTATAACCCTCTTGGTTTTTGCAAGACTACCTATACCAATATAGTCTGTTTTATTCAGGACTATGGTGAGCTAAAGCACTGCTACATCAGCGGTGAAATCCAGCAGGTTCTGACAGGTTCTGGAGAACCGGTAGTGAAAATTTTGAGTAGTTCGGAGAACCATCAAATACCACCTCTGGCTGGCCCCAGAGTTGGGTGGGAATGGAGATTTTGCAATATCCTTCCCCCAGGAGTGGGGAGGGAATGAGGATTTTGCAGTATGCTTCCTCTGGAGTGGGGAGGGAACGGAGATTTTTCAGTATCCTTCCCCTGCCACGCCCACCAAGCCACACCCACAGAACCAATAGTAAAAAAATTAGGATTTCACCACTGTGCCACATGTATTTCTGACATCAGTTGCTAAGTTTACTTTTTCCTTAACAGGGCCTAGATCAATGTTTTCCAAAGTGTGGTCTGTTGATCACACTTTTTATAAAAGAAAAAAACCCAAATGCTTACTGTCTTTCCCCTCTGTGGAGAACTGCTGAATACAGCCAAACACTCTAATTGAGACGGAAAGTGGAAAACTTTTCTCTGACGTTTCTACCCAGAGTGTTGCTAAGCATTAAAAATTTACTTCAGCATGTGCAATAGTCTATCCTCCATTTTGCATGTGTATAAATAATTTTTTTTAAAAAAAAATAGGCCACAAACAAACAACACGGCAATGAGTTTGCTTCCAGATTTATATTTGGAGTTGAGCTGTCACCCTTATTATTAAAAGAGGGCTCAAATGCTTATTTTAGCCGTATTGTTACTGTACGGTTACTGTATACCAGGCACATATGCACACACCTATATGGGAGCCATTGTAGTACAGTAATTATGTGGCACTAGGAAGATTGGGGTTCAAGGTCATCCTCAGAATAGAAACTAAGGGCCAGTAACACACTTTCAGCAAAAGCCACCGCACAGGTTATTGTTGTGCAGGTAAAATCTGGAATCCTCCAGATTTGACAAAATATAAACAAAACAAACAAGGTAATACTGGGCAAAAAAATTGAAAGGTGGTCCCATTTAAGCTGCCTTGAGTTCCAGAGCGAAGAGAGGGTGGAATAGACAGACATATAGAAGAGAGAAGAGAGGAGAGAGAGAGAGAGAGAGAGAGAGAGAGAGAGAGAGAGAGAGAGAGAGAGAGAGAGAGAGAGAGAGAGAGAGAGAGAGAGAGAGAGAGAGATCAAAGTTATAAGGTCATCCATCTCACAAGAAGTGAGATGTATGGGGTACAGCAGAAAGATATTAAAATAATAAATATATTAGTCATATTTTTTAAAAAAGAGCACACACAAAAGATTTGATCAGCATTTTCAAGTCTATCCAATGCAAGGATTAATATAAGTAGAACTCCAAGTATTTATTTGTGTCTTAAATATGTGCCTTTCTTTACAACCAGTGAATCATTTATCTTGTCAGTTGATCTATGCCTCATTTCCTTGGTAGGTTTTCAGTCTTATTAACCACAGAAGCAGCTATAATACCAAGTTTAGAATAACTTCTTACCACACATGTGACCATTTATTGATCCTTCTTAGTTAGTTGTAAATATGTAAATCCATGGGCAAGACTTAGGGAAGGCCCAAGAGAGCCCATAGCTTGTTTCTTTTGTATGCTTGGCTGAGCTTGAGTTCTTAAGGGACTGTTAGAAACTGAACTTAATCCAATGCAACCTGATTCTACTGCATAATACTGGACTGCAATTCAGCAGCTAATATTCAGGAAGAAACACCAATTCCTTTATTTCCAGTGCCGTAAATTTTAAAATAGCATGTTGCTTTGCCACAGCAATATGTGGACAGCAGGTTAATGGATTCAAAAACAACAGATCCACAAATGAGAGGTGGGGATTTTTTTTGATAAAATAGACCAAAAGAATAACTTTAACTGCAAAGTTTAACATACATGATATATTCACGGATAAAGCAATAAACCAAGAAACAGTAACATTCACTAGAAGATCACTAAGATCACATTCACTAAGCAGGGCGTTGGACTAGAAGACCTCCAAGGTCCCTTCCAACTCTGTTGTTGTTGTTGTTGTTGTTGTTGTTGTTGTTGTTGTTGTTGTTGTTGTTATTATTATTATTATTATTATTATTATTATTATTATTATTATTATTATTATTATTATTATTATTTGAATACAGAAATTCGTGTTCCTTCAGCTGTTGGGAGCCCTGTCCTTATCACAGACAGTGCTGAATGTTCCTCTATTATGTTGGCTAGTGTACAGCACATTTCCTGGACAGGCCTGTGTTGAAGGTCATCCCTGTACTTCGACAAGTTTTTGATTGTTTATGCATGCCATTCCTCTGTTGGCTATGAATAGTTTATGCAGGATGCTGGTAGCTCATGATTCAAACACTACCAGAAGTGACTGAACCTCAAATTAGCAAAGCCATTTTAAAAGGAAGAGTTGTCCCTCTTGAGACGGCTACATCAGAAATGAGAAACAACTGGAGGCAGAGGGATTGAAGGGGGAATCTTGTCAGCTTGCTTTTAAAAATCTATGGCCTTATGGAGAAGCAAATAAATGTTCACAATACCAATAGAAATCTAGAGGACATTTGCTGCATGCTGGATTTGCTAAAGCTTCCAAGTGATCTTCAAGGGCAGCCTCATGTACAGTATGTCACAGAAATCAAGCCATGAGATAATTAGAGCTTATATGACTCTCAGAAGGACCTCCAGGAAAGGGCACAACTGGCACCCCAGATGAAGCTGTGCAAAGGGTATCCTGGCCATAGCTGCCGCTTACTCAATAGGTAGGAGCTATGAGTCCTGGGGGGATCCCCTAAATTGCACACAGCTCTTGAATGGAGAATTGCTATCCTATCCAAGGTTAAAGATGGATTATCTCCAGACCTGGGCAGCTCTAATATCCATAATCACACAGACTTGTTTGAATTGAAGTTGATTCCTTTGCATCCATAAATTGGATTGAACGTATTAATACATGTTATACTTTGCAATAAGTATGAATTCTGAATAATATAATTGGGGCAAACATATTTTGGGTTTTCTGAATCATTTGAAAATGATTATTTTGGGAAGATTTGTAATATATTATCTCTCTCCTTCCAGCTTCAATGCTGTGGGAAAGACAGTGACGTTCAAGTAAAACCCACCTGTCCAAAAGATATTGGATCGTCTAAAGTAAGTGCCTCTATTCTGTCATAGAATTCTGATAGTGACAAAAATAGCCTAGGAATGGGATAAGACATGGTGGGAATATCATCCCCGGAGCCAGAGGAGATGATCTGGACAGGAGCCATTTGGCACCAAAGTAGGATGCCAGCAAGATGACTTCTAAGCAATTTGTTTGCTTTGCCAATTATACACACATGCATATATCTGAAGAAGACTGCAAAAGAAAGAAAGCAGCATTTATTGCAGCCAACTTGTTTCTTCGGCCCTTCCAATTTGCTTGCGACCTCCTGAGATGTCAGAACTGGTCATTACCATTTCCTGGTTTCCATAAAATGAAACATCTTAGCAGAACTTTTTTTTAAAATTTACATCCATAACAAGTAGCAGTGTGGATGAATTATCCTCATCAAGTTCATAGTGCAGAAGAAAAGGTTAATGTCCCCAGTATGATCATGTATATAGTTTGTGGTTTAATTTTTTTTAAAAAAGAAAATAATTATATACATTCTATTGTTTGGTTAATACGGACCATGTACCGGTAGTCCTCAACTTACAACCACAACTGCACCCAATATTTCTGTTAATAAGTGAGACAGCGGTTCAGTGAGTTTTGATCCATTTTACAACTTTTCCTGCCACAGTTGTTAAGTGAATCTCTGCAGCTGTTAAATTATTTTCACCATTGAGTGCATCATACTTTCTCACCAAAATTTGCCACAGGAACATTCTGATCTGTTGATCAGTCTGATCAATCCTTATTGATCGGGAATTATGTGGGCTGCTATGTAGACCTACACACACTTCTACCCTGGAAGTGAATATATTCAAAGCATCACTGGTTTATTTCAGAATAGTTTTAAAAGAGTCTTAAAGTTGCCAAGTTTGAAGACCTCTGGTGTAAAGAATGAGTAAAATTAGTAACACGGTTCTTAAGTGAATCTGATTTCTCCATATGAGTCAGTTGCCAAGTGTCTGGATTTTGATCACATGACTATGGGGATGCTGCAAAGGTTGTAAGTGTGAAAAATGGTCAAAAATAACTTTTTCCAATGCCGTTGCAACTTCAAATGGTCACTAAATGAACTGTTGTAAGTCAAGCACTACTTGTACATGCAAGGATGCCTACATTATTCATGCAGCTTGCTGGATTAAAAGACCTTGTTGATTCCCTCACCCTTACCGAGTGGCTTCTTGAGAGGTTTAGCTTAATCTGATTTCTGCTCCTGAGCCAAAATTTCCGGTTGACCTTCTCTTAGAGACCAGTTAGAGCTGGGGCCAAATAGAACTATGTGGCAGACCTAATCAAATGAACTTAATTTTGGCTATGTGAACTTTCATACTAGTTCAGACAAGATAAACCAGACAAACATATAGTTGACAGTCTAATTTTATTTTCTGTGAAAATTGAATTAAGTTATGTGAGTGTCATAAATAATGTATGCTATATCAGTTCCTCTTCACTGATTTTCCTGCCTGCAAAAATAGCTTGTCCATGCATGCCACCCCACTTTGTGATGCGGTGCAATTCTCTATTCCAGTATTTTTATTCATAAACTGACTCTATATGTAGACCTGGAAGCTTGCATTGTATAACTAGAGAGGCAGAAATCCAGGAAAAGAAGAGAATGAATTTGTAGGCATCTGACAGGGAAGGCAAATGAGGAAGCTTGCATTAAAAACATAAGAGGCACAGCTTTGACATTGTGATAGTTGTTGGGTCATTCCGATAAAACCATCATATTCTGCGGATGCCCATGTATAGAACTATTTCAATGATTCAAGGCTGCTTTGCTGTATTGATAAGAGGAACAGCAGAAAAGTTAAACAAGAGCCATCTTGTTATAAATCTTTTTTAAAAAAATTAAAGATTTTACAAAAGTATAAAAAATAATAAACAGTAAGATATTTTAAAAATAAAAAATATACAAAAATATGAAAATAAATACAAATAAAATATATATAAAGAAATGACTTCTGATTTTCTTTACAGCAGTGACGAACAAGCTTATTATCTCTCCCCCCTCATTAAAATTAGTTCATTGTCCCTTCTTCCCATACTCAACCATTTTTAATCAACAAATCAATAAGTCACCAGTTCTTTTTATTTTTCATTTTCAGTAAAAAGTGCATAAGAGGTTTCCAATCTTTATTAAAAGTATTTATTATCTTATCACTGATCAAACAGGTCAATTTTGCCATTTCCACAAATTCCATCTTTCTAAACCATTCTTCCTTTGTGGAGATTTCAGTTTTTTTTCATCTTTGTATATATATATATATATATATATATATATATATATATATATATATATATATATATATATATATATATATATATATATATATATATATATATATATACATACATATATACATATATATATATATATATGTGTGTGTGTGTGTGTGTGTGTGTGTGTATGTGTATGTGTATATGTGTGTATGTATGTATGTATGTATGTATATATGTATATATGTATATATATATATATATATATATATATATATATATATATATATATATATATATATATATATATATATATATATATATATATATATGTTATCAATCCCTTTTCATTGGGAAAAATCCTTACGTTAAACCAGCTTTTGGATATAGTTCTCACAAACTGCATTGATTTAAATAAAGAGTATATATTTAATGAAATTACACATGAAGTGAGGACCAAGTATTTCTATAGACTAGGAGAATCGCATGAGATCCTGACCAGACAAAACTGCTAAATGTCTTGCAGTCATGTTTGGGGAAATGTGCATCTTCTTAAATGAATCCCTCCTCATATATTTGGCAGTTCAGGGTTTGCATTGCAGCTATAGCAAAGGCAACGAAGGAAGGATAGAACAGAAGATACAGCCAGAAACAATGATGGCTGTTCCCAGGACACTGCTGAAATTATTATTCTTAGAAAAATATAGAAGAAATTGGAGTAGAAAGGATGTTCTAGCATCCTTAGAATCAGAGAAAGGAAAAAAGGAAAAGGAGATAATAAGGTGCTGGATTTAAAAAAACATATCTGCCACAGGTAGAGGTGGTTGTTGAGAATTCATATTAGTAGATTTAGGAAAGGATTGAAGATTTTAATGTTTTTCATGTCTTGAACAGAACTGTCTGACTGAAATAGAGAGTCTCGTTAATTCAAATCTTCATTTACTTGGCATCGTTGGGATTGCAATTGCTGGAATCACAGTAAGTAATTCTGATTGTATTGACTATTGTTGTCCTCATCATCATCATCAACAAAATTGTATTTACACGAACCTGAAACCTTTCCAAGCCATTGAAATTATAGCAGATAACTTAAGAGAACAGAGAATCACTGTAAGCGTCCCTTGCATGGACCTCAGCTGGCATGCTGATTGGGGGAATTCAGGGGGATGAAGTCCACACATCTTAAAGTTGCTGAGCTTGAAAAATACTGCTCTAGAAGCTATGCAAGATGTAAGATTCCTTGTCCACTGTAGTCACAATACCATCACCAAATTATGACTTGGGGCAGAACAACAAACTGTTCAACACACAGTGTCAGAGTTTCAAAATAGAACTAATAGTGAGACTGTTGATTTTCTGGCTGTGACAAATGAAGCAAAAAATTATATCTGTAATCTAGATATACAGTATGTTTATAGTATTTTAGATCTTTTTTCATATTTTGTATTTTTATCCCTTGTGTTTTTATCAAAATGAGAATGTGAATGTGCCATGTAATAAATTAAAATATGCAATCCTGCTCCTTTTCTATGGATCTTAATTGCTCCCACACAACCAAGACCAGGATCTTGGAAGTAAAAGGGCTTTCTTCAAAGTTTAATCTTCCATATTTATACCACTTCATTATTTCATGTATTTAATCATATTTATATGGCCACTCACCATTAAGTAAGTGACTCTTGGTAGTATACCTAAAAACAATATAAACGAACAAGTTTTATTATGAATAATAACAGTAATAATAATAACTTTAAAATTGTAAAAGGCACAACACTAAAAAAAATAAAATATATATTTTAACTTCTTTTAGCTATTTCAATTTAAAATAGTCATCTATCTATCTATCTATCTATCTATCTATCTATCTATCTATCTATCTATCTATCTATCTATCTATTTATCTATCTAGGTTCTGGGATAGGGATGTTAGATCAGACATTAAAGCAAAATCCCTAGTAGCACTGATGATGTTACCTAGTTTGGTAATAAAATGTCTTCAACAAAATAACCAAGGTCACAGAGCACCAGGAACCCCCAGAGTTTTATTTGCCAGTCAGAATAATTCACATGGGCCTGGCTGGGAACATAATAGTAATAAAATAGAATCAGGTAGATACCTGGAGATTTGATTTTTTTTCCTGAAAAGTAAGGAGAGAAAAAAAACTTTACAAAATACTTGATAACATACTGTGATCTTGAAGTATCCAAGATGTCTAGTGAACAGAGAACCACTCCAAAGAACAATCACTCAAATACTCTGAAGCATTGCTCATATGTGACAAATGTTGCATCCTTTAAAATAATGCTCTCATTTTTCAGATCTTTGGCATGGTCTTCAGCATGGTCCTTTGTTGTGCAATCCGAAACACAAGAGACATGCTTTAGAACGCTTCCTGTATCACATTATTTTGAACCCAGGACTGAAGGAAAAGCTGCAACACAGTTCTGAAGAAGTGCTTGCCCACTCAACTTAACAACTGTAATCCATTTTTTATTTAGGTGTTAATCAACTGACAGAAAAGGGGAGTGTTTGGTGAATTCAAGAGTTTCCTGCAATTGCATTTAAAATTTTAAAACAGCTATGACATGAGCAAGTAAGATAGGCTAACAATGCCTTTTCAAGGCCAACAGTGACATCTAAAACTAAAATTTATTTGAAGTATGACTTTGCACAGCTATGGAGGAATGGGCCCTGTATGTACTGTATGTGTGCTTATTTTGGTGCAGATGCACCTATAGCTGTATATACAGTCCCTTTGATTGTATGTATGTTTTGTGAGTGTCTCTATCTGCATGCATATTTCTGCATTATATATTATGCATGCACATGTGTGTATACATACACACACACTTGGGTACATTTCTTGATAAAAAGTTTTTCACAATGGAGTTCTCTTTACTAATCATTTTTGGAGAAGCAAATTCCTGTAGGAAAAGTACTCTGTCCTATCTTCTTTCAGTGTTTGGAATGTCCCATTTAAGATAATGTCAGGTGGGAAATACCAGGACCACAGGTCAAGTTGCAGTTAAAGTTATTTATTAGTACTCTTGCTTATGCACAGGAATCTACTCAACTAATGGTTAGCACTGTTCTGGCCTTAGATAAGGATCAAAGGAAGTCAAAAGGGTTGCACTTAGTCCATTTGTGGGTACGTAGAGACTCTAGGCTGATTCTCTTTTGACTCTGCCCCCGGGTTCTGCCACTTCTCCGGATAACTATATTTAAAGAAATGTGTTCTAGTCAGATACAGATTAACAGAGTTGGAAGGGACCTTGCAGGTCATCTAGTCCAACCCCTGCCCAAGCAGGAGACCCTACATCTGCCTCTACCTAGGATCGAACTCACAACCTCCTGATTGTGAGGCAAGAGCTCCACCTCTAGGCCACAGCAGCTGTTCTGCTTCTAGGCAGCTCTCCCCTTGGAAGAGTGTGTGTGTCTGTGTGTGTGTAATTTATATATTTATTTATTTATATGCAGAATTGTTTATATGATAGAGATTGATGGGGAACTCACTGGCCTTATTAAAGAAAAGCAGAGCAAAACCCAAGAGGTGGTACCAAACAAGCAGAGAGCAGTTAAAGCTTTCGGTTCAAAACAAACTTCCATTGCGACTGAGACATCCTGTCCAGTCATGATTTTATGTAGGATCTATTTAAAACATGTCCAGGTACCTCGACAAGGAACTTAATTTCACTGAAAAAACTGTTCCTTGCTTAGTTGTTGTTGTTTTTCCAAATGCTATTTAGTATTTATTGTCCTGATTATTTTTAATATGGACCAAAAAGCCTTACTGTAGCATAATCTAAAATTGATGCCCAGATTATTTTACACAGTTACTTTGATGATTACTCAGTCCCTAAATGCACACCATATCCCAATGGCCATTTCATGCCATTGTAACATACCCCTTAAAGTATGTTGATACAAAATCAATTCCTGTTCATTGGGACTTGCTCTTTCATTAGTGCCCTTAGAAATGCAGTTATTTGCTGCAGGGACCATAATAACCATAATGCTGTTTGCAACCTTTTATTTGTTATAACAATTGCATGCTGGCTTTACACAATAGGGGATACACCTAACATACAAATAATGTTTATCATTATTTTCATGTTCCAATCAAAGTTAACCTTGTACTTTCATTGAAATCAATACTTCTCAAGCTTGGGTAAAAATTAACTCAATTTGTGTGTGCATATTTGTGTGTTTAAAAGAAATGTTCTTAAAATAACATGTCCATCCACAAATATGCAAGGCAGCTGTGTGGCATTTTGAAGCTCAAAGAAAACTTCAAAAGCATGAGACAAGTACTTCAGAACAGGATTATGTGTATAGGAGAATACAGACAGTCCCTGAAGACCCTGAACAAATGTTCAGCATTACATTTAAAAATGAGGAGGAGGAGGAGGAGGAGGAGGAGGAGGAGGAGGAGGAGGAGGAGTTGTCATTAATGATCTCAAGAACAATAACCAGTAATGGTGACAGTTATGCAACCATCCCAGGCACAGAATTCATACCAGGCTTCACACTTCAATTGTTTGAACTGTGGGCACTAATACATTTGGGAAGAAGCAGAAAGCTTATATTGAAAGATGAGAACCTCTACGTGTTTAAAGTTGCCCTACATCCTGTACCTAAAAAAGTGATATCAGACAAATTAACCTTCAGATTTCAGTCTTTTGCTTTATCTATGTTCTCAGACTGGTAGAAGTCAGTGCAGCCAATTAATGCTCAAAGAAAAGCTCTTTGTTCCTGCCAGAAATGTGTACAGCACATGCCAAAACCTAAGATCATAAAATTAAAAGCCTGTCTTTGGTGTTCTGGCTATTGAACTAAAATTAAAACATTGAGAGGTGAGCAGTTCTACTTTAGTACACTCCATTTTTATTAGCTCTAAAAATCTAATTACTGCATGATATTTTAACGACATCAAACTTTTATCTAGTCATGGCATGGCTATTTAAAACTGGATAGATGTAGAAATGATATAATTCTCTTAAAATACCTCAGGGCTGAGTTTACAAATTATAACTGTGCTTTGTATTGTTTATATTTATTTCTACTAAATTACATTAAAAATGATTTTGCAAAATTAAGCTACACAGAGGAAAATCATTGTGGTGCAGTCTTAATATACTGTATTACAATCAATGGGGTTCTACCACTGACTTAAATGGAAAGTGCATTGTGGGAACTTTTAAATGGCCCTTTCCTGACAAGCTATAATTTTAGGAATCAGAACTCAAGCAATAATTCAGTCTCTCTTTTTATTCAGTTGTTTAATTTCCTTTTAAATAGTTCTTTAATTTCCTTTTAAATTTCATTTTCAATAGATAGGCCATCTAAAACAATGTGTTAGGAAATTTTCAGTTGTCAATAAAACACCGTCTTAATTATATTATGTGTTTCATGCACATTTTTCATCAAAATACATTCAAAGCATATATGATTTCAGGGGAAGCCTTTTTACTGAGGTCTTCATTTGAAATTAAGTGCGCTGAGAACTCTATTTAGGTGTCAGGAAGGGCATCCGGCCAGTAAATGCTCAGCTCCATCCAATCGCCCGACTCTACCCTGAATTAAGGGATCACATGGTTGTAAAATGGGACTTACTCAAGTGTGTGTGTGTGTGTGTGTGTGTGTGTGTGTGTACATCAAAAAGAGAAAGGGACAAGTGCCCCAAGTTGTGTGAGTTGTTTCCTCCTTTCCCTCAATCTTTTATTATTATCCCATCTCTCCAACAAATTTCAATTAACTCTACTGCTTGGCCCAGATAAGTTATTTGAACCCATTAGAAAATATCTCAAGTGATAGGGGATATACCTAAGGAAAGGTATCAAGTGCCTAATTCACCAACTGCCCTTGAGACCAATTGGATGCTGGCAGCTCCTGAGGTCCAGGTGAGGGTCTCTTAATGGAGAAAGCATTACTAGAGATCTGAGTAACTAAATGGACTGTCTGGTTATTTAGGAAGCTGTTTCATCAGTTCTGCAAGTAGTTCTTACCAGGAATTTGCAGTTTAACAGAAACAGAAATAAATAGGTAATAATTTTTAACTTTATTTGGTATGAACCATCATAAAATTAAGACTCTAGAATCAATTTCTGCTATTTGAAAATGATTTCTTGAAAATGGAAGGACTTAAAATTGTACCTGTTTTAGTGATTTCCCCATAAAGTTAAGTTTTTTTTAATACAGACAGTCCTAGTCTTACAGCAGTTCATTTAGTGGCCACAACAGCACTGAAAAAAGTCACATGACCATTTTTCACACTTATGACTGTTGTAGCATCCCCATGGTCATGTGGTGGCAATTGACTCATGTTTATGGCAGTTGTAGTGTTCCGGGGTCATGTGATTTTTGTGACCTTCTGACAAGCAAAGCCAATGGGGAAACCAGATTCACTTAACAACCATGTTACTAACTTACCAAGTGCAGTGATTCACTTAACAACTGTGGCAAGAAGGGTCGTAAAATGGGGCAAATTCACTTAACAAATGTCTCACTTAGCAACAGTAATGTTGGGCTCAATTGTGGTCATAAGTTGAAGGGGACTACCTGTAAAATGTCCTTAAGAATAGACCATCTCTTCCATTATTATGCCAGCCATTCTCAAATGAGACCAGAACCAATCTAAAAATGGAAACAGGAGGTGAAAACATGGGGAAAAATCAGTAATTTCTGAGTCTCTGTAGAGATCACCCTGTCCTACAATCTTCAGCTCTGCTTTGTTCCTGCCTCTTCTGTTTGCCATCCTGTTTCATTCAGCCAAATCACACATCAGCATATGGCAATGTTGTTGCACTCTACTTTCCCATTCTATGTTCCAGCTTTCAGAAGTCTTTGGGAAGTTGCTTCATGTCAGTCCATGTAACTACTATGGATAAGTTTGGGAAATTCTTTGGGAAAGACTTTGAGAAATCTTCTGTGTTCCAAATATTCCACATCAGGAGGAGAAGACAAATTCTATTTAATCTGTGCTCCTGTTTTTCATTTTTATTGTTTTTATCTTCTCATTTGGGTTTCAGAAGAGATGGGTGAGCTGTTGCTGTAAATACAGGCGAGAGGAGAATCCTGTTTTATTCTGGTAGTTGCATTTTTATGCTGGGAAACTCTGAGCTAGATAACATCATCAGTGCTAGTGATGGCACTGATAATGTTACCTAGTTCGGATAATGAAATGTATGCAAGAAAACAAGCAAGCTCAGAGAGTACCCTCATGTGAACCCTGAACTACAAATATTCTCCTTTATTATGCTGGGAAAGTACACCAACTACCTGTACTAGCCTAAAAATAGTAATATTGAACAAGTACCTGGTCATAAATGGTTCCAAATTGTCTGCTGGTGACCATTTGTGGTTTTTATGAAATGACTGTCTTTTGTAGTCCTTAGACCTCCTTACTGAACAATGCTGATAAATAAGCTGTGGCTTAAACACCACAGGATGGGAAGTACACCAACTACCTGTACTAGCCCAAAAATAGTAATATTGAACAAGTACCTGGCCATAAATGGTTCCAAATTGTCTGCTGGTGACCATTTGTGGTTTTTATGAAATGACTGTCTTTTGTAGACCTTAGACCTCCTTACTGAACAATGCTGATAAATAAGCTGTGGCTTAAACACCAGGATGGGAAGGCAGGGAGGGGAATATAATAGCTATGAAGATGGATTGGAAAACACATGCACCGTCTGGTAATGGAACAACAGCAGCAGAGACCTTCCTCCATACATACATGCCATTGCTTTTTAAGGGGGGCGGGAAATGTATTGGAGTGCTCGCAAATTTTGTTGTTGCACTCATGTTATTGGAGAAACCAGTCTTGCTTCCCAAATGTTATCCATTATTGCTTGGCTGCTTCTTTATCTTTAAGTGCCTTTTGAGGAACAGGACAGAATACCAATTCTATAAATAGAATTTTGAAATTAAAATCAAACATGAAGCTTATTGAAGTGAGTTCCCATCTCCTTGCTTGCATCACACTGTCTTTATTTTTATGGGTGTAATTGTTAACACTTGTCTTAAGATCATCTACTCCTAAAAATAATAAAAGAATATGTGCTTGACATGCAAGTCAGAATTAAATATATTCTTTATGTGTAAAAAAAAACTATTACCAGTGCCTTTAAAAACACTATGGCTCTATTCTCCTGATCTTACAATTTCCAGTGTCATTTTGGTGGGGGAGTCCCTTACATTGAATTACATCTCCAAAACATCATACCTTGAATGTTGGGAAGGATTAATTCTTGGGCTACTTTTTTTCCTATGGCATGTAAATTAGGTATCTATGCTATTTGCATTTAATTTTTCTGCGTTGTTTCATTGAGAGGACCAAGTAAGACATGCTAAGAATGGCCCAAAGCCATGAGAACTAGCCCACAGCTTCTTTTCCAGGTTTATGTGATACAGTATAAGATATTCCTGATAATAATTCACTACTGGGGTACATGGATGCCATTTTGATTTTTGTAAGGTACATATACCTTTTGAATACACCTATTGCCTCATTGACTGAAATTTGACATTCTCCTTCTTATCTCAGCTGTGTTAAGGAATACAGTCTTTCTGTACTCTAACAAATGATCACCATAAATATACTAGAGGCAGCAGTTTTAGAAAGATGTGGAGGTTGTAGGGTTAGATTCTCCCAAAGGTCTTGGGGGGGGGCAGCACTTATTATACCTAAACCTACAGATATACAGGCTACCTCAGCACTATGACACTGCAAATGTGTAAAGCAGTGCCTTATTTTAGGAGAAAAAGCAAATAAATTGAGGAGCCTTTAAAAAGCACTTATTAAACTTTCTTTTGAACAGCAGCTTGTCCTAGTTTTGTTCTTTATAAAGCCATGGGCACATTATGCATCTAATAGATGCTCTGTCCTGCTTAATACAAATTCTCAGTAACCCTGGGAATTATTATACTGAGTTCCAAACCTTTCACTGTCTTTAGGGAGTAGTGGATTATATCTGCTGGAAAACTGGGCTTCATTCCTCCCAGCAATTATGCATGGATCAAGCAGGACCAGAAAGATGCAGCATCTGAAGATAGCTGTATGCTTACTCTGCAGATTCCCTTTGTGGAATCCATTATTTTATTTAATAATACATTACTTTCTATTGCAGTAGTTGTACATAACTAGAATTTTCATTCCTTGAAATCTGTATTTTGGAATTTGTGCAAAAGACTTCATTAATTCTCCAACTGTTGATAGAAATGTAAATAAACAAACTCCTCCTTTTTGATGTTTCTGCTATTTAGCAGCATAATGCATCAAGCTGTTTTCATGGGGAACTAAGCATCTTTCCCATGTAATCATTGTGTAAATGTTATTAGCAATTGATGTTATTGAAACATATTCTGTTTTCTTAATGCATTTTTATCATTGTTTCTCTACTGAAGTTGATGCAAAAATCTAATAAAAATAATCTGAATGAAAAATAATGAGTGGGGGTATTTGTTAGCTTACTTTACAAGATGTGTTGTATGTGCAGTTTCCTTTCTCAGATATATCCACTGTATTCTGCAATAAAAGATAATATTCTGGAGATGAAAGAAGATAGAAATAGAAATAGCACTTAGGCTTATATACTGTCCCATAGTGCTCTACAACACTCTCTGAACAGTTTACAATGCCAGCAAATTGTCCTCAACAATCTAGTTCCTCATTTTACTGACCTCGGAAGGATAGAAGGCTGAGTCAACCTTGAGCTTGTTAGGGCTGAACTCCAGTCTGGGGGCAGAGTTAGCCTGCAATACTTTATTCTTAACTACTGCACCACCAGGACTCCTAAGATATAATGTGCTAAAAGACAAGTTATGGGAGACCGGATGTGTTATTATAAATATATTTTAGAGCTGTGCAAGATCCCTACAGGCATTTCATTTTTTTTTTATTCTGACAATTTCATTTTGATTGCTCTCCTGTAAATTCAAAATGACAATGAGCTGATTGCTTTTTACTTATAGTATTTGGGCAACATTGTTTTAGACTAGTTAAGGTGTAGGTGTGCTAAATTTATTATCTTTGTTCTTCCAATGTAAATTACTGCAATGTTTTGCTTGCTCATTTTCTTAAGAAAATTGTGGCACAATTTCCCCTCAAATACACTGATTATTTTAAGAAGTCAAGCTGGGTGCCTCTTTTTCAAATGATAACATAAATTATACCTATAAAATGACAAATGTCTATAGAGGCTAAAATAAAATACTCTTATTTATAATCAACAATAAAAGAGAAGTCATGAACTAATTGCACAAGTGCCCATGGTTTCTTCCTACTAGAATTCAAATATGTAGGTAACAGATGCATATAATTGTAGTTGGGATGTTTAATTCACAATGGAAATAAACTTGCATATACACACTTCTCTACACTTCCAAGAAAATTGGTAATCATTTTCCCTATATATTGTTTGGTGTCAACCTGTCCATCTATTAAGATCAGAAATAATTATTCTTTTATCTTGCCTTGCTTATAAGAAGGCAGAAAATTCTGTTTGCTGCTATCTACAGTACCATTAAAAACTCCTAAGTTAAAAGAAGAAAATGAACCTTTTCTACAACTCTGTATTTATAGAATGCCTTGTTAAATGGAGCTTGGTAGACCACCCAACTGCTAGTTTTAAGGTACCCTTAAATATTCTATCCAGATACTGAAGAAAACAACACTCGTAACTCAGGGCAAGCTACTGTATATAAACAGTAAACTCCCTTCTAGCATTGAAGACATTACCAAGTTGGGTAATGAAACATCTGCAAGCAAGCTCACAGAGCACCAAGGACTCCACAGTTCAGCCCTGAGCTAAATATATTTTCTATTTATTTATTTATTTGTTTGTTATTTATTTATTTATTTATTTATCTATCTATCTATCTATCTATCTATCTATCTATCTATCTATCATCTATCTATCTATCTATCTATCTATCTATCTATCTATCTATCTATCATCTATCTATCTATCTATCTATCAAATTTATTCACCACCCATCTCATGGTTTGACTCTGAGAGGCTTACATCAAGATAAAACAAGCATTCCGTGATTAAAATTATAAAACTTGATTAAAATTACAAAAAAAAAAAAAAACAAGCTAAAATACAAGGTTTGGAGGACAGAGGCGGGGTGCCTTCTCTGTTAGTGTATCAACCATCTCTAGCCAGGGACCTCATGCCAATTGGCATAGCCAGATTTTAAGGCTTTTCCTGAAATCTAAAAGGGGAGGGGTGCAGATCTCACCTCCTGCAGCAAGATGGTCCAAAGGACAGGAGCTTTTCTCCTGGATCCCACCAGCCGAAATTCCTTGGCTGATAGGATCCATAGTCAGTCTTTTCTGTCAGCACCAGTGGAGTGTGCCACTCCCATTGAGGAAAGACGATTCCACAGATATCCTGGACCCATGCCATAAAGGGCTTTAAAGGTAATAACCAATACCTTGAATTTTACTCAGAAGCAGATTGGTAGTCAGTGCAGCTTGCATAACAGTGGTGTTACATGTGTCATCCTAGGAGGCCTCCAAAACTGAGTTCCACTGCATTCTGGACCAATTGTAGCTTCCGAAAGTTCTTCAAGGGTAGCCCCATATAGAATGCATTGCAATAATCCAAGCAGGAAATGACTAGAATGTGAGTGACTAAACACAGGTTCCCCACAATCTAGAAAAGGGCAAAAATGGTACACCATACAAATTTGTACGAAGGCTCTCCTAGCCACAACTGCCAACAGGAGTTTGAGCAGGAGTCATGCATCTAGAAGAAACCCCAAGTTGTGCATCTGGTCTGTCTGGGGTAGTGCCACCCCACCCAGAACTAAAGATGATAAGCCTCTGGATCCTGAGATTCCGCATACGCACAACCACTTTTACTGATATATCCAGATTTCTCTGGATGTATATCTTATTCCAGAGTTCACAGTGGAACAAAAAATATACACCCAATCCAGGGTCAAAAACTAGCAGAAACTAGTTGAGTATATATCAGGCATTGATGAAAACTCGTTGCTGAAATTGGGCTCTTTGAATGTAACAACTTACTTGAGTATATCATTACTCACAGATGGCTCTTTAATCTTCTGTGTCAGCTTCTGCTCTTCCCTCATCTGAGGCTATCATATATCTCCTTGCTCTCCCTAGGCTTTTTGGAAGTCAAATGTGAGTATTTGGGATAGATACTTTTTAACTTTTGTAGTGTTTTAGATAAATATTGGCTTCAATATTGAGTTTGTTATGAATACATTTATAAAAAAGCTAAATTCAAAGGATTCCTTTTCCTTAGAGACTGTAGTATATTACAAAAATTACAATGTATAATGTAAAGATACATTTTGCACTGAGACATCTTGAATGTTTATTTGGAGAGGGAATATTGTTTAGATCAGGGGTGTTAAATTTGCAGCCCTCGGGCCAGATGTGTCACGCGCTGGCCACGCCCATGCCCAGTTTAGCGAAGGGGAAAAAGTCGCCATACGTTATATGACAATGCCGTGACAACACAAGTTCAGTGGTGAACTTTTTTTACTACCGGTTCTGTGGGCGTGGCTTGGTGAGCATGGCAGGGGAAGGATACTGCAAAATCCCCATTCCCTCCCCACTCCTGGGGGAAGGATATTGAAAAATCCCCATTCCCACCCAACTCTGTGGCCAGCCAGAGGTGGTATTTGCCGGTTCTCCGAACTACTCAAAATTTCCGCTACCGGTTCTCCAGAACCTGCCAGAACCTGCTGAATTTCACCCCTGGCCACAATGAAATCATAGCAGTGGGCGGAAATATGGATTTACATTTGAAAGCATGAATTCAAAGGATGAAATTACAGATTTATTTTAAGCCCTGCCCTGTTAATATTTGAACATTTTAAGCTTTGCCAATTGTGAAGGCTCTGAGGGTTATAAATGGGATTCTGGGGCACCAGCTTACCCATTCCAGTTAAAGCCAGAAGATCCCTACTAGAAAGAAAAAACATTTCTCTGAAAAACAGAAAATTATAGTAAGTTGCCTATATTTATTATTTATTTATTTTGTCAAGCATGTATAATATAACAGATATAGGTATAAACATGTTTATGAATACATGAAATGGATCAGGGATGGGTTCTAACTTACCTCGCTGCCGGTTCGCTTCCTCCCGCGCCCCGTGGCTGCACATGCATTGCGCACTGCGTTGCTGCACCGCACAGGCGCACATGCAGTGTGCCAAAAGCTTGGCTTCTGCGCATGCGCAGAAACCCAAAACAAGATGGCGGCGCCCATAGACCGGCACTGACAGTCACCACCAGTTTACTAACGGTTCTAAAGAACCAATTAGAACCAGTAGGAGCCCACCTCTGAAATGTATACAAATAAATAGTGACATTAGGACAAGGATGGTAGGCACGGTGGTGCACTTATGCATGCCCCTTACAGAGATCTTAGGAATGGGGTGAGGTCAACAGTAGACAGTCTAAGGTTAAAGTTGTGGGGGTTTGAGGAAGAAACCACAGAGTCAGGTAGTGCATTCCAGGCATTGACCACTCTGTTGCTGTAGTTGTATTTTCTGCAATCAAGTTTGGAGCGGTTTACCTTAAGTTTGTATCTATTATGTGCTCGTGTATTGTCGTTGAAGCGGAAGTAGTCATTGACAGGTAGGACATTGTAGCAGATAATTTTATGTACTGCACTTAGGTCAGACTTATGAAGGCTTAGTCTGGATGATTCAGAGATCCAGACTAATTTCCAACATTCAGAAATTTGAGCCATTCATTATTTGGCAAGTGGTGGCATCGGCAAAGAACAGACAAGAGTTTACAAGCACCAAATTGTAGAAATTTCCAACAGCACAGCAGACTTTTAAAAAAAACACACACCAGTGAGTGCTTGAAATAGCAAGGCTTATAGATCTGGTTGTAATTACCAAGATTCTAATTACTTTGGTTTGATTACACAAGGTCTTGGTTTAAGTTGCTTATGTTATGTATTTATTAAACTTTAAGCCCACAGTCTTGCACAACACAGCAAAATTTACAACCAAGTGGCAGCTTCTGAATATACAGCTGGTGAGAGGGAGGATTTAAATATCTTCACCACACTTGCCCATGTGATGACTTGGGAAGCAGGCAGCTTTTTCCATATTACTACTGTTTTTCCATCCAGTAGTAGAAAATGAGTTGGAACTTTTGGCATAACTCAGCCATCACTGAGGCAATAAACATTCCAAAATCTATGTGTCAGGGGGTTTTGTCAATAAAATAATGAAACCTTACAATAGAATTGCCGCCTTATGATGGAAAATAAGTGTTTGCAAACATTCAGTATCTCACAATGAGGAAACTGTAATAAAAATTCCAACAGCAGTGTGCAGTCAATGCTTTTATTAGACAAAAATCACGGTACCAGGTAATCTATACAAGCTTGACTTCAAAATTATCAGACTCTCATCCCCCCACCTCCGCCCCGCAAGCCCTTCCATCTCAAAATCTTGAATAAAGGTATTTATGATGGATTTGGAGCCGATAGTATAAGACTTGCTGAGTCAACCGACTGCTTTTCAGGACTTAAACTCTCCTCGGCACTAACCGAATGGTTAGTGATCCAAAATCATGAAATTTGTGATCTAACATATCTGGCGAGTGCCCAGTTGCCCATTTTTGTATGCTCCTCTCTCCAACTCCGTGGAGCAGAAATAAAGGAACGGCTGAACAAAAGGAAGAGCTACGCGGACGTAAAATCTCTGTTTCCAGAGCTTTACTCTTAGGTAAATTTGAGATTACTTGCAACTGAAACTGCCCGGCCGAGAACGAGAGGGGGGAGCCACGATTGTTCAGCGATAATGCAGCGAACAGGCTGGAGCACTGAGATGACCGTGGGGTTTAAACAAAGGGAAAAATTGCAAGCAATCTTTGGCGTGCTAAAGCAGCCCCGCGGAATTGTCAAAAAGACCTTCCAAAGAATTGGCACTTAGAAAAGATGGGGAAGGGTAAAGGGTGAGCCGAAACATGGAAAGTCTTGTCATTGGAGGAGCTATAATTGCTGCGGCCAATGACGACGCGGCTTTGCTGGGGAGGGGGAGGAGAGAACGCACTGGCTGCTTTTTTAATCCCGTGGTCAAATGAGATGCAGCCCTGCAGCCAGTGAGTAAATGGGAGCGAGAAGTGAAAGGAATCCTTGTCCGTCATCTGACCCGAGGAGACCAAGTTGGAATGGGGTCTCCTTTTTCACGGGCGCCTCTACGACCACATTTCATTTCCATTACGTTTTTTTTCTCTCACGACCCCTCCCAAGTCCGACGCTAGCATACAAGAAAAATCGTGCTTAGGGCTTTGAGAGCCTTCTTGCATTGGAGAAGCCGGAGTATTTTTTAGAAGTGGGGCGAAACCGTTCTTACAATGTAGCAAAATAGACTTGTTGCGCTGGGAAAGGTGCATCTTTGACTTCTGTATCCGTCATTCAGTTTTGAAATAGATGCCCAAATGGGTTTTCTTTTTTAATAAGAAAAAAAAGTCTTTCCTGTCGGAGGGCTTTCTCTGTAGGAAAAGTGCAAATAATCTTCCACCTTGGCCCCAGTTAGGAAAGCTGCATTTTTCTGAAGGGTTAACAGCAGCAAGAGAAGAAGAAAAAATTGTCATTGGGAAATATGATGGATTGCTGTCACCTGCCATTTGCAGATGGTGCTTTGTGACCCAATGGCAATTGGATATTTTTCCTCCTGTTCCCCTTTCTTGGGAACAGGTTTCCCACCCCTTCAGCCTGCAACTCTTTCAGAAAGGGACAACTACTAATATAATAACAATAGAACAAGGTATTTCTAATAGTGAAGCCACATTTCAACCTTGTTCATAATCTACAAGTGCTGGATCAAAAGGACTTCCTGCCAGAGCATTCCCTATTGCAGCTCAGCAGAAAATATAACACAATGTAGTTGCCAACTGCTGTGGCAAATAAATGTCAAAATAAATGAGCTGCACCTGAACGTGCAGCTTTTCCTGCCATGGTAATTCTATGATAGGAAATCTTTTGGCAGGCATGCAACATTTCAGAAGATCTACCAACATTTCTGCACACAATGATTCATGAACACTTCAGGAGATGGGAAAATGGATTAACCAAGTTCTAGAGTTTCAAACACAAATATGGCTTTCATTTAATTAAGGCGGAATATATGAAACATGTCTTAAGATTTGTTTCTAAATTAATTTCTCCGTGACTTTTGATTCATCAAAGAGCTATTCTGTATAATTTCATAGGCATTATATAAAAAGTATTGCAACAGTAGTATATTGCAACAGTTGAATCTTCATGGCATAAATTAATCATCTAGATATTAATAACTGATGACATTTGGTGTAATAGCAGTTGTGAGAGGGTATTCTGATTTGTCATACTGAATTTGAGATGGTTTGGCATATTTGAAATGCCTCTATGCTCGAACAGCCAATGAGATACCTCTGGATTATTTATAGAACAACTAACGGATTTTAAGGTATGGGTCAGTTTGCAGAGATTAGACAGAATTGTCTCTTCAAAGAACCAACTTCTGATCGGCAGCTTGTATTATTTTCACTGACCAAAGAAAACTTGGAGCATTCTTCCTTTTGAGATGAAAATGGCTGAGAAACAGATTAGGTATGTCCCAATCTAGATTTTAAAAGATAATGTGAGCTTCAATATAAACGTCAATAGATGTCAAATCAAAGATATCAGATGTTGGTATATGGTAGCCTAAATTCTGTGTAAAACGCAAGAGTGAAAAGTGATGGAAGAAAATAAGATTGAAGTAATTGCAAGGTGGGAGGCTGATATAGTTACCTAGATTTTTTTTAACTGGGGTGTTATTTCAAATTTAGAGGGGAAAGAAAGATGTGTAGCAAGCAATGACAAGGTATTCCACAAGAATCATGAAATTTAAAAGATGTTATTGCTACTTCCTATTGATTATGCTCTTAAGTAGCAAAACAGAGGACATAGCAGCTGATTTTGTATGGATAGGAATAGGGAAGGGACAGGTTATGGGAAGAGAGAAGTAGTAAACTGTAATTATAAATTATATATTTATACTATACTTTTTTCTGTTTAGTTTGCCTGCTAAACTTATCAATGGAGGAGCTGCTGGGATTATAGGTGTTACTTGTGTATTTCCAGTTGACTTGGTAAAAACTAGGCTACAGAATCAAAGAAGTGGACAGCAAGTCTACAAAAGCATGTAAGTGACCTTTAGAAAAACATCTCAAGCCAATAAAATTTGTTTTGAAGAGGATATTTTTCAAAAGTCCTTTTAAATCTTGTCCATTTCTAGGACAGGAAACTTCTTCAACAGCTCGGGATTTAATTTGATTTTTTTGTAACTATAAAATTGATATTACTATGTTTATAAATTGTTTGAATAGCAATTTTTATCATAGTGGATAACAATGCAGATGCTGGGGAATAGAAATATACCATTATTAATGGAATGATTCTGTAATTATTATAAGTAATTATATATTAAGGCTTGAGATACTCACATACCTGACATTAGGGTATTCATTGCTGCTAATGCTAATTTCTACTCTTATAAGTATTTTAGCTGGAAGTCATTTATGAAAATAGCAAAAACATTTGTATAGAGAAAATTGACTTTTATATTATGTATAAATATGGATAGACATCATTGGAAAGACTAACAGATATTAAAACAATAGCTGGAATTATTCCAAACTATGTAAAAGCTTACAAATTGTTTTTACTGATGTTCTGATCCGATTGGTCTGGCTAAATCTATATAAATACGGATAGATGTCACTGGAAAGAAAAATAGATATTAAAACAATAGCTGGAATTATACCAAATATTGCATATAAAAACTTATGGATTGTTTTTACTGATGTTCTGATCAGGTTGGATTGTCTAATGAAAACTTTACGTTCAGAAGGCTATTTTGGCATGTATAGAGGTAAGTATGTTTAGTTATTAATATTAATATTAGTATTAATTTTAATGGCTAGTTGTACTCATTTTATTAGAATGCAGTTCTGAATACATTTCTAATGTAGTAAGCCATGTTTCCAGGACTTCTGAGTAAAAGTGAATAGCATTTTATTATTCAGGAATTAAATACAGAAGCAAAGAAATGAAAAAAAAAGTAGCTTTTAAAAAATTTGTCAGGAGTTCTAGAGCTGTGATGGCGAACCTATGGCACACATGCCACAGGTAGCACGTGGAGCCATATCTGCGGGCATGCAAGCCATTGCCCTAGCTTAGCTCCAGCGTGCCATCTGATTTTCAGCTGGCATGCCACCCCTCCCTTCCCAGGAGTCTCCACGCAGCCCGTTTTGGATGCCAGGTAAGTACAGGGCTTGCGCAGATGCTCTGGGAGGTCGTTTTTGGCCTCCGGGGGGCGGGGGGAGGCCGTTTTCGCCCTCCCCAGACTTCAAGAAAGCCTCTGGAGCCTGAGGAGGGCAAAAAACGGGCCTACCGAGCCCACCGGAAGTCAGGAAATGGGCTGTTTCCGGCCTCAGGGGGGCCAGTGAGGCCGTTTTTTACCCTCCCCAGGCTCCAGGAAAGCCTCTCTGGAGCCTGGGGAGGGTGAAAAACAGGCCTTCCGGAAGTCTGGAAATGGGCTTCAGGGAGGTCTGCTAGGCCCAAAACGGGGCACAGTGGGGTCATTCGCACATGCACGGGGGAGCATGGGGGGTTGCGTGTACATGCGCAGGGGGCGTGTGAGTGGCATTGAATTATGGGTGTGGGTACGCAAGCGCATGCGCTTTAGGCACCCGAGGAAAAAGAGGTTCGCCATCACTGTTCTAGAGCATAGCGCTGGAGTCCAGTTAAGGGGAAGAACATATGACTGTAAGGTGTCAATTCAGATACAGCAGGAGTAAGGAATCTGAGGCCGACCAGAAGTTACTGAATTACCAGAAAGCCCAGGAGCAAGGAAAAGTGGGAATTTTAATTCAGCAATATTTAAATTACTGGCCTCCAGTTGCCTATATAACAATGACTGCCATTTTCCAAGCATTTGTCTTAGTTGATTACTAAGCACTCAGGATTTACTCACTTTTCAAAGAATGCTGAAATGGAGAAAGCTGCTCCCCTCCCCCCCCCCCCCCCCCGTTCACACTCTGAGGTCTTGGTTTCCTTTCCAATTTTTCTTCATCTCAAAAGAGAGCAATATTTTGGGTTGGGTTGATTATGGAGAGGAAGAATAACACAGAGTTGCTTTGAATGCATTGTAATGATGGTGAAGACTTTGAACTATGGTTTGTTAACAGAGTGTAGTGACTAGAGCAGACTTGTCAGACTTGTGACATGACAAATCAGGACTTTTTTTCCTCTTTGCTAAACCGGGCGTGGCCAGCATGTGACGCATCCGGCCCACAGGCCGTGAGTTTGACAGCCCTGAACTAGAACAAGGTCAAAACTCTAGGGAGGGTAGACAAAAGGAGCTTGTTTAAGGGACTTTTAGAAGAATAATAGTTTATATGTAACCCTTCATCTCAAGAGAATAAACATTGGAGAGGCATGACTTCTGTACTATAAAGCAAAGGCAGAGATGGTAGACCATCCTTCTGCTGAATTTAAAAAAAAGCTAGCTTTCTTCCAGAACTCCAGGAAGACCGAAAGAAAGTTGCTTTTTCTGAACTGTCGTGTAATATCTCCCTAACAACTCTAATAAGCATTATCTCCATAAGCCAGGAAAAGTCCAGGAAAAAGGAGGGGGGAACTTTGGTTTCAGCATTCAGGTGATTTTTAAGTAATGAGTAAAATGTTTAAGGCAGAATTTATTTTAAATTTACATTTTCTGGCCAAATCAGAGTTCAATCTTCTTTATATCTCCATACAAGTTGTATGATTGTATAGTATTCAGTTCCTTCGTGCATAAATATGAATAAATAAATATGTTATATACGGGAAAAAAATTCCCCAAATCTCCCAAGACAATAATTTCCCCCTGAGAATGGTTTTGATAAAATTTAGAGTGCAACAATTGTAACAAATCAGTGCAATCTTGTGGTTTTGGGTTTTCAATTCAGCCAATTTCCCAATTGCTGTATACTATAAATTGAACAATTACATAATTCAGATTCTGCATCAGTGCATAATTGCATTTTTAAAGCTTAAAATTAAAAAGTGATTTTTATTTTTTTTATTTTTAAATAATTCATTTTTCTTCAACTCTTGTGAGGTTAATCTAACTCAGTGTTTCCCAACCTTGGCAACTTGAAGATGTCTGGACTTCAACTCCCAGAATTCCCCAGCCAGCTATTCTAACTCTAATTTCCATCTCTCCATCTTTGGGAAATTCCCCCAGCTCAGACTTATGGTCCAGTTTTGTATCCTTCTCTTGCAATACACACATATAGACATAAAAGATGATAAATGATAATGGGAGGAGAGGAAACATTTTAATGCAGCTATGTGACTATCCCCAAGACACATCCTTTTCTTTTTGGTGGGCTATTTAAGTTACTTGATTTATTTGTTTTAATTAAAGTTTGAAGTAAAAGTTGCAATAAACTACTAAACATTCCTGAAACCAAATATATTTCATGGAACTATATTAATGATATTTTTTGGAAATTCATTTCATCAAATATTTAAGCTACTTTTTAAATTATCTTATGAAATTGATTACATTCTTTAGAACATGAAGAAGAATCACTAATTTAAAATACAGTGAATGAATTTATTTCCAGTGAATATTGAATGTTTTTCTTTAATTGTTTCTGCAATCATTACCTTCCTTTACTTAATTCTAATTCTAATAACGAGAACTCAACTTTGCACCAAACTGGTGTAGAATCTTTTTTATAGAGTAATGTTAATCATTAACTGAAGAATACAATCACTTTATATGCATTAAACATACATATGTTTATTTATAGGTGCAGCTGTGAACCTGACCCTTGTAACACCTGAGAAGGCTATCAAACTGGCTGCTAATGACTATTTTAGACACCTTCTTGCCAAGGAAGGGTATGTTAGTTCAGATACTAGAGTATCACTTGTATCTTACATCCATTAAAGTCTATGTTCATAGCTGAGTTGAGATTTTAAAACTAGTTTCAAATTCTATATATTTATAGTGCATATTTAATATTTTTTAACATATACTTTCCTGGAATTCTTTTTTTTTAATCAAGGCATATTTTAAAAATAAATAATAGCAATAATGTAATAACAACTAATTTAATTATTCTATAAATGCCACTAATGGGATTAGTTGTACAATCATATTTGAAAGGGGTAAACAATAATATATTTTGAAACAAGATAATGCAAGCACAAAGTAAATGGAAGTAAAAGAGGAATGGGAAAATATTGTACCTCTGTACAATAAAGGAAAGCAGTTCTTTGGGATTTGCCACAGTTAAAATTGTTGGAAATGCTACCATTTTAGAGGGGCATTGCTATTCACAGACAAGTGAGAGGACGTTTTCACATTTTTGACAGAAGCCCCAGTTTTATCCTCATGTTCCTTTTGGATACAGAAACATGACAGGGTGAAGGGAGTCACAAAATAGACAAGAAAAGTGTACAGTGAGCACAGAAAGATAGGGTCTTCCTCTTAGTAGGGACAGCTAGAGAGACAAACAGAACCACAAATATTGTATTATTCATTTTTTTTAATTTTTTTGTCAAAAAAAATCTGTTCCTTTGGAGAAAATCTGTGTATCTCCATTACACAGCCCATTCCCACTGCTGGAACTCCATGTTGTGATGTTCAAATTAATGTAAAATAATATGTTTGGCAAATCATCTTATTCTTTTTTCCTTTCAGGGTAGGTCTGTCGTTATCTAAAGAGATGCTAGCAGGCTGCGGTGCTGGAGTTTGTCAGGTCATTATCACCACTCCTATGGAGATGCTAAAAATCCAGCTGCAGGATGCAGGGAGACTAGGTAATGTTGCCGTGGATCTCTCTCCATATATTACACTGATCTCTGAGAAATAAATTAATCATCTTACTATGTGGGATTTCACTGTAAAACTCTTACATGTTGCACCATTTTGCCTTGGAAGATAAAAATATGCTCTGTACCCATCTCTCAAATTCAGGCATTGTTTCAGCTGTATTGAAACTGTGTCATGGTAGCTACAACACAACCCAGAATGCTGTAAAATAGTGAACAAAGTGGCAGGATAGTATTAGGAAATGTAGAAAATCTGCAGTGCCTTTTGTATGGTTGGAGACAATAGAAATATAGTCAAGACACAAAAGACAAGATAAAATGAATTAATAAAGAATTAATAAACTGATCACTCTTGGAGAAAAAATCAAGTGGTTACTAAGAGTTAATACTGACTTGATGAAGTATAATCACACAGATCAAAGTTTTCTTTGTCAAAAGCAAATCCTTTGTCATAATTGCAATCTAAAACCACAGAATTGCTGTAATTGGAAAAGAGGCTGCATACACTGACCCCATCCTGCCAGATACATTCTCTTCTTTATGTCTATTGGAGGGAGATTTGAAAAAGGGAGTATGGAATTTGAAATTCTGATGATCATAATGATATATGAACCTAAATATGTTCATCAAAGTTTTATTCCTCTGCTGTGAGTAAATTAGAAATTGTTCTAAAACATAAGACTTATTTGAGCATTCAGGCTCATATAATTACAAGTAGTTAAATCGATTCTCAGGATTCTAATACTCAGATTTAAGTTCAAGTGAGATTTTTCAAAACAACAAGTCTTATGTGTTTTCTATTATCGTTTCAGCATCTCAGCAAATTGTGAGCCGAGTTTCTTGTTCCACTTCTGGATGCAATCTTGTAGCTGTCAACCCTATCCTGACTAGAGCATACAATGTAAGACCTGTGGTTATCCCAAGGAAGATATCTGCTACCCAAATAGCAACTGAGCTTCTACAAATTCATGGCATCAAAGGACTCTATAAGGGTCTCGGAGCCACTTTATTGAGGTAATGATTTTATATTTTCCTAAGCTTTTTCATTCTCAGACTAGTTTTCTGCATTGCTTGAAAAAGGAATAAATTTTGTCTTTCAGGGATGTTCCATTCTCTGTCATCTATTTCCCACTGTTTGCCCATTTGAATAGAGTAGGGCAAGATTCCTTGGAGGGGAGAACAAGCTTCTTTCACTCTTTTCTTGCTGGGTGCATAGCTGGCTCAGTGGCAGCTGTATCTGTGAACCCCTGTGATGGTAAGGATGACTCTATGTTTGTCTTCGGGCTACTTTGTCATGGGGACATGTTAGAAAAGGTTGAGGATAACCTATAAAAGCTAATTTATATTTTTATCTGCTAAGGGTTTCTTATATAGAGAAGACTATTGCTTTCATAATACAATAATAGTCCTGTGGAATAGATACATTTTGAACTATCCCTTACTCAAATGATTAATTGACCAACATATATCTCTTTAACACTTTTTTCCAGTAATAAAGACTCGTCTTCAATCAATGGGCAAAGGAAGAAATGAGGAGAATTACAGTGGAATTATAGATTGTGCAAGGTAAAGCCTACAAAACAGTTCACATTTCTTGATTCTAAAGACAGCGTATTGACTTCCACATATTTGTCAGACCATTTGAACTGATTTTTCAGTTGCCCTTAACTTACCCTGACACCTCTGTAGATACAAATCTTGTTAAAGTAATGAGTAACCAGTTGCCCCAAGTGCACGGTTATAACATGTAGAAGCCACTTTTATGTGATTCAGTCCAGGCTACGTTGTGATGCCACACAGCCTATTCATGTGGAATATTACAATTCAGAATTAGTTTTCTATATTAGTTCTGCACAAAAGCCTGAACATTTGAATTGGCTTATAAAAATGCTGGAATCATACCACTTCTTGGTATTTCACCACTCTTTTGTAAGACTTATTTTTGTACAATGAGATACATATTGGCAAAGTCTTGATAAGTGTAAATAGAGAAATCTAAATATTTAACATGTGCTGAAATATGTTTAGGTAATACACTGCAGAATGTTTTAACCAATTAGGTATTATTTGCTTCTTCTTTTTTTGTCTCCACAGGAAGATTTGGGTGAAAGAAGGTCCTTCAGCCTTTTTAAAGGGTGCTAGTTGCAGAGCTCTTGTCATTGCACCCCTCTTTGGTATAGCTCAAGTAGTTTATTTCATTGGGCTTGGAGAATTTCTCATAAATCTATGCCAGAATGGAAAACTGTCTCCATAGACTTTCATTCATTGAATCTCCTGGAATATAATCACAAGAACCCAACTATCAAGAAACAATAGCAGCTCAGTCTATTGACAACTGTGTTTTTTTCTGTTATTAAAGCATGAAAAAGACAAAGCCGCTATAAAGACACCAGTCATAAAACACCATCCAAAATAGCGGCATGTCTGAGTTTAGGAAACAAGAATTCCAAGAGTGGAATGAGAATAACTACTTTGGATAAGTGGAAGGAGTATCTAGGAAAATGTTTTGTTTATATGAATAGAGCAGGAAAAGAAAGAACTATGTGTGGGGCCAAATCTTTGCTGAAATGTTGAAAAGTGGATTACCGGTAGGCATTTAGTTTTTCTTGGGGTTTCATAGATGCTGTTAATCTAACCCACTTGCTGTCTTTCCAGCTGTATGTCTGCTAGTGTCTCACTCGCTTAATTGGGAACAAAGGTGTATGAATTTTTATAGATTGTGTTTTTAACTTTACCTACACTAAAGAATTTGATTCCTGTGGTAACTTAATACAAAATAACTTAATCCAAATATTACCAGCAAAGTAGACTAGTTCCTTAAATTTATTATTTAAAAAGTTATAAGCCATTAATAAAAAATGGAAAATGTGCCATTTATAATCAAGTACGGTATAATTTAAGATTTCAGGGAAGAAATGGTGAACCAAAGGTAGCTCCACTGAGAGCAAAGCCAATCACTGCTGTGGAATGAAGGGCCAGTGAGCGGACCAGCTCTTTGCAATTCCTTTTTGGATAAGGAGGACTTGGGCTCATCCACAAGTGCTCCAGACAGTTGTTCCTTGTGAGGAGACAGCAAGAGCATTATCTGGAGAGTTTTCAGGTCAAGAGAGACAAGGGAACACCATCTTAGCCCAAACCGCAGTAGACTCTTTTATGAACACAGGGATTGCATAATTTGTTTTTTAATCACTTTTGGAAATTTCTTGTTATCTGCTTTTCAGCTATTAGAAACCTTTGGAACAATATGTTTTATAGCACCAAGTGAATTTCCTTCAATCCTTAGTGAAAGAAGTTTTAAATACAAGTTATTAAGGACTTTTAAATTTTCTTTTTTTGGGGGGGAGTAATCAGTGAAAAGATGATTCAAACGTTGTTTTTTGAAAGTTACAAACATACTAACCAGGGGTGAAATGTGAATTTTTTTCCCTACCAGTTCTGTGGCCGTGGCTTATTTTGTGGGGTGGCTTGGAGGTCAGGTGGGTGTGGCTTCAGGTGGGCATGGTCATGTGACTGGGTGGGCATGGCCAGGTTGTCATGTGACTGGGTGAGTGCGGCCAATTTAGCAGTCTATGTTGCCAGGGAGCAGGGGGTTGGACTAGATGACCTCTGAGGTCCCTTCCAGCCTTTGCTGTGCTGTTTCAAAGCATCCTCTGAAGGTGTGTCTAGTGCCAGCCAGGTTTGTGGTCCTCCCTCCCTCCCTCCCTCCTCCCTCCCTCCGTCCCTCCTTCCTTCCTTCCTTCCTTCCTTTCTTTCTTTTGTGGGAAGCAACACCTACCCAAATAAAATATTACTCATAAGAAAAGGCTCACAGAAAAACAAGGAAAAATCAAGCTGCTAACAAAGAACCTGCCTGAAGCTCATTCCACATTCCTGCCCGATAGAGATAATGAGATAATGACTGTATAGAAAGTGGAAGCCTGACGTTTGGCTCCATTCACACAAGCAGACAAACAGATCCCTAGAAAACCCATTCAAGACGGGATATTTTGAAATTTCTCCATGGCAAGATTTGGCAGCTAACAAAACATAGTAGTAGAATCAGAATAAGCAGCCCCACACTCAAGACCCGACACAGGACGAAAGTCATTTAGCCACAATGGGAATCACCCAAACCCTTTTAGAAACACAAAGCCCATATTGCACAAACCCCAAAACTTCAAAAACATAGAACCATATAAGAATCCTTCCTTTTATCCACTGCTGAATGTCACTTCATTTCTGCAATTAAAAACCTCCTTCCAAGCAGCTTCCGAAGGCTTTTCAATTTAAAGCAGGAGTCTCCAAAGTTTGCAACATTAAGACTTGTGGACTTCAACTCCCAGAATTCCTCAGCCAGGCATGTGGCTAAGTTTGGAGGCTCCTGATTTAAAGCGACATCATTTGTTTTTCTTCTTTGCCAAGCGATCTCCTGGCTGGAAAGTGAGTCCTGATTTTTTTCCTTTTAACACCTCTCTCTTTCTTTCTCCCTTCCCTTCTCTTCCCTCCCCCCTCTCTCTTTCTTTCAGGGGAACCGGCAGGGAAAAAAGGCTTTTAAAGGTTTTTTTAAAAACCAGGAAGTGATGATGTTGGGGCGGGTGGGCGGGGCCTCGCGCTGCCATCCCAGTTCTCTGAACCAGCCACCGCAACCATTCCCTACTCGCCCGAATTGGGCCGAACCGGGAGGATTTCACTCCTGAGGGTCCAGATGGATTTCAAATAAAATTTTGAAATAAGAATCCTCCTCATGGGAAAATGCTGCTATCTTGAATTCTTTCTTTAAAATGATAGGATTTTGAAGGTTTTACACTAGAGGAAACCAGAAGGAACTAAAGATTACAATTAAAGATTAATACTTAAATTTTACTTACTAATACAGAATGGAGCAAAATACTTTCACATTGATCATGTTAAAGGATATTTGTGAATAATATACCCAGAAGTTTAAGTTTAGGGGTGCTTGTATTATAGATAGACTGTGTTTAAAAGATGTAAGAGGAACAAGTTTTACTGGAAAAGACTAAGACTGATTTGAAAGTGGATTTAAAAATGATAGGCTACAAGAATGATGTGGAAAAAGATGCTGCCCCAGATATACAAATGAAACCAGCTGTTGTCTTTACAATTAAAGGTGATATACAAATAAGAAACCAAAATAATGATGTCGATAACTTTCCTATCCTATTGGATTTACGAAAGAGGATTGTTATAGTTTTGAAGACTTTTATGAGAAGGGCAAGAAAAAATGAACTCGAGTTCTAGAACACTCTTTGAATGGATTAAAGAGCAAGATTGTTAAAAGTAAAAGGAAGGAATATAAAGTTGATTTATTTCATCAAGTTTAAAACAGATATGTTATCTTGGGTAACCCTTAATGGACTTGTTGATCAGGACGGAAAGATGAAGTTTTAAGAACTTGTTTATAGTTAAGAGATGAGATACGGGAAGAAGAGATCACTTATTTCATTTTAAGAGAAGGTAATAAGTTACAAAAAAATGCTTATATTTGTGATGATGGAGGAAGTCATTTCTTTTTTCTTTTTACTATTTTTCTATTCATTTTCTTTTTTTAGTTTGTATTAGTGTTTATCTTTTTAATTATAATATTTAATAAAATTACTATAAAAAAAGAACCAAGTGTAACTTAACTGGAAGCTGAAAATGTTTCCTGACTGTTTATTTTGTTGATTATACAATAAACTGCTAAGCATTTTTTTCTAGATGTTATATAGATCATTATTATATTTGTACATTATCACTGAGCTTGTCTGAGGAAGCGCAAGAGTGTGGGGTGTCATTCTTTCTAAAGAACTATATGTAGATTTCAGGATATTATGTGCCTTGCACCAAAGACAGTACAAACACTGTTATGTCCCTGCACTTAATCTACTACAATAAAAATGTTCAAACCAGTGCAATAACAATCTATGTATATGCATTTTGCTCTTCTGAAAATTGCACTGAAGCTTTCTGTAGCATGCTAAGGATTACATTTCAAATGGACAGGGTTTTTTCTCTTTAAGGATTTTAGTGTACTTTATTTTAAAATTTTATTTAAATGTTAAGTTCTTGGTCACTGAAGATAGAGATAGTAGGAAAAGTTTAACTCTAGTTTTTCCAGTCAGAAAGCAGAACTTAAGACTTCATTCCATGGAGTCTTTGCTCTGACTTCAGTAAAGAAAAAGGGGTTGTTTTTATTCTTGATTTTTTTTGCTGTGAAACCTCAGAAAAATGAAAGTCACAAAAATGAGCAGCCTATTATATTTTACTGTTCTGTCTTTGAATAAATGGACAGATCAAACTCATGGATATGCTACCCAACTTATTTATTTTAGCTGTTGCTGCTCTTTAGCTGTTGCTGTGCGTGAAAGATACAAAGAACCGAGACCTCAAGAGTTATGTAGCTTCTAGAACATTGCACAATAACCAGCGCCACTTGCCTCCTGCACACAGTCACTGTAATCAGTGTTGCATTTCCCACATTTGCAACTCACTGCCACAGGATAGGTATAGTAAGAGACAGCATGGTGTTGACAGCCAGGTATCATCACGGTCCTATACACCAGTTCCTTGTATGTACATACATCCTGGGATAGGGCACTTGGCCTCCGGGGCAGTAGCTTCTTAACATTTCTGTCCTGTAACAAAATGCCAATGGTTAGTCTGCCTTCCTAATAGGCTTTGTTTAAAATTAGCCTGATAAAGTTGGATTCTGCTCTCCACTGTGCTCTTCCTAATCACTATGCAATTGAAATTAGAAGGATCCTTTCATCATTATGGGAGCTTTTCAAACTAAAAGTTAAGCAACAGCAATCTTGCTGAAATTTAAAAAAAAACTGTTAAAACTGATCCTGTATAAAATGTTTATGAACTGTTTGAGCTATTAGAAAAGAATGTGCTCAGAATGGGCACTTTGCTTGGAAGGGCAGTTGCTCAGAGGTAGCATCTACTGTGCATGCAGAAAGTCCAAGTTCATCTTTGGAGAAGACTTAGGAAGATCAACTGCAGAAACTCTGGAGAATTGACTATCAGACCAATGTGATTGAGCACAAATGGGCTGTAAAAGGAAATCAAATGTCAAGTTTTTTTTAATTAGACTTATCTCAAAAATCTAAATTTTTGTAGGGATTCTACTACAGAACCATCAATTAAGTTAGTCATTGTTACTTAATTACTCATTGTGGCTTACTATTTTAAAAAAGTAAGAACAATTTAAAAATGAAGCAAATCATAAGGGTCCAGAAGACAAGCTCTATAAACAGTAAAATATCCTACAGAGGCTCAATCACCTCTCTACAGCATAGCCTGGGGGAAAAGCTACATTTTCAGTGACTTTCTCAACATTTTCAAACAGGAATCCATACAGACTTCTGGAGCGGCATGCTGTTTCAGAGGACAAGTGCTAAGACTTTCTTCTAGATAGATTACATTACTTTATCAAACGGACCTGAAGTGCATTCACTGTGCTGGACCTCACTGGACAGATAGCAACTATCAGAGATAACCAGTTACTCAAACATACGTTTTGAATTTTTTTTTTTAATTGGAAGAATCTGTTTGTTCTAGTGTTTCTACAATTTACAAACTAATGTCCTAATTAATTCGGATAAGAAGGAATGGCTTTTGATGTAATCTGTCTCCCAGAGGAAGGGAGGAAGGAATTTTGGAAGTGTTGGAGAAGGTCAACAATATATTGAAAGGAGCACAGTTCTCTAATAGTAGCTTAAACATCTGGAAAGATTGAAATCCTGGTGTATTCTGCATCTTAACCACTTTTTTAGACACAACTTGAGAAAATAAGGAACAATCATCCTTGAAGGGGAATGTAATATTAAAAGAAATTTCAAATTATCTTCTCTTATTATAGAAGATAACATTAAATTTTATTCTTGTAAATTTCTTCCCACTATTTATCCCCTTAAAGCAGGAGTGAAAAACTGTCAGTGGCCGGCTTTGTGTGTCATGTCTAGGATTCCATTCTACATGTGAGTGCTAAGTCTTAAGACACCCAATTTAGTATGTCACCTTTCCCCCAAATTTAAAAAAAAATGCAGAAAAAAATCAAAGTTTGGGGTGCAATGTTATTAATGGGAGAGGCATAAAACACATGCCAGTAGGGCACATACAGCCATTTGCAGGTGGGAAATCCATAAAACTCTGATGTTATCCTAAATAAATGGAATACGAAAAAACCAGTTCAGGATTTCTAAAGCGCAGAACATGATTCCATTCATATTCTGTTAGCACTTCATCTACTGTGGCCCCAATCAGCCCAAAACCCCAAATATTCATGCTCAGATATATATGCTCAAGAATAGGGGTGGGTCCCGGATTCTGCTACTGCCGGTTCACTCAGGAATGCGCTGCGCAGGTAGGCGCATGTTGCGCGCCGCGCCAGCGCACATGCTCAGCACTAAAAAAAAGCTGTGCATGCACAGAAGCAAAAAACAAGATGGTGGCACCTATGGCACCGCCGAGAGAACCGGTTCAGGGGATTGGCTGAGGGGGTCGCTGCCAATTCCAGTGACCCAGGCTGCCAAGTTACTAACGGTTCTATAGAACCAGTCCGAACTGGTAGGAACCCACCTCTGCTCAAGGATTATAAGGAGAGACTCAGAAGTATCTTACAAGACCATATCCACTTACCCAGGTCATGCAGAATCCTTCACAGATGGTGGTATTGATAGCTAAGCAGTAGCCACATTCTCTCTTCTCCACATGGATGACATAGTTAACAGGGATACAAAGAGCCAGACTTTGCCCCAAAGTCAAGGCAAAGACTAGGGGCAGAGAGATGGAAAGGACAGGATTCATGCTGGATATAAAGATAAATCAAAACAAAGTATCACTAGGATAGGTCTAACAGGAACAGAAATCAGACTCCTATCAACACCCATTATATCTTTCTTGTCTCTATTCTCCCAGTTGCATATTACTAGAAATCAGGAGCAATTAATCTCATGTTAAATTGAAGGAAGGCACATTGAGATAATTCCCTACTTAAGCACTATACAGTGCTTAGATGAGAAATATACCAGGGTTCCCCACCCCCTGGTGGCTTTCTAGCTTCCTCTAATATGAATATACAGGCAGTCTCCACATTAGGATTGTCTTCCTTTTTCAGCTTGATTTTATCACCAGGATTCTGTACTTCTAGGGCTCCAAATAATGTAACTAGGTCTGAAAATGGATATATTCAAAATATTCACAGCCAATAATTAGAGCATTTCCATATTCCCAGATATTTGCACACATGGATGCCTTCACACACACACACACACACACACACACACACACACACACACACACACACACACACACACACACACACATTTTTTACCCAAAAGCAGACCCTATTTTTTACTATTTCCCCTTTGTTGTAATATTGCTGATGCTGTAACATCGTTGCTTTGACACTATTGTATAATAATCAAACATGAGAACAGATCTGCATTGTAGTTCTTACCTTCCTCTCTAACTCCATATAAACTTTGCTAACAGGAAGAACTGATAGTTCATCTTCATGCAACAAGGAACAAATACATATTTAAAACAAAGGAAAGGGGACGGAAGTTTTGCATGGAATGGGAAAGTAAGCAAAGTATATTTCATTCAGCTTGGGCAGAAATAAAAAAGGTGCCCACCGGGATATATAAGATTTTAATGGAACATGGCCTTCTAGGGTTGAGACAATTCATTGATTTAACAGGCCACTGAATCAAATGCAACATTATTTTTTAAAATGTAGAGAAAATATCAGCTTGACAACCTATCAAAATTTACCAGTACAGGGCAGCAACCAGCCATTGGAGAGAGGGGTAATGTCAGGCATGGCGGACTACTACTAGGACAGAATGAAGCACTGGAAACCATCAGCTCTGAAAACAGCAATTTTGAATTAGAGTTGGAAAACATGGATGCAGTATGCAATGGGTTGGAAGTAGGAGCAGGATGATGTCATCAGATCCTGTAATCCGGAAGTGCTGAGTGGCTCAGACTAGCAATGGGCCAAACAAAAAGTGAAGAATCTGTCCCAACTCTTTTCCAGCACTTCCAATATTGGAAGACAGCAATATTTTCTTCTCTTAATTTTCTCTCTATTCTGTTATGTTATTTTCTCTATTCTATCTCTAATATTTTTAAAGAAAAATGTTCCTTGCAACAGGTGACTTCATAATGTTTGATTTCATACTAAGCTGATTTCTGGTGAACATTTTCTAATTTGTCAATGTTCTTAATGTGTGACACCTGAATAATTAGTGCTCTAATTTCAGCTTCACAAGCACACATACCCCAATTGTTGGCAAATGATGTCAAGCTCATGCAGGCAATTGTTTATTCAATGTGACCAATATTTATGCCACATACAGTATATCTAGTTCCTAAATGCAGGCATTCATATTCATTTATATTGAATTTCATCTCATTGTTCAAATGTACTGAAATGGTTTCAGATTTTGATTATATCTTCTGTGCTGTTATACTTTCCACACACATTCTGCTTCATTCAAACAATATATCCCGAATTTGTAAACTAGTAAAGCCATTGACAGAGAAAAAAGCTTAATGACAGATCAAATGCTGATGACATAAATAAAGAAAACTGACAGTATAGAGAATACTTTTTGTTAAAAATCTTCCCTCACAACAAACAGAATCCTGCTTAGGAAAATGTTTCTGAGGGATAATCATGTTATTTTACAGCCAAAATACACCTATCTTGTGGCACCTCAAAAATAAAGCAGTATGTGATTGTTGACACACATACAGAGGCACATAAAGCCAGGGATACATACCTGTCAACTCGGCTGGGCTGTCCAATCTCAGAACACCTCAGAAAAGGAGAATCAGTCTCTTGGCTGCAGTCTTTTCTTCATGCAGTCACCGTATGTGTCTTTGACTTTGCTTCTGAGAAAATGCACAGTTCAGGCACTGGGTGCATTTTATATTCTCCAGGTTAATTCCTGCCTGATCTACTGTTTATATAATTGCATTAATTGCTCCTTCTAATCTCAGTAATATCTACTGCAGGAGTCATACAGGATTCATTCCAAGGAAATGGAATTGGAAGAAGTGCAGTTAAAATATCTCTCCCTGGCAACTGAATTGTAGTTAATATTAATTACTTCAACATTAATTATTTATTCTCCATAAAACAGGAACACATATTTCTGAGTCTATGTACATGCTAGTATTGGGATTGAAGTCTTTTGCCATGCCCAACTTTCATGCAAAGATTTTATTGTACTAGCACTAATGTTACCTAGTTTGAGTAATGAAACGTCTGCAAGAAAACAAGCAAGCTCAGAGAGCACCAAGAACCCCTCATGTTAACCCTGAGCTACAAATATTCTCTTTTATTAGTACTTCATTGTACAGCTGAGCTTACACAACTTGGCTGATCAACTGCAGAACTCTGCCAAGTCAAAAGCCACTCTGGAATTCTGGGATTTAACATCAGTTGAGGTTGGCAGCTGATTTATTCTTGGCTCAGCTGTGGTGCAAGCCAAATTGCAAAAGAAGGTCATCTGTATTTTTACACGGGTGACATTCTGAAAGTTGGGGAAGTCTATTTCTCATTTTTGCTCACCCATCCATCTGCAGGACTTTTAATGCCGGCTTGCTTCAGCAGAGGTGAAAAACCCCAAATGGAAACAGTGTAGAAGAACAAGCCGGCTAGCAAACTGCTGGATCTTTATGGATTTCTTTTCCTTTTGTGTGGAATCAATTATGAGATTTGGGTTACTCAAGTATTAAAAGGCTCTACAATAAGTCCCAGTTCATGAAGTCTAAGAAGCTTGGACAGGACATACTGTAAAACAAATAGCACTGCTTCTAGGTTTCTATTGGTCAAGGGACAGTTTTATTGGCATACAATGTTCTCAGTATTCCTTGGTTAATATAAGAGAAGAATATAGGAATGAATTTTCAGACTACTTAAGAATTGGAAAATGGAAACATTGCCCTGTGGAAGTGCCCATAAACTCTTGTACAGACATCATCTCCAGTAGTGAAGTTACTTTCAGTGAGGGATGTATATGGAATAATGGAGTCAAAATTCTGATACAAAATGAACACAAAATACATAATTTTCTGCACTTTATTTTATTTAGCAAAACAGTAAATTCATCTGGTCACGGGGAATTGGAGTTATTCCATTATTCAGCCCATAATTCTTAGAACCTTTAATAGATTTTTAATGAGAAAATTTGCCTACATGAGAAAAGTAGATTGAATGTCTGAGACCAGCACTAATTTATTTCCTACCCTTTCTTGTTGATTGCATAGCAAGCATGCTATGAGGAATGTGACTATTACAATTATATAAACTCAGAAATATAATACAAATGGATAAAGTATAAGAAGGGAGGGAGGGAGATGGATAAAGTATGAGAAGGGAGGGAGGGAGGAAGAGTCTTAGGAAATATTGGTCAACCCTTCTATTTAGTTCAATAGAACACTCATTAAAATTACATGTAATAACTGAGGGACACGAAAATATAATTATAAAATCATCCTCCTGCCTTACTTTGCAGCACAATTATAGGCACAATTATTTATTTACATTAGCATTTATTCCAAGATAATTTGCAAAGTTAAGTTGTACTAAAAGAAGTCAGGTATACTTCCGCTTTGAGTATCCAAAGCTCTTGTAGAAAATATTTGAACTTTATAAAATTAAATATTCATAATCATGGAAAACAACTATTATTATTTATGTGGCATTTAATACCAACTCATTTTCAACCACTCAGTTGAAAAATTCTAGTTTTCCGCACAAAATAATTTTATTTTCTGACAGATGAACTCTTACGGTTAGCAAAAAGAAGCAAGATTCCAACATATAGCAACATTATCCATGGCTGTGACACTACATTTCTGTATATGTAATTTTGGTTTGCTCCAGATATTCTCAGAATTCTCTTCCTAGAAAAGTTTTGTCCAGGACCTACATCAATGTGATCAATCAGTTTTATATTTAATCTTGCTATGTCTGGATTCATACATTGCACTAAATTACAATGGTATTTATTTGGTTTTAACTTAGAGTATTGGATGGGCCTAGGCATTATGGTGCATAAACCATGTCCTATGTATGCAGCCCATTGTGGTTCAATCAATAAACCATAGCATAATATGACAAACCTAATTCAAATCTATTTAATGCTGACTCTCTATTAAATTAATGACTTCTCCAAGAGTCACTAAAAACTGAAAGTGCAACCAATGACATCTGGTCCTTGCCATTTAAGTATGAATCATTCAGTTTTAACCTTTCTTTTAACCAAAACAACTACTCACTGACATCAGTCATTTACACTTTCATGAAATGGAAGTTACCATTTCTATATTGCTATCAAATAAGTAATCCCATCCAATTGAAATAACAAGCACTAGATGTGCTCCAGTGATAAATAATGCTACAGAAAATGCAAAAGATTAATATTAAAAAATCAGGCAATTTAAAGATGTCACAAACATTGCATAAATGTAAGATTATCACTCAAAAATAAGCAGTTATGCTTTTGCTTCCTGTAAAGAATTAGATTTGAGTAGGAAGTGGGAAACGTATCTATTGTATCATGTGTTAAGTTGATGTAAATCCAGTAAGTTGACAGGAAGCAGAATCTTACCTAGAATGTCTTAAAAGCAGTTTAGAAAAACCAGCTGTCAAAGAACTCTGGATTTATCTACCATTAGCATTTATTTATTTATTTATTTATTTATTTTGTTATTCTTATATGCCGCCCAACTCCCGAAGGACTCAGGGCGGCGTACAACATAAGAGATACAAGAATAGACAAAATTTCAACAATTTAAAAACAGTACAAAATTTTAAAAAAAACAGTATAAAAGCAACAACAACATCCATCCATTCAACCACATACATATTTGGGGGGTAAGCTCAAATAGTTAAGCTGTCCCCCCCACCTGCAGGAAGAGCCAAGTCTTAACGGCCTTTCGGAAGGCCAGCAGAGTGGGGATGGTTCGGGTCTCTGGGGGGAGTTGGTTCCAGAGCACGGGGCCAGCCACAGAGAAGGCCCTCCCCCTGGGGCCCGCCAGCCGGCATTGCTTGGCCGACGGGACCCGGAGGAGGCCAACTCTGTTGGGCCCTAACCGGTCGGAGGGAAGTATGCGGCAGAATGCGGTCCCGGAGATATCCTGGTCCTAAGCCATGAAGGGCTTTAAAGATGGTGATCAACACCTTGAATTGGACCCGGAGACCGATGGGCAACCAATGCAGCTGGCGGAGAATCGGTGTCACGTGGGTGTACCTCGGCACACCCACCACAGCACGCGCAGCCGCATTTTGCACCAACTGAAGTCTCCGGATACTCTTCAAGGGTAGCCCCATGTAGAGCGCATTGCAGTAGTCCAAACGCGAGGTGACAAGGGCATGAGTGACCGTGAGTAAAGCCTCCTTCTCCAGATATGGCCGCAACTGGTGCACCAGGCGAACCTGTGCAAAGGCCCCCCTAGCCACAGCAGAAAGGTGATGATCTAATTTTAGCTGTGGATCTAGGAGGACCCCCAAGTTGCAGACCTGGTCTGAGGGAGTCAGTTTCGCACCCTCGAAGACCAAGGAGGGACAGTTATCATGGTCCTTAGGGGGCATTATCCACAGCCACTCGGTCTTGTCGGGATTAAGTCTGAGTCTGTTCCTCCCCATCCAGATCTTAACGTCGTCCAGGCATCGGCACATTACATCAACTGCCTCCCTGAAGTCAGACGGGGTGGTGATGTACAGCTGGGTGTCGTCAGCGTACTGATGGAAACACACCCCATGCCTGCGGATGATCTCACCCAACGGTTTCATGTAGATGTTAAACAGGATGGGCGAGAGAACCGACCCCTGGGGCACCCCACCCCTCTGCCCTCCTGCCAACACCGACTGCATCCGATCGGCGAGATAAGAGGAGAACCACCACAAAACGGTGCCTCCCACTCCCAACTCGCCAAGCCGATGCAGAAGGATACCATGGTCGATGGTATCGAAAGCCGCTGAGAGGTCAAGTAGCACCAGGATGGAGGAGTTCCCCCCATCCCGGGCCCGCCAGAGATCATCCATCAGAGCGACCAAGGCAGTTTCTGTACTGTAGCCGCGCCTGAAACCCGACTGATAAGGATCTAGATGATCTGTTTCATCCAGGAGCTGCAGAAGCTGGGTCACCACCACCTTCTCTACAACTTTACCTAGAAAAGGTAAGTTGGAGACTGGACGGTAGTTTTTCAAATCGGCTGGATCCAGGGAAGGCTTCTTCAGGAGGGGTCGCACCACCGCAGCTTTTAATGACTGCGGTACGGATCCCTCTCGCAAAGAAGCGGTGATCACCGCCTGGATCCAGCCGCGTGCCACCTCCCTGCTGGCCGAGACCAGCCAGGAGGGGCACGGGTCCAATAAACAGGTGGAGGTACCCATCGCTCCCATAGCCCTGTCCACATCCTCGGGAGAAACAGGCCCAAACTCTTCCCATAATGGTGGACTAAGACTCGCCCCTGTCAACTCTATGGACTCTGCCATGCCGGAGTCCAAATTTGACCGAATCTGAGCGACTTTATCCGACAGAAACTCAGCGAATTCCTCAGCTCTGCCTTGTAAGTGTTCCTCGCTCCCCCCTTTTGCAAGGAGGGAGCGAGTCACCCTAAACAAGGCGGCTGGACGAGAATCTGCGGACGCAATAAGAGCGGAAAGATAAGATCGTCTTGCCGCCCCTATCGCCACTAAATAAGATCTGATGTAAATTCTTAATAGTGTTCGGTCAGACTCGGTCTTTTTTTTCCTCCAGCGGCGCTCCAGACGTCTCTTCTGGCGTTTCATCTCCCGGAGCTCCTCAGTAAACCAGGGAGCTTTCCGGGATCCACTGCCACGGAGAGGTCGCTTAGGCGCAATTCGGTCTAACGCCCCTGATGCTGCGGTGTTCCAAGCATCCACCAGGGAGTCAGCCGAGTTGTGTACCAGGGTTTCAGGTATTTCCCCAAGCTCCCTCTGGAATCCTTCCGGCTCCATTAGGCGCCTGGGGCGGAACCACCTAGTCGGTCCCGCCTCCCTGCGGGGGAGGAGTGGGGTTGTGAAATCCAGCCTCAGAAGGAAATGATCTGACCATGACAGTGGGGTGGTGATTATATCCCTTATCTTCAGATCATCTTTCCACTGCCCCGAGAGAAACACTAGGTCAAGTGTGTGACCACCCTCATGGGTCGGACCTTGAATTACTTGGGTTAGGTCCATGGTTGTCATGGAATCCATGAACTCCTGAGCTGCCCCAGAGGTTTCGCCAGCAGATGGCAGGTTAAAGTCCCCCAGCACCATAAGCCTGGGGAACTCAACCACCAAGCCGGCTACTGCCTCAAGCAGCTCGGGCAGGGCCTTACTTACGCAGCTGGGAGGCAGGTACGTTAAGAAAAGGCCCACCTGAACCCCTAAGTCCAACTTCAGAAGGAGCGTCACACACCCAACAATCTCCGGGGCAGGGATCCTACGAGGATGCAGATTTCCACGCGTTATAATAGCCACTCCTCCCCCCCTTCCCTGGGGTCGAGAATGGTGCTGCACCGAGAAACCGGCTGGGCATATCTCGGAGAGGGCTACTCCCCCCTCCTGCCCTAGCCAGGTCTCGGTAACACATACCAGGTCTGCCCCCTCCTCTGTGATTAAATCACGTATCAGGGGGGCTTTGTTGATAATTGACCTGGCGTTAAGCAGCAGCATCCTGAGCCCAGGGCCCTGAGAACCCTGGTTGCCAGGTATCCGGGTTGAGCAAGATGGAACCGGATCGGAGGGGACGGAACAAGGGATCGCTTGTAAACAGCGAGGTCTTATTCCCCGAGAGCGGCCCGCCCCTCTGCTCCCGCCATATCTGCCTCTTCCCATTATGACCGAGATGTTCCGGCTCTCGCTCCCACCCGAGACCGCCTCCCCCTCCCCGCTGGTCCCCCTCCTTTCCTGCAGGCCATCCATTCCATTCATACTAAACCAGGGGATAGAGTCAGACACCCCTCCGCTCCCGTTTCCACACTCAGCAGAGGGGGTCCCTGGTTCACTCATACTGCCAACCATTCTTCCATAATCTACACAATTAATTCCCTCAGTCATAGCCAAACACAAGCATTCATTCATTCAATCGTCATCAACAAGCACAACACAGTCACACCACTTCCGGGGTAAATTTAAATGATTAAAAGGTCAGTGCTAGCAACAAAGGAGGTACAGATATAAAAACCTCCAGGCCAATTGCAGTTGATATAAAGTCTTAGTCCTATCCACTCTTCCCAAGGTTCATCATAATCTATAGGCATTTCCAGGATAATCCGTGTTTGTCTGCTGTTCTCTCCCACAGTGTTAGTAATTATAGGGTTTGAACCTGCAGTAACATCTGGCAACCCTCTTCTTCTCCACGGCTCCCCCAATGTGGCCAAAAGTAGCCATGCAGCCGGGATTGCGTCAGCCAAGAAAGGCCTCGCAGCTGTCCCAGCAGCAGTAATGATGAAAATACTCCCCCGGAAGCAACGCTGGAAATGGAGGAGAGAAGTAGTCCAGAGGAACAGCTGTAAAAGGCTCCTTTGTGTCTGCGCTGGTGACATTAATGGTCGCTGTAAAACACCGCAATGATGGCAAACGCTGATAAAGTCTTGACCCAAAGAGAGCAGGGTCTTCTGCCAGCTCAGCCGTTCCAATCGCCAGAGCAGCCGTCGCCAAAAGGCCGGTCGTAAAAGACGCATCAAGTAATAGTAATGGTCCTGCCGGAAAGGCGCCTGGCTAGCGATCTTTAACAAATAGATGTCCTGGGGGGTCGCCTGGGGGGTCTGCTGTTCTAAATTCCGGAAGGGATGTTGGCGGGAGGTTAAGCGCAATAGCAGTAACAGCGGCAGCAGGCAACGGCAAAAAATGACAAGAGCCCCCCAGCAGTCTCGTTGAGTCTGGCATACGTTCTCTAATAGCCAGCCAGCTGATGTTAACTCCCTGCCCGAGAGAGAGCCGGTCAGGCTGTAAAACATACCCGACATTCGCTCGTCTTCCTGCGCCTTCCTGCGCTCTCGGGCAGCCTCCTCCCAGCGAGTTCTTCATGCAGAGAGCATTGACATAGGAATAAAAATTGTTATACTTGTTGCTTGTTCTACAGAGGTAAAATTTCGGATATTCTTTACAGGTTTTTAAACACCTACAATTAATTGAAAGTTTCCAAGATTAGCTGCAAAGTTACATACTTATTTAATTTGGAAGTTCAGCATTGCATAAAATGAATTTAGATTTTCAAATTAATGTGTTAAATATTATCATAAATTATCTTTCAAAGACATTTCCTTTACTTGTAATTCTTCCAGTCACATATATAGTCTGCCTTAGTCCACAGTTTATTGGAAAGTTTATAAAATTAAAGTAGAAATGGTATAGGGTTTCCTGAGCAGGGGGTTGGACTAGAAGACCTCCAAGGTCCCTTCCAACTCTGTGATTGTTAGAAATTGGGGAGACTCATACCTTCCATGTGCCTTGGTTCCTACTTGCTACTCAGTTCTGATTCTGACTATCACAGGTGCCCATGATAGAAGCAAAAACAAAAGCAATATTACAATGATGGATATGTAACTGTGCAAATAACTTGATGAACTACTGTTATGGATACGTACCACCCAGAACACACCAATCTGAGTGTGGAGAGCAGGGCCAGACATTCACTGTAGGTTTTCAGTGCTTTGGTTTACCTGTTTCACAAAGTCATCACTTGCATACATTTTTGATTGACTATAACCATTGCAAGTGTACATTTATGCATCTTGGGGAGAAAATCTTGATGGGATAGCACAAGCACTTGACTGGTATTCGTGTGTGTGAAGAGTGGAACTATGGAATGAATTTAAGAGAGTTGTTAAGGATGAATGTTAAAAGAGATTGCCAAAGATGAAGAAACTAAACTTTCTGTTTGTAAACTATGTCAGAAAGACAAAAATATTAGGAAGGCACTCAACAAAGAGTAATAAAGACCTGGTAAAAGGCAGTATTTCAACAAATTCAAGATGAAAATGGACTTGGGGGAAAAAAGGAAAATCTTTCAAAGGAATCAGAACATTCTAATCTCAAATTGGTATGCTAAAGGACACCAATGGACAGATAATTTATTCAAAGATGATCAAAGAAAAATTGAAAGGGTATACTGAAATATTATAGATGTCAATCTCCAAAGTATCTGAGAAGATATTCCTACCTACAAGCTCTAGTAATAGAAGAGGAAGTTAGATCAGCACTCTGGTCAGTACCAAGTTGTAAGACTATAGAAACTGATATTCACAAAATTATGGCAAGCAACAAAAGTTGTGCTAATGGCTGTTCTTGTGGTTTTTCCTCCTATTTAACCATCCACACATGTATTTGAGATAGATGGCTATATAAAACAAATAAATAAATGTGACAACACTGAAGAAGACAACACTGAAGAAATGACACTTGGCTACAATGCAAAGCAGCGAGTACACAGCCTGTACAACAGTGTAAATGCGCCGCCCCAAAACAATGCAACACACAGCTATCAATGTCCAAACTGCCGGCAACAAAAGTGAGCACACCGCCAAGTGACAATGTCCAAATGTTTTAGGAAATGGGTATCTCTGGAAACATAAGAATGTTTAGTGAGGAATGCTAAGTTAAATCTTTGAGTTATGTGCTGTGCTAACAATCTTGTTTTTTATGTTCCAATGCAAGTGAGGAAATTAGTACTCATGAATTATACTGTTTATATACCATCTGGAATTCTGAAATATTAAGTTGACTTTGGTTCCATTTTGTTTTAGTTTTTTATATTTGTAGCAGATAAGCACAACAGGAAAAGTCTGAATTAAAATTTCCCTCCCTTCCTTCTTCCTAGTGAGGATAGGTCTGTTTCTGAAAGAAGGAAGGAAACCCTTAGTCATACAACTTTAAACTACAATTAGAAGTCATATTAGGAAAACAATTCCCACTCCTGATTTTTACTTCCAAGAAGGCAACACAAGTCAGATGCTCCCCAAAAGTTAGATAGTGGCAGTGAAAACTACCAAGCCACTAACTCAAAGCAGGGGATGGGACCAAGGTGTGAACATCCAGAAGGCTTCCAAGACAAGCTTTGAGACTCACCAGGCTTTCACCGTACAGGCACAGTGCAAAGACAATATATATGAAAATGTAAGAGATCAAAATATGTATTTTAAACAATATGTATATTATGTAAACTAACTTTAATGTTAAGGCTGAAAGAAAATTCAACATTCAAAGATTGAGGCCATTTGTTGAGTTTTAAAATTAAGTAGCACTGACCTGTCAATTTCTTCATTGAACTAGTTGAATGTATTTTAAATCAAATATTCTTTTTGGTTAAAGAATGATTTTATTATCAGTATTTTAATATATTGATTCTTCTCTTTTTTTGAGATTTTTTTGAGAATTTTGAGAATAGCTATTAAAGATTTTAATAGTAAAAAATAAAACAAACTAAAAAGAGGGGCAAAATAGAGATTAAAAGTGCAGAAAAAAAGAAAAAAGTTAAAGTGACTTCCAAACAAGTACAAGCAACTATTTCTCTGCCCCCCCCTTGATATTACATTATAGAAATAACTTCTTTATGCATCTCAAACTTTATCCATTCACAAATCCAAATGTCATTACAATTTCTGTCCCGAATCAGTAAAAAATCCAGAAAGGATTCCCAGAATGTAGTATTTGTTTTAACCCTGATCAAACAGTTCAATTTATATTCCTTTCCTTTGCTCTTAACATGCATCATCTTTGCTTCATTAAGATGCTCCTTTAAGATTTGATACTAATCTCATGTACAAGACTCATTTATATTTTCACTTTAAAACACATGGAGTTCTGGCTACCTGACTTTGGAAAACCTCAGGATGAATTTAGGTGTTGTTCTGGGAGAAGTGGAAAACATGGGCAACAGTTGGATTCAAATAAAAGTTTCTTTTTACAATAACATTTTTGTTGTTTTGATCACACTTGAATTTTTGTAATCTAGCATGAATATTGATTACCGTATTTTTCGGAGTATAAGACACACCGGAGTATAAGACGCACCTTAGTTTTTGGGGAGGAAAATAGTGGGGGGAGGAATCTGCCTACCAGGTATTCATCTGGCTAGCATCCTTAGTCTGGTCAGCTTCAGCACATTATTTTATCCCCTGGTTAGGACTTTAAAAAACCTTCTTCGGAGAGAGTAACAATGAAAGAGCCTGCAAGCCAGTAAGAGCTGGGAAGATAGATAGCACCTGGTTAGGGCTAGAAAAAAACTTATTCGGAGCAAATAGAGCAATGAAAAAAACCCTGCAAAGACTTGGGGCTGGAAAAAACATTCTTCGGAGAGAGTAACAATGAAAAAGCCTGCAAGCCAGTAAGAGATGGGAAGATAAATAGCACCTGGTTAGGGCTAGAAAAAAACTTATTCGGAGCAAGTAGAGCAATGAAAAAAACCCTGCAAAGACTTAAGGGCTGGAAAAACATTCTTCAGAGAGAGTAACAATGAAAAAGCCTGCAAGGTAAGAGCTGGGAAGATCTGTTAGCACCTAGTTAGGGCTGGAAAAAAGCTACATTCGAAGTATAAGACGCACCCAAATTTTCAGCCACTTTTAGGGAGGAAAAAGGTGTGTCTTATACTCTGAAAAATACGGGGTATTCACTATGTATATTCTGGATTTAAAATGCTTTACTGAATAAAGACTGTAATTCTTATTTGTATCTATACTATTTTCCCAGTGGTGTAGTTTGCTTAAACAGTGAACATTAATGCTGCTTCAGAAGTCACATTTGTAGTATCAGAATGATTTTAATTGTTCAAAAATGATGAGACAGGTCCCAAAATTATGTGTTGACAATGAAAATGCATCATTAATCAAGGAGAATATTTGTAGCTCAGGGTTGACATGAAGGGTCCTTGGCGCTCTCTGAGCTGGTTTGTATTCTTGCAGATTATTCATTACCCAAATGAGGTAACATCATCAGTGCTAGTCTGCATCAAAATGCATCAAGAATTTAATTTAATCTTAGCATGATGTGGTATGAAGATGATGAGCTTCAAAATTATCATTTACCCTTTAATACAACCTAGACAATTTAGATTGAATTTTTCCCTAGAAAAAAAACACTTGAACCTTAATTTATGAAAACATCACTAGGAAGGCTATAAGGATTGTGTTTTTGGATGTGGCTAACAAGACATTTAAATCCTTGTGCTAATTAGAAATATGACTTAACTCAGTTTCAGAAAAGAAAATAATTTTATTATCACAGTGCATTTCCAATAACAATTAATAATATTTTGCTTCCCACTTTGAAAAACTTCTCTGTTTGAGATTGTTTCACTGATAATACTGTACTTAGGTAAATAACATGAACATTTAATTCTTTAAACTATATTTTCAACAATATTAATAAGGGTAACACTCGTATTTTCTTACAGTAATTTCCACCTGTAGAATATATGGGAAGGCTAACAAAGGATTAAGGGAAGAAATCTTGCTTCACTTTTCTACTGAGGAAGTATGGGTTATTACTTCTGCTTACTAATTATTGTTCTTACACAGGTGAAATCCTTAAGGGTGGGATGTGTATACTTCCCACATACAACTGTAGCTACAAGAAATGGGTTGCTCTATAAGATAAGCTTTTAAGAGATGTGTTCAACATATAAAGTATTTTCAGAAGAATTGGGATATTACTCTAAAAATTGAAACAAAATATAGAAAGTAGACATGTGTGAAGTAAAGCTGCTTTGAGGAGCTATATTGACTCTGATCACCAGAGTATATTTCATTCCAATGCAGGCAATGAGATGGGCTTCACTGTAAATATCATTAGAAATATGTTGCAAAACAATACAGACACAGCAGTGGCCTCTTCAACATGTCTAGCCCTTATTGGGATTGGGATCCACTTTGCAAAACAGTTTCAAAGGGCATGTCAATCTATATGCCCACTGAGGCTTCACACAACATTAATAGAAAAGTAACTTTCAATATATTATCTAACTGAACAATTAATTCTTCTAAAAAGAAAAAAAAGATTTAGTTTAAGTAAAGAGCTTTCCAGCTTCCTTCAGTTTTTTTCTTCTGTCGATTTTGGAGATTGCAGTCCATCCTGCCTCTCGCATCTTTCTTACAGTGGCAAGTTTCATCGAAGATCCTGGAGTTTTCAAAATAGATGGAGCTTGAATCTATAGATAAAATACTTGACTTAGTATTTGGTAAATACTTTTTGAGGTCAAATTTGGCTTCCAGGAAATTATTAAAATACCTGCTTTGGTGTCCTGATGCATAGATGAGAAGATTCTGAATAGTCTTTATTCAGCTTTTTAAACATTTCTTGTTCTGTTACAATACTCTTGGGGGAAAATAATTGTTAAAAGTAAATATTTGCATCTACTGAATCCCTTCTTTCATGTTTCATTATATATTACATCCTGTAAAAACTAAATTATATATAATTTAGGGTATTGTATTAGCCATTAAAATGTACTATTCTTTCTCTCTCTCCCTCTCAGTTCACAAAGAATGTGATCTAAATTCATAGTAGGAAAGGAGATCTATTCTTTGGCATCTCCTCCATAGTAATCTCCATTGCCCTTGTTGCTTCTGTAGCATTATAGAAAGAGGCTGTTTTAGTCTATGGTAAAAAAAAAAGAGACTCCTGGGTTTTGGTTTTGGTTTTTGCTTTCACAGTATTAATGTAGGGCTTCTGTGTATAGGAAATAAAAATGTGGACATCAAAGATATATTACAATGAATAAGTCCCTCAAATCTCTAATCAAAAGTAACCTAATCATGCCAATATTCCTGGAATATATAATTCAAGCAGTTGGTGAACATAACAGTATAATGCAGTTTTCTAAACAATATTTCATTCTGTGGAATCAGTTAATATTTTATTTTATTTATTTATTTATTTAATTGCATTTGTATGCCGCCCAACTCCCAAAGGACTCTGGGCCATTAAGTCTGCTGGACCCAATAGAGTCTCAGCAGACTAATTAGGCAGCATGGCATTTACAAATGAGAAAAGTAAACAAGTACCATAAAAATCAAGAACAAATACAATGTAGGTTTTAGAAATGTCTGGAGGAAAACACTGAATGCTTACAAAAAGTCTGGAAGGAACTTCAGATAAATTAATTGGGAATTTTGATATCGTAGTATCAAATATCAAATCAATAAATGGAATCCTATAGCACTGAAGAATAAAAAATATGCCCAGTTGACCATCCTTTTATTACATAAAGACGGATTCCATTTCACTTAATTCAATGAGTGTGAATGACCATCCTTAGATATTGGAAAAATAATTTCCAAGTGAAGAATCCAATGCATCCTACAAGAAACAGAGCTATGTACAACATTTTAGGAGGCATATTTGCTCCCTACAATCACAGCAAAGCTGTTCCTGATCTTCTGAGCTTGCATGGACATTAATGGAAGACACCTGCTTCATACAGCCCTAATAAATTAATTTGACAAGTTATCTGAATACTTTCTAGATAACCAAATATAAAACTTTCAAAAAGATATACAAAAATATAAATACAAACTTGTATGGGGAAGATACATATGAACCATATTGTCCTGTTAAGTCTAGCCACATGATGGCGAACCTATGGCACGTGTGCCAGAGGTGGCACGCAGAGCCCTCTCTGTGGGCACATGCGCCATCACCAGCTGCTCTTCAGCCAGCCAGCTGGTCTTCATAGGCACCAGAGTGCCAGAAAACAGCCCGAAAAATGGCCAAAGAACAGGCCATTTTTCGGGCCACTTTCAGGCTGTTTTTCAGCCGTTTTCAGGTTGGAAAACGGCCCGGAAAACGGCAAAAAAACAGGCATGTGCGCTTCGGCCAGCTGATCTTCAGGTTTCTGGTGCTCCGGCGCACACGAAGACTAACTGGCCGGCGTGCATGCGCGTGCTGGAAACCCGAAGATCAGCTGGTTGACGTGCAGATGCGTCCTGGCCAGCTGGTCTTCGGGTTTCTGGTGCTCTGGCGTGCACGTGCATGCATGCATGTGCATGCATGCATGTGCATGCACACTTGTTCCGATTTGGGCACTCAGTGCCGAAAAGGTTTGCCATCACTGGTCTAGCTTATCCTACCTGGGCCAGCACAGAGGACCTACTGCAGATTCCTTCAGTCAAAGAACTCTTGACTTCTTCCAGAAGAACTCTTGACTTCTTCCAAGCACCCATCCTTTGGAACATCCTGCTCTCCAAGGTAAGATCTGCCCCCAATCTCCTATTATTCCATAAGAGCCTAAAGACCTGGCTCTGCAAGATGGCCTAGGGACCCAAAGGGGGAGTTCAACTCTGGCTGCTACATTGATAGCAGATGTCACCTCCCCTCCCCTGTTTTCTGCTTCTAACATGCACATCCTTTTTTACTAATCATATTGATGTATTTTCTTTGTTTTCTTTTTCCTTGGTTATTTTATTGTTCTATTTTACTTCTGCTTTGTTTAAACTTCTTTTTGTTTTTATGTTTTTTATGGTTGTGAGCCACCTAGAGTAGCCCCATGTCAAGATAGATGGCAAATAAATTTAATAATAATAATATATATATATGTGTGAGCTAACCATTTATTTCATAAATCTGGAAAATTATTTCCAAATTTTGGGAGTTTTTGTTAGTTACTGTCACCACCAAGAGGGATTCCAAAGATACATGTATTTGGTTAGCCAACTATAGAGAAAAGAACACTGAACTACATAGACAGTAATGATGGTTATACTGTATTATATGTCTAAAAGTAATCAGGTGTTTAATATCAAGTGAGCTTTAATTTATAAAATATCAAACATTATTTCATAGCTTACACAATTTTTATTCCTAATCAGTTTCTGGAAAGTTTTGTAAATTGCAACATAAAAGGAAGCAACTTTACATGTTTCTGAAGCATTATAATTCATTATAATAGCATTTGTGCTCTGGTAATCTTGACAATATCAGGAAGATCAAACTAATACACAAATTTTTATATAGCAGGCAGTTAAAAAAGAGAATCCTCGGACCCAATTTGCTTATTTTACAAAGGCATCACTATTTCACGTATAGGATTTTCCTGTATTTCTCCTCTGCAATCGTGGAAGGAAAATATTTTAAACACAACAATGTAAAAGCTTTCTGTACTTTGGAACTTCTAACTGCTGGAGTAAACTGCTGTCAATATTAAAAATTTCCAATTTTGAGGGGAAATTAGGCATACTAGGTAGAACACAGTGCTGCCTAATGTTTAGAATCAGTACTACACCATTGTACAAACCTTTCCCTAAGAAAGAGAATAGGTTAGCAGGAGAAAACCTAAGAGTGTTAATTTCAACATTGTTACATTCCATGTAAATTGGAAATCACCATCAAGGATGAATTGGGCTAGCTACATAGGAAAATAGGATGACTTTAAATAGCATTTTTGAGGTCACAGATTCAAGACTGAACTTAAAATAACCATATTCTTGCCTGTGTTTTCATCAAGACATAAAACTGTTTTAGGAACATATCTTCACATCTGAATAGAGATGTGAAGGCCCGGAAAAAAACCGGAAAAATTTGGGGGGGGAAACGGTTTTTTTTTTCCTGAAGGCTTGTTTTTTTTCCCAAAAATTGGAAAAATTGAAAAAAGAAAAAAAAAACATTGTGGAATATTTTATTTTAACATGATGAATAAAATATTTTAAGACAGGGTGTTCAAATATTTTCAAAATCATTTCTAAAAAAATGTATGATATCAGATTATTCTAATTTCTGTGCACTGAGTGAGGACAAGCAAGTCCTAGGTAACAAACGGAACCCTCCAATGCAAGAACAGTATGCATTTCTTCCTTTAGGACAGTGATGGCGAACCTTTTTTGGTTTGCGTGCCAAAAGGGAGGGGAGTGCGGGGGGTCACGTGTACGCATGCCCACACCCATGCGCCTCCTGCGAATGCGCACGTGACTCCCCCCGCTCCCGGCACATGATGGCACACCCATTTTTCGCTCTTCCCAGGCTTCAGAGCCTTTTTAGGAGCCTGGGGAGAGCGAAAACGGCCTTCCCCACCCCCTCGGAGGCCCTCCATAGGCAGAAAATGGCCGGTTTGCCAACTTCTGGTTAGACTGGAAGGCCCTTTTTTTGCTCTCCCCAAGCTCCAGAGCCTTTCTAGGAGCCTGGGGAGGGAGCAAACGGCCTTCCCCACCCCCCGGAGGTCCTCCGGAGGCCGGAAACTGGCCGTTTGCTGACTTCCTGTTGGACCGGAAGTCCCGTTGTTTTGCTCTCCCCAGGCTTCAGAGCCTTTCTAGGAGCCTGGGGAGGGTGAAAATAGCCTCCCCCCCAGAGGCCCTCCGGAGGCCAAAAATGGTCCATTTCCCAACTTCCAAACAGACCACTTCTGGCTTCCGGAGGGCCTCCGGAGGTGTGGGGAAGGCAGTTTTCGCCCTTCCCAGGCTCCTAGAAAGGCTCTGGAGCTTGGGGAGAGCAAAAAATGGGCCTTCCCCACCCCCTCCGGAGGCTGGAAACAGCCTGTTTCCTGACTCCCAGTGGGCCCAGAAGGCCCGAAAATCAGGTGTCCGGACCTGAGCTTGCGTGCCCACTGTTATGGCTCCGTGTGCCACTTGTGGCACACCTGCCATAGGTTCGTCATCACTGCTTTAAGAAGGTGCTGCTATTGTAACAAGAAAAAGGTTTCAGTTTTGCTTTTGCATGTTAGTGGGTGTTTCTGACTCCTATTGCTTCTCGCCTTCTCCAGATACCTCCATCTTCTGCAGCATGTGAAAGAATCTGGTCTATGTTTGGAAACACTCACACTAAGTCAAGAAATAAACTGACATGTGAAAGGATAGAGAAGCTTGTTTCGATCCGGGCAAACCTTCAGTTTTTAGAAGTTCCTAATTGTGATGACGGACAAAAAAGAGTAGCTGCAGAAGCAGAGACGGATACTGAAATTTCAGCTCAGAAAATGATTCTGATTAAATGTCCATTGAAACTTAGTCCCACTCTCTTCTTAACACTTCCCCCATCTTCAATTCTTTTTATGAGAATGGGGTTTTTATTTTTATTTTTATTTAATACTGTGGAGAGGAAATATGAAAAATTGTTACTTTTGGTTTTGAAAATTGTTTTGTGGAGGCTTTTTGGCTGTTCCACATAAACTAGTAAGCAGTTCAGGAGATTGTTGCTCCCTTTGTTACAATTACAAATAAATATTATAAAAAAGTAAATTCTGTTTGTGATAATTGTTTGGCTACACTATATTTTTAATATGCTAGTTGTGATAATTTTATGCCAAGTCAAATTGTTCATAGTCATATTTTATGTTCCTAAAGTAACAGAACGACTTTCAATCTTAAAAAGACAAAAAAGTGCTAATGTAGCATTTTTTTCAATTTTTCTGAAAATTTCCATTTTCCTCCCGGTTTTTTTCCGAGCTTCAAAATTTCCGGAAATTTTACATCTCTACATCTGAATCTCTGAGCTTAAAAATTCAGCAATTAGGGACCTAAAATATATGTGCTTTCCTTGAAATGTGTTAAAGGCAGCTGGGATATAATTATTACATTTGGATCTCAAGAATTGAAGATTTATAGTTGCAGTTCTCTACGCATGTTGGAAAAAATATATTGTATGTTTTTTCTTACTATCATAAAAATGAAATGCCATTGCCAAATACTTAGATATTGGGTGTTGCCAGATACACCCACGTAACACCTATACTCCGCCAGCTGCATTGGTTGCCCACTGGTCTCCGGGTGCAATTCAAGGTGTTGATCATCATCTTTAAAGCCCTACATGGCTTAGGACCAGGTTATCTTCAGGACCGCATCCTACCTCATACATCCCTACGACCAGTTAGATCCCAGAGAGTCGGTCTCCTCCAGGTCCCTTCAACCAAACAATGCTGGTTGGCGGGCCCTAGGGGGAGAGCCTTCTCTGTGGGAGCTCCGGCTCTCTGGAACCAACTCCCCCCAGAGATCCGAATCATTCCAACCTTGCTGGCCTTCCGGAAAGCCATTAAGACATGGCTCTTCCTGCAGGCGGGGTGATTGTGACTGTTGCTTGTGTTGTTTTATCGCTTTTAATTACTATTTTATTATTGTTGTTTTTATTGTATTTTTTGATACTATTTAGCTGTTCTTATATATGTTGTACGCCGCCCTGAGTCCTTAGGGAGTAGGGCGGCCTATAAGAATCGCAAATAAATAAAATAAATAAATTAACATCTATTCACCAGATTTTCTGGCAAAATTGTAATTTTAATAATTTGTGATTAATATCCAATTTCTTTTTACAGAACCATGCATGAAAGGACTTTAAGAGTTCTTCTTCATTCAATAGGTGTTCTGAAATAAATGGCTACATCATCCATGTATAATATGGTATTTATTTATCTTCTACTTAAGCAGCACTTTTCCCAACAGATTTTCAATCATAGCCTTCAATATTTCTTTGATACGCAATATTAGATCTTTAGGAAGGAACTCAGTATCATCTGTTTGTGTCTACTGACTCACTTTTTTCCCTTTGGGAAAGTTTCTATTATACTTGTTTACTTTCCATCTATAGCTACCAATTAAAAGCTAAATCCTTTTAATTCCCTTATTAACCTGATTTTGTCTTCTGATCTATTTTTTCACTGACCTTTAGTTAAGTATTTAATGTTCCACTTTTTATAATTTATTGGGATTAAAGTTTTAAATGATTAATTGGACATGGCAGCTGCTTAATGAGCCCTTTACTATTTCCAATAAATAAAAGATTTATTTTGGTTCAGGTAAGAACAAGTTGATAAAGGTTGGATTGGAAATATTTTTCTCCCTTTCCTCTCATCTCCAGTCTGGCTGTCTCTCCGTTATTTGTTCCAGGAATTCATGCTTAATAAGATCTGACCTTGAATCTGATTCCTTATACCAGCTTAACTTCTTTTGGAAAGTAATCTATTTGATGCACTTTTCCAGTTGCCATTGTTTCCTTCTGCCTCAAATAGAATACTGCTCCTTTAGAAGAGGGTGAATATCAATATATTTAAAAACCTGTTCAGGAATAATTTAAGCCTTTTTCCCCCTGACAACTCCCACACCCCTAATCTCTATCTTTCCTGCAAGTAGAAAGGGCATTTAAATGTTATATTTGTTTTATATTCAGAATAGATTAGAACCACTAATTGTCCATTAGGTCACTTTGGTTAATCTGTCATCAAAGAAGCTGGGTAAAAAGAATTTTATCTGCTCCCATTCATTTCACTTGCAGTAATCTGCACCATAGTTTTGTTTGGGCAAGAAAAATTTCTACTCAGGTCATGGTAATGAATTAACTGTCTCAAAATGATTTGTTTTTCCAATCTTTGTCATCTCTATATTTCCAGCCCACTTTCCTTGAGAGATTTTGTATTTCTTATGCACGTGATACATCAAATTAATATCAATATCAGGGCAAGAAACTTCAACTATCACATAGTCACATCCTCACCATCTTCTAATTGTATCTCACCGTCAAGATATACAAGTGCTTCACTCTTCCTGAATAATCCTGAAGATTATTAAGAGAGGCATAAGAATTTAAATTGAATTTATCTTGTTGTACTATAGCAAGTCTTCTAGTTTAAGTTTTTCATCTTTGGCATTATTCTGCAAGTCCAAGCTCTTTCTACATAATTTCCTTGTTTTGATCTCACATGTCTTTGTGTTTTTCATTATATTTCCCTATTCTATTGCTAATGCATCACCCCCTTCTCAAACAATGTAATAGGGTTTGCCAAAAAAAATCACAATAAAGTGAATCCATCAACGGGAAAAATTCAACAAACCAGAAGCAAAGAAACTACTATGGAATCTCTGAAGTAAGTTGCTTGTACCTTCTAGTCTTTCTTACTATGTTGGCAATATTTTATCATCTAGTAGTTAACAAGCAAGTTGAGAATCAACAAAAGATTCTCTTGCCCAAACAACCATCTTATATATTTACATTTTTCCAGTCATATCATCTATACCTATAAACTTATAATTTTTAAACATTTTCATTTCATTTATAACTTTTTTTCATAATTTTTATCAAGCCCTGAGGAATGCCCTATTCTTGCTCTAAAAATAAGAATTTCAAAATCATGAATAACCACAACAGTTGAAGATATTACATTAAATATTACTATTTAACATTAATAAAATAATAAAAAGACAGTAATTTTTAAATTAATACCAGGAGATCAGTGTTGTCAGAGCTGTCTGACCGAGAATCCAATTCCAAAATAACTTTTCTTTTCTTTTTTCTTCCTTCTGAAACTAAATTAGTGCTTTCTCTTAACAGTTTAGATTTTGGTGGTGTCTTTACAGTATATGTCTATGTAAAATAAAATATTAGAAACAAGTTACGACAGCTAAACCATAAGAGGTTCTTAAAACCTTTTAAGCAACATAATGTTAAATGTCTCATTTGATGCAATCGGTTATAGTTTATGAGGGAAGGCATCTAAAATGATTCAACAAGGTAATAGCACATTAACATTTTTGTTTGAGCATAAACAGAGGACTTGAACTCTAGGGAGAGGATATGGACTATCCTAATGAGTCAAAGTAATAATAATCCCAGAAAGACTGCCCCCCATGGAAAAAAGTTCAAATATGTACATTACTATTCCTGTAAGCCCTTTGAGGAGTACCTAGGGTCATACTACATTATACTATATAATTTATGTATGTGTGTGTGAGTTTAATTAGTATTTAATTAATTAGTTTTAATTTCTAATTAATTTAATTAGTATTTAATTATACTATTCAATTAGTATAATTAAAACTTTAATTACTAACTAAAACACAAATATAGTATTTAATTAATAATCTAGTAATATGATTATTTTTGGAATTCATAGTATGATGTATGTATATTTAATTCAGATTGATTATGGTATTATATACTGTTGCAATTATTAAGTGATTTTTTAGTATGTATATCATTATATTTTTAGTTTTGTATCTTTTTCCGGTTAAAGTGCATTTTATTGTATAACTGTATCTGTATTGAAGAGTGTTGAAAGTAATCATTTTTTGTTATTTTTGATGTTTGTTTTTTTAATTTTACTTTTTAAAGCTTTCTTTGTTATTCCATTCCCCATCTTTTCTCTTTGGTTGCATTTTGCATTTTTATCTCTCTTTTTTTAATTTAATAAAATTCTAGTCCAACAATTTCACAACTAGCATCATCATCATCTTCAAATATTTTTATGTCAAGAATAATTAAGATAATAAGAAAGAGATGATTACATATGCCAAAATGATACAAAACATGAAGACAAAACAAATTAAAAATGATAAAATGAGTGTAAATTTTTAAAGAAATGGGAAAAAATAGTAAAATTTACACCAAGCCACAACATGAGAGAAAATTGGTATAACATGTTCTAACATTATTTTTAAAGAAATACCGTATTTTTCAGAGTATAAGACGCACCGGAGTATAAGACGCACCTAGATTTTAGAGGACGAAAACAAGGAAAAAAGTATTCTGAACCAAATAGTGTAGTAATATATTATTTAATAAAATACCAGCATAGCAGAATAATTTTTACAACCATGTATACTTTTTACAACCATGTATACTTTTTACAAACTTCAAACTTGACAGCTTTAAGACTAGTAGACTTCAACTTCCAGAATTCCTCCTCCAGTCATGCTAGCTCAGGAATGGGAGTTGAAGTCCACAAGTCTTAAACTTGCCAAGTTTGAAGATCCTTGCACTGTTAATCCCTAACCCAGGGGTTTTCAAACTTGACAGCTTTAAGACTAGTGGACTTCAACTCCCAGAATTCCTCCTCCAGTCATGCTAGATGGTGTAATTAGAAGGCAAAAACACCCCAGTTTTTGCAAAAAACGACCTGTTTTTCACTCATTTCTTTGCAAAAACAGGGCATGCAGAGGGTTTGGGAAGCCTGCAGAGCACTGCTAGGGGGTGGGGGAAGGCAAAAACGCCCCCATTTTTGCAAAAAATGGCCCGTTTTTTGCAAAAATAGGATGCGAGGGCAGGGCTTCAGGAGGACAAAAATGGCTGTATTCGGTGTATAAGACGCAACGACATTTCCACCCTCTTTTGGGGGGCAAAAAGGTGCGTCTTATACTCCGAAAAATACGGTAACAGTGGAACTATGGAAAAAATTAGTAAAATTTACACTAAGCCACAACATGAGAGAAAATTGGTATAACATGTTCTATAAATGGTATAAAATTCTTGCAATAATTGCCAAACTAGATAGATCATACATTAAATATTGGAAATACAATTTTTTGCCATATATAGCACTCATGCAAAAAGACTCAAAAGTTTTGGGGGGAAAACATACAAAGCATTAAGAAAAGTCTGAAAATAAAATTTTAGTGGAAACCACAAATATTGATCCTCGAGAGCAAAATGAAAAAGCATCACAATTTATTAAGATATATGCCGACAGTGGCAAGAATCTGGCACACACAACAAAACCTTGCTGACAATACAAGATTCGAAAGTCCAAAATCAGAGAAAATGTGACAATGGAAAGATTGACTGTATACATTCATAACGCAAGTCTAACCACATTTAAGCAGGAATGACTTCCTTATATACAATATATAACACAAGGCAAATTAAGACACAAATTTTTTTGAAGAAAAAGAAGAAAACTATCTAAACATAATTAAAAGAATCTAAATAAATAATTGCAGATGTTTAAAAATAATAAAAAATGTGTACCCATGGAAAAGAAAATAACAAAAAGGAGAGGGCTGCTGAAATGGTTTTTCTTGCAAACAGTTTTGTTTTCTTGTTTTTTTAACTATATTTTTAATTTTTGTTTTTCTTCATCCCTGTATTAAATCTCATTTTCTTGAATTCGCACTTGAAACCTCACTTCAGTGTAATGTTTATGCAACTACAATAATAATACTTTTCTTTAAAAATGATAACATTTATGTTAGAGAACATATTTATATGTATGTAAATACATATGTAAGCATTCTATTCTACCTCCCATTTTTATTTCTTTGTTTTCTTGTTGCTCTTCTTTTGTCCCTTTATGTTTTCTTACAAATATATGCCGCTGTCTACTTCCTAAGGCAAGAGTTACTATTCACTTAGTTACTAAGTCACTCAGTTAGCTTTGTGTCTAAGGCAGAAGTAGATTTCACAGTCTCCTGATTTCTAGCCTGATGCCTTAATGGCTCTAATGTACCCAAAAGGCTTGAATTAATAAAAATGAAAAAATATTTTAAAAACATTTTTCTCTAAAAATTAAATGGTTAATATTTGAAAACCAGCTTCACAATAACTGTCTTTGTAAACCTAAAATAAATGAAAGAGAAATAAAAGAATTTGTTAAGGAACAAACCTTGGCAGGTGTCCACGAAGACTTCTCTGTATATTCTATGTTCTCATTAACAGGTATAAAATGTTGACATATGTTCTTTTGGGAGTTAACTGACAGAGAGTCTGAACTAGTAGCTTTAGGAATTTCTACAAGTGATGCCTGTAGTTTCTAAAATTAAATATAGTAAGAACAGTACAAAAGAATAAAAAGAAACCATAAATTCAACTAACTTGAATTAATCTAAGTTCTAAGATAAAATTATTTCAAAGTATAAGAAATTTTGACAAAGAAAGCTAATAAGTCACTTTGCTTTTTATTCTTTTCCAGCCAAACAGAATGTGGGAAAGAAATTACCTTAAGGGACTCTGGATTTTATCTGTCTATCGGTAGGATTACGTCTGAGAATTGAACAATCATACTTTGAAAGCTGAACAAATCAAAACTAAATTTGATTTGGAAGGAAGAAGTCAGTCAAGTTAGATTAAGATTAAAAAAATGAGCCAGACCAGATAGCAATGTGATCAGGAAAAAAAATCCTAAATGCTCAAAAACCCCTCCCTTCTGGCCACATGATCTTGAACAAAACTATGAAAGAATTGGAAAAAATTCTAAAGCCATGATCTGCATGCTCTCCTTACCTGATTTGCTTCTCTGGCTAGGTTCTCCTGAAGATAAAAAAAGAAAAAGGATTTTTTTTCATAATATGTAACATGACTTTTGATTAAGAAGTCATTTAATTTCAGAAAAGACCTTAATACCTACTCTCAGCTGAAAATTCAGCAAATGAAAATTATAAATAAGTCTCATTAACTTTCTAATTCAGTTGAATGGAAAAATTAGTAACCATCAGTATATCTAATTGTGTACAAATATTAAAATTAAGCCAGCACAGAATTGGCTTGCCTTGACTCAATCATTGTTCCAAGTTATTGACCATATTGTACAATTTATTTAAAACAGTTGGTGAATACTGTCCACTTCAGATTTTTCCAAATTTGCTAACACTTTAGGTCTTAGCCTTTAATCTGTTTTTATTCTTCTTCATATTTAAAATATATATTTAAAAACATAAAAGTTGCTTCATGATTGACGAATAGAGCAAACTACTATACAAATTCCACTTTTACTATAATTTCCAAAAGGCTTCTTCTGATATTAATTCATTGAAGATGCTACATTTATCTAAAAGATAATGAAGTTATTCCATAAAACATGCAGTGCTGAATAAAGTATGCTTCATAATATATTTAATAATGTTTGGCTTAGTAACCATGTTAAAACCATGTTAAAGAGACATATTTTATCAATAAATTTGTAGCTCAGGGTTGGAATGAGGGGTCCTTGGTGCTCTCTGAGCTTGGTTGTTTTTTTGCAGATGTTTCATTACCCAAACTAGATAATATAATCAATGCAGCACTGATGATGATGATGATGATGATGATGATGATGATTATTATTATTATTATTATTATTATTATTATTATTTATTTGTCAAACATGTATAGTAGTAATTTGTATAAACATAAGTAAAAAATAACGATAAAAGAGGACAATAGGACAGTAGGACAGGGACGGTAGGCACAGTGGTGCGCTTATGCACGCCCCTTACAGACCTCTTAGAAACGAGGAGAGGTCGACTGTAGACAGTCTAAGGTTAAAGTTTTTGGGGTTTGGGGAAGAAACCACAGAGTCAGGTAGTGCATTCCAGGCATTGATCACTCTGTTGCTTAAGTTGTATTTTCTGCAATCGAGTTTGGAGCGCTTTACATTTAGTTTGAATCTATTACGTGCTCGTGTATTGTTGCGGTTGAAGCTGAAGTAGTCATTAACAGGAAGGACATTTTGGTATATGATTTTATGAACTACATTTAGATCAGATCGGAGGCGACGTAGTTGTAAATTGTCTAATCCCAGTATTTCAAGTCTGGTGGAATAAGGTATTTTGTTGTGAGCGGAGGAGTGAAGGACTCTTCTTGTGAAATATTTCTGGACTCTCTCAATTGTATTTATGTCTGATATGCAGTGCGGGTTCCAGACAGGTGAGCTATATTCCAGAATTGGTCTAACAAATGTTTTTAACAAATGATATTACCTAGTTTCAGTAATGAAACATCTGCAAGAAAATCAAGTTCAGAGAGTACCCTCAAACATGTACCATATGTTCCGGCGTATAAGACGACTGGGCGTATAAGACGACCCCCAACTTTTCCAATTAAAATATAGAGTTTGGGATATACTCGCCGTATAAGACTACCCCTCCTACCATCTTTCTTTTTCTTTCTGTCTTTCTTCCTTCCTAACATCTTTCTTTCTGTCTTTCTTCCTTCCTAACATCTTTTTCTTTCTTTTTCTTTCTTTCTCTATCTTTTTCTTTTTCTTTCTTCTTTCTTTCTTTCTTTCTTTCTTTCTTTCTTTCTTTCTTTCTTTCTTTCTTTCTTTCTCTTTCTTTTTCTTTCTTTCTTTCTCCTTCCTTCCTTCCTTCCTTCTTTCTTTCTTTCTTTCTCCCTCAGGAGGAAGAAGTACCCTCTGTCACCGACTCCTGCAGGGCTCCAGCCACCCGACTGAGTCCCTGACCGCGGCGCCGGCAGAGTTAACGTGCATGGGAGGGAAGGAGAGAGAGCGCTACCACCACCACCGCTGCTATTGCCGCTCCGGCGTGTCCTTCACACAAGGCGCAGCATGTGCGAAGTCTCCCCGGTCGCTGTGGCTGCACCGGGGAGCCCGCGTCCTTGTCAACGATGGAGACGCTGCACGCACGGGAGGAACCACGGAACAGAGGCACCCGGCAAGCGGGGCGAGAGCCGCGGGGATGTCAGAAGTGGCGGCATCGGCAGCAGGCTCCTGCCCGCATCTCCTGCCCGTATCTTTTAAATGCTAAGGCATCCCCGCGGCTCTCGCCCCGCTCGCCGGGCACCTCAGCATCTCCATCGTTGACCAGGACGCGGGCTCCCCGGTGCAACCACAGCTACCGGGGAGTCTTCGCACATGCTGTGCCTTGTGTGAAGGACACGCCGGAGCGGCAATAGCAGCAGCGGCGGCGGTAGTGCACGCTCTCCTTCCCTCCCATGCGCCGCAGCCTTCCCAGCAGGCTGCCGGACAAGCCCGAGGAGACCGAGACGCAGGGCGGCGTTGGGGCTCCTTCGGCCGCTTGGCCGGAGAACAGCGGGGATGCTCCCCCCGGCTCGGAAGTTTTAGTACCCGGCGTATAAGACAACCCCCGACTTTTGAGAAGATTTTCAAGGGGTAAAAAGTCGTCTTATACGCCGGAACATACGGTATATTTTTATTAAAAATAATAAAAGGTGTTTACTTTTTCATAACCCCGTTTTTCATAACTTCAGTTTTTCATAACTTTTTCATAACTTTTTCATAACTTCAGGTATGTTTATTAATTAGCTTGTAATTAAAAATCAGATTCGGGTTTATTTAAATGGATATTTTATACATATTACTGCTGGATAACATTTTTTTATGCTGATATAATAAATTAGGATTTATATTTTAGCGTCTAGTCATATGGAAGAACATTAAGAATTTATTATTTGAACAGCAGTGCATATTTACTGTAAGTTCAGAAGACATACCTTCTCATTAATTTCTCTTTTAAGCTGCTCCTGAAGAGAAAAAACTTCATTTTTCTTACAAGAAAGTTCATTTTTCTGAGAATAACAATTATGTGAGAAATAAAGTTGGGACAGATCCTGTGAAATACTCATCAGTTTTTTTAAAGCAGTAAAGAGTAAATATAGCAGAAAAAAACTATTAAAAAACAAAGTTTAACTCAAATTCTGGTGAATACATGCATACCACCATGTAATTTTCACAGCAAAAACACATAAGTGATTTGTTGTTGTCATTTGTCAGGAAGTTTTTTAACTTGCAGTTTTACTCTGAAGTTTTTGAGTGTTCTTTCATCCAAATACTAGCCAGTATGGCCATGCAAATACTTCAGAAAAAAAGAAAGTTAAAGCACCTGCATCTAATGCACATCAGTCTGAAAATAACTTACAAGATATTCTTACCAAAGACTCTATTTCTGATGATAGTTCTTGCAGTTTTGTCTTATGAAACTCTAATTCTGTATCTTTCTCATCCACTGTTTTATCATATTGGTGCTGTACAGAACAGATATTTAGTAGTTAAAAAAAGGATTACATTCCATACTGATTATGTGCCATCAAATCATCATCAACTCTTAGAGACCTCATAAATTTTCTCCATGGTGATGTGTCCCTAATGTGAGATATCATTAAGAACCGAACTAAAAGTAATATGGCATTTGGATCAGCAGTGGGTTGCTCCCGGTTCGGACCGGTTCTTAGAACCGGTAGCACCGGTAGCAGGAGGTTCCGCCCACTCGCCCAGGACGCTCCACCCACCCGCGCGCGCAAATCAGTAGTAAAGGGTTTTAGAACCCACTACTGATTTGGATATAATTATTAAGGGAGTGGGAAATCGCTGTATATTATTTCAATGAAGTACATTACATCATGGGGTAAACACAATTTATCTTAACCAGCAACTTTTACTATGGAGATTATATCACTTTTGTTTTTCAGTAAGAAGTACTGAACTGAAGTCAATCTGCCTCAAGCAGATGTCTCTTTTCAAGAAAAGTAGTGTCTGCTAATGTGCTGCACGTGCATTTAAAACCCTTCTGTATAGCAAAATGAAATGACAAGGCCATTCTGCTACTCTCTTCATTCTGAACAGTGCTCTTTTCATAAGGCCACTTCTATTAATCACTGATCAAAACATTGGAAACAAAGGACCTTTCTGTAAGTTCTGTAAGTCATAGCTTAGTTAAATGACTTCAGACTCTTTAGCAACTCTTTACCTACTGACCACAAGGAGAAAATTTTCTCTTTGTTTCCTCTTTAAGCTTGTTTACAGTTTAGTTGCTGTGGTTTGAAGGTGACACATTTAACATTTGTTGAAGACATGTTTTCACAATGGAAACCACCAGCCTGTTGCATGTTTAAGTTGGGCAAAGGTGTTCTTATGCCAGCGAATACTTTCTGTGTGGACATTCTAGGTTGCAAGGAAAAGGAGCCTTCAGAGGTGAACGTTCTGCTATAGTAACCTTACTGCAAATGCACCATCACATTTCTGGGTAGTACAGCGGTGAAATCTACTTACCTTAACTACCGGTTTGGAAGTGTGTGATTTGGGCGCGCAAGTGTGATTTGCGCATGAAAGTGCTTCGCTCACGCGCACCCCACCATCGTGCATACTTTTTTATCCTCTGCACATGCGCAGAAGGCTTTACGCATGCGCAGAGAGTTAAAAAACAAAATGGTGGCATCCAGGAGGGTGGGCGGAGCCTCGTGCTGCTGCCGCTACCAGTTCTCTGAACCACCAGCAGCCTCCGCTACAGGTACGGTGGTGAAACCAGGCTGAACCAGTAGCATTTCACCCCTGGGTTAGTAACTGTATGCCTTCATCGCTAAAACTGTTGTGGCTGGCAGAGGCCACCTCACTGAAACTGCATATTCCATCTAATTTTTTATGCCGGGACGTGGGAATATCAAACATGTGGAAGACCAACTATCAGGTACCTGTACATAAGCAAAAATAAAGAAGGGCAATTTTGACTCACATTGGAAATGAGACAACAGCTACACTAATGGGGGGTTGCATGTGGGTGTGTGAATGCATGTATGTCTATATGATGTCTGTGTAGAAAGAAAAAGAAAGACCGAGATCTGAAAAAAAATCACCTCTCCCAATGCAATAAGAATAAGCCAGACAGTTCCACTGGCTGTATTACTTGTCCTGCCCAAATCTCTGCCATCTCATATTTCATCTTTTTTAAGCTGCTGTTCCTATGCACATATTCTTTGAAAATATTCCTATTAAACACATGGGTCTTTCTTCCATATACTGTATGTACTGAGATATACAATCTCAGTACATATATGGAAGAAAGACCCATGTGTTTAATAGGGATATTTTCAAAGAATATGTGCATAGGAACAGCAGCTTAAGAATGATGAAATATGAGGTGGGAGAGATTGTGCCATACTAAAACAATGCTTCAGTTTTCCAAATAGGAGGGCATATTTAAACTGGGGAAAGGTGTTGTAACATAATTCAAAGATTCTATGTTCCTTTTCAAGATGATGGCTCAGAAAACATGCTAAGGTTCTCTTCATATAGTCAGAACAATGATTAAAGTAAGAAAAATTACTTCAAAATGCTTAATCCATTTGGGATATAATTATTCATCACTGCTAATGTTTACTATTCAGATATCATCTTTCCCTCAATTTTCTGCAATAACATTTTGCTTTATAGTAACTACTCACTGATCCTTGCTTAAATTTCTTCTTTCGAGAAGCAGATATAAATGGCTTTTTCTAATAGAATTACAGACTCAGAACAGGGAATTAAAAGTAAGTGAAAAAGATTTTTCCTCCTTCTAAACTCCCTATGAGAAAGATAAAAGTGAGTGCATGTAGTAGAAATGAAAAGTGAAGGGGACCTGAAATTTGTAATAAGTCTCCTATAAGACTTTGCTTTGCTTAACTTCTGAGAGAGAAGTAAAAACTCACCCTCCAGACTCAAGTTGCAAAGTCAGGTGTAGGGAGAGGCAGTATATAAGTAGTCTTCAACTTACGACCAGAATTGAGCCCTGAATTATGATTGTAACTTGTGCTGGTCATTAAATGGGACACCATGTGATCATGCCCAGTTTTACAACCTCTTTAGTGCCACAGTCCTTCAGTGAGCACCATGGTTGTTAAGCAAGCCCACTGTACCTAAGTAAATCAGAAGTAAACACGGGTTTCTGCCAAAAAAAAAAGTCATGAATCGCAGTCACAAAAACATGAAGGTGGGCTGGTTGCCAAGAACCCAAAATGAGAGGGAGGGACTGTCAGAACTTCAAAACCGGGCATAAGTAGTTCTGGGGAGGCTCATTATAGCTTCAAATGATCACTAAGTAACTGAGTGCCATGGCCCCATCGGAGCCTGGTTCAGAGGAGGAGGAGGAGGAGGAGGAGGAGGAGGAGGAGGAGGAGGAGGAGGAGGAGGAGGAGGAGGAGGAGGAGGAGGAGGAACCGGGACCATCCGACAGGGATAGCACATCTCCCTTGGCATATTTGAGAAGCCAGGGGCTGAGGATGATGCTGTCCCAGGCCCCTCAGGCATTGGAGGAGGTGGTAAACCAGATGGAGAGCTACCTGCCCTCATAGACACAGAGGAGGATTGGTTGCTGACAGGCAGAGGTGCTAATGGTCAGCATTGTATTATCTATCCCTCGTTTAAATGTAAATAAAAGACTATGCTTACCTTATGTTTTTCCATAAGTGCTACCATTTCAGTAATCTTGTGCTGACATCGAATATCTATTTCTTTCTGCATTGTCACTGCTTCATTAGTTAAAGAATTCATTGTTTCTAACTAGTAACAAGACAAAACATATGACTAAAAATGATTAAATGAGAGAAAATGATTAAATGAATTTAATTAGACTAACATACATTGAATTAGCTATATTTTTAATATAATAATTTTCTGGATTCTCAGACAATACCAATCAATATATGGCAACGTTAACTTCAAACGGGCATTTGGAATTGGAATCTATCTTGATTACATTTGATATACAGCCAAGATAGACATCAAGCCGATCTCCAAGGGTCAGACTACTGTATATCTTTAGGAGGGAAAAATAACTAAAATATTATTTATTAAATTTTTGTGCTGCCCATTTCCCCTATAAGATAACTCTGCCCAGAGTACCAATTATTCCAACCATTATGCCATTCCCATTATGCCATTCCCATACATACATTTTTACTCATAAAAAAAGGTTCTACAAGAATCTAGGAACCAAATCATTAAGGGCTTTAGAGATCAAAACCAATACTGAATGACACTTGGAAGTATGAATCTAATGTAATAGTGTTTACTTCTCAGCCCAAGAGCGGCTGTATCCTGTAGCAATTGTAGCTTGTATTGAAATGTTCCCCTATGCAAAGTGTACTGCAAAGGTGATGAGGATATGAGTTACTATTACAAACTCCTGCTCCACATAGAACAGTAATGGATACACCAAGAAACACTAGACAAAGGTCCTCCTGATCACAGCCTCCATCTGCCCAGCCACCAAAAGTTGTGAGTCTAGGAAGGCATATCACAAAGCTGTTTCTTCAGGAGTGGCTCCTCATTCAGACTTAAAAATGGAACAAAGAACTAGATGACTTCCAAACAAACAGCAGTTTTGTGTTGTTTGATTTCAACCTCAGCTTGTTTCACCCTCTCCAGATGCTCAGTGCCATCAGGGTACAGCTAATCAATATCTTGACAGCTTTTTAGTTCAACTTACAGATTTACTACTGAGTATCATCAATGTACTAGTGATGTGTCACCCCAAACTGAGTGTCCTTATCCAGCAGTCCCATATTGACAGTAAACAACAGAGTTGAAAAAATAGATACTTGGGAGAGTCCATACGGCAGTTGTCCTCAATCTTTTGGGCCGGTTCCGTGGAGAAAGATTTTTCCATGGACTGGAGGGGATGTGGTTGCTGCCTGCATCCTGTGGATGGGGTTCGCTTGTTTGTGAGGCCTGGTTTCTGGCAAGCCGCAGACTGGTGCTGGTCCATGGACCAGAGGTTGGTGAACAATGCCATAAGGGACTGCCCAAGGAGCAGACCACTCTTCCCCAACCAATTATCTGGAACCTCTTTCTAATGCAGAAGCTGAACCACTTAAAATATGCCTCCGCAAATTTCAGAGGTATATCAGTAGGATACATGGTCAAGGGAATCAAATGCTATCAACAGATTAAATATGACCTATAAATAGTGCACTCCTCCTAGCCAAGCCCAATAAATGTCATCTATCAGAGCAACCAATACTGCTTCAATTCCATTTTGGTGCCTGAATCCTAAAAATCCAGGTAATTCATTTCCTCTGGGGCACACTGCAGCTGAAGTAGACCACTGTCTCAACAACCAGCCCTGAATAGGAAAGGCTGGGTACAAAGAGAAATTATCCAATGTAACTTAGTGCAAAAAAGACCTCCATTCCAGATATAATAATGATAGCCTCTGTTCCATTTTATTAACTTTTTCACTGGTACTGCACTAACTTTTTTCCTGATTTTCAATCTGTATTTTTGGTAAACAGAAAGGCAAAATAACAGGAATATTTATTGTTCTCAGTAAGAATTTTTTGTTCTTATTATTGTTGAAATGAGGTTATCCAAATGCCTTTTACTCTATTGAACGCAAAACCAGGCATCATCCTTTGGGAAGAAAGAGCCACTCAACAATGCAACACAGAAATTAGAAAATACCCCACTGTATACCTTAAAAGGAAGATAGGCAACCTGAATTTAAAATACTTGAATCTACAACCAGTTTGATGTAGTTGTTAAGGTACTGAACTAGGAATACACAAATCAGACTTAAATCTACTATTAGCCACTTGCTGATTTTGGGCCAATCACTTACTTTCAACCCAATCTATCTCACTAAGTAGGTGATGTAGAGAAAATTAGAAAGAAGTGTACTCTGTCTCCTGAAGGAAAGATGGGATATAAATATTTTTAAATTGTCTTCTTGAAAATGGGAACGAAATTGGAAAGAGAAGCATCTGAAGCATGTGCAAGGTTAATTTTGTTATCTTGCAGTTGTAGTCTAACTGTTTGTAATATTACTCCCTTTTCATTATTTGTATGAACTCATTATTTAATATAGTATTAACCTTTTTTGCCTTACACTAGACCTTACTATATTTTATAAGCAATATAAGCTGAAATTTGTATTGAAATTGTCAGATAAAGTTAACTTTGTTTCCAAGGGGAAGCCTAAAAGAAATTTATTTTGTCCTCTATCAAACTGTAGGTGTGAGAAGAATGCATTTATTCTTGCCCTCATTATTACAACTTTGAGGCTATCCAATTAAAGTTTAAAACTACAATCTCCTAGTTATGGCCATGAGTCTATAGGGATGGAAGAGAGACAAAGATCTAAGCTAAGGTTGTTTGCTGTTGTTGGCTTAAAGTGGCATTCATTGTTTCTTTCTCTGGGATGAGTGTCATTACTTCCTCTATATATCATTTTGCATGCGTTTCAGCTCCCCACTTTTCCCAAACTTTTAGGATTTTGCTTCTAAAGTTAGTTCTAAAGATGAGATATAATACTTCTTTGTTCAACCCATATCAATCTTTTACATCTTGTTTACTGAGAACATTCTGAAGACAAGTAAAAATTACCAAATAGTCAACCTGTAAATAACTCATAAACACAAACCATACAATGAAATACTGTATACAATTATGCCAATGTAAATTGTGCAGTTCTATAAAATACCAAAAACATCAATTCTCACCTCCTTGAGAAGTCTTTTTTCATTTGTTTTAGACATCTCAATTTCATTTTTATAGTTGTCACTTGTTTCTTTGTGTAACCTATTTGTGTTTTCCAACTCTAATTGCAAATTATTCATCTTTGAACAACAAAAATGAAAACAAGTTTATTCCTATTCATAATAACCAAGGGATATGTCCAAACAACATCATTTACTTCTTATCAATTTTTTGTACATTTCTATAATATGAATTCTGCTTCTGCATTTTCCTTGCAGTAAACCACATTTCTAATTGTTTAAGTTTTTTAGGTTTTTGCAACCCAAATATGGTAATCTTAACTACTGTATTTCTAAATGGCATCCCAAAATAGTTGAGGAATTGAAATGGACATGAAATCAATGGAAACAAAAGTGAATTTAATGAAATTTTCAAATGTGCCTACTTCAAAAAAATTTAAGAATTACTTCAGACCTCACTAAAGGTCAACTAGTCTCTGCTTTTCAGTTAAGCATTTCCACATTTTCAGGTTTCTTGTTTTAAGAAATTAATTCTGTAATATTAATGTGACTTTCAAGTAACACCACCTTTTTAGAATCTCTCATGGAAACCTAAAAAAAGAGGAGCTGTTTTAAGTAATAGCAGAGAAGCATTATCCTCAAGTGACATTCAAATACTTCTGAATAAATTTTGAAAAATATATGCCCAAATAGGTAATATTTGACACTTCTTATTATACCAAAAAAAGTAATTCATAAATGCTTTTGTTAAATACCACTATGTATCATATCTTACAGATCTAATTCTTCAAAACTCTATTACTTCTTACAACAATTTTGTTACTGATGTAAAAAATAAGCATGCCTACCTTTCCTTCAGTAATACTCAGTTGCTTGCTTTCTGATCCAAGTTTCTTTTTCAAGCTTTTATTCTAGTAACAATTATTAATGAAGACTTAATTTGCATATTTAATTATATACCAACATTTATGCAATTATAGCTATAATTCCTTAACCAAAATATGTATTTTCAAGTCTGCCCAACATCATGTAAGCCCATGAAAAGGTGTAGCTTCTTTAAGAAGCAATCAGCAATCACAAGGAGGTACTCATGATGCACCCTTGTTATCTTCAGATCCTATTATTCAATTATGTTTGTATAAATCTTTTGCTTGGTATTATGGAATCTAGATTAAATCTAGATCAAATGTGTTGTCATTGCATTGCAGTAACATAATCATTATATACCATGGCCTGAAATATCATTTTCCCTACAAGTGGAATAGTTGAAAGTGTAAAGAGAAAAAAAGCATTATTGCACGCAAATATAGCACACACATTTTACAGATATTTAATACAAATATCACTCTACTTTATTCCCACTTCTATTTTGTTTCTAAAAGGGGAAGAGGCCTTTTTAGTGACCAGTTCCATATAAGTCAGAATGTATAGAGTGAACTTTAAGCTACCTATGTGAACTGAGGTAATATTTTGAATTACCATATTCCACTGACAATTTAATAGGACAAATTTGAATGAAAATTTTAATAGATACCATATATGCTATGTTTTATGCATGAAATATATCAATACTTACTTCTTGTTGTAGTACTTCAATATTCTTGATTTTCATTTCAATCTGCTTCTTTAAACTATTAACCTAAATAGCACAATAACACATATTTCAAACAGTAATAATAACCGTGTTTCCCCGAAAATAAGACCCTGTCTTATATTTTTTGAACCCTGAAATAAGCGCTTGGCCTTATTGCCATGCAATCAAAAGCCCGATTGGGCTTATTATCAGGGGATGTCTTATTTGGGGGGAAACAGGGTATATCACATAATTATTCTAGATGTAATCCTATTATTTGGATAGCTGATTTGAAATATTTCTTCTGATTATGGCATATTCAAAACTTGCTATGACTGCAGCTCTGAAAATTGTTTTATCTTCAGTATAAAAACCAAACCATTTGTTGAGATTAAGTGCAATTTAAACATATGCACAAATACTGTACTTATCCGAAATAAAGGAGGATATATGAGTTATAGATGCATAATCATTTATTACTTTTAATTACAAGTGCATAGAATGCATAGAAAAACAAAAGTTGCAGTAAACATTTTCAGTGATTAGAATTAATAATACATTTCTATTTGATAGAAAGATCGTTTCTGAATCCTGAAGCCCTTCAAAAAATGGATAAATATCAAAGTTCCTATAAAGCCTGATAGGTAGATTTTTACATTTTCATACCTTGTTTTCTAATGTTTTCAGTTGTTTTTCCTTTTTTGAAATTTCATTTTCAATATTTCTAACCTAGAAATATATTATAAATAATGACAAATGTATTATAAAATTCATTACTAATTTAATTAAATTCTATCTTAAAACTATGGGGAAAAAATGTAACATTTAACATAATACATAATGTATTATTATGTATTATGTATAATAATAACATAATACATTCGAGAGAGTCCAGAAATATTTCACAAGTGTCCTCCACTCCTCTGCTCGCAATAAAATACCTTATTCCACCAGACTTGAAATATTGGGATTAGACAATTTACAATTACGTCGCCTCCGATCTGATCTAAATGTAGTTCATAAAATCATATACCAAAATGTCCTTCCTGTCAATGATTACTTCAGCTTCAACCGCAACAATACACGAGCACGTAATAGATTCAAACTTAATGTAAACCGCTCTAAACTCGACTGCAGAAAATACGACTTCAGCAACAGAGTGATCAATGCCTGGAATGCACTACCTGACTCTGTGGTTTCTTCCCCAAACCCCAAAAACTTTAACCTTAGACTGTCTACAGTCGACCTCTCCCCATTTCTAAGAGGTCTGTAAGGGGTGTGCATAAGCGCACCACTGTGCCTACCGTCCCTGTCCTACTGTCTTATTGTCCTCTTTTATTGGTATTTTTTTACTTGTTATGTTTATACAAACAACTACTATCCTGTACATGTTTGACAAAATAAATAAATAAATAAATAAATAAAATAAAATAAAATAAAATAAACATAGGGAGGTATTTCTTTTTTCATTTTCTGATGGCATTTGAGGGACTAATACATTAATTGTTCCATAAACATTTGCTGCCCATTTGATTCATGAAACCTTAAGTAATAATATTTTTGGTAGTCTCTAAACTATGATGCTTTTTAAAAATAAAGTGTGATCAAAGCTCCACATTTGTAATAAACCCTTCTGAATTAAACAAATATAAATATCTATATGACAAATTAAAAATATGTTAATTATCCATGTTGTTTCTCAGAACCTGCACCAAACATAACTGAATGTAGAACCAATCATTTCAATGGAATTTTGTTGTGCTGATAATTAATCTTTGTACTCAGACCATATTCTTACATCACTTATACAGTCTTGACCCCATTGCTACATGTTTTTCCACACATACTTTTTAATATCCCATTCCCACTACACCAGATTATTTTTACAATTTTCATGATATATTCCCAATTCACATCCATGTAAAAAAGGGACTTGGGACTAGAGACTTGCTTTTCTCCACAGCTATTTTCATATATTTAGACAAACATTCATTCCTTGCAAAACATCACATATTACATGCTACTTTTTAATCATAACTTGCATATATTAATATTTCTATGTTAATCAGTGTGAATTCATACATTTTCTTCACTTTCATCGACTTTGTTTTTTGCTTCTTCATCCTTCTGTTTTAGTTTCTCCGTTATTTCCTCTAATTCATTGCTATATAACAAAAATTAATAAAGGCAATTACTTCCATGCACCTATAAAATATCTATATAAAAATGTAAATGTTCGTTTGTTCAAAATCTTAAATCTCCAAACATTCTTCACTGATTTTTTAAATTTTGACACAACGTTGCATTCAAATAAGCACGTTTTTATATACCTATATTATATAGATGTCACACCTGTGACAGGTAAAAACATGCTTTTTTGAAAAACAGTGCCATCTGTTGGACGTAAAAGCAACACACACTATACTAAATTTGGGGTTGTTGCTATAGCGGCCGGCCTATCAGTGCCCGCGCCACCCGGGCCGTCCACGCACGTCCACCTCCGAGGACGGGCCTGGCGTCCCCGTCCCAGTCACGATTGGCTGCGTGGCGGCTCCGCCTCAGGCAACTGGCGGCCGCAGCTACCCGTCCAGCAAGCGACCTGCCAACCGGGGCAGAAGGCGGTGCACCCATGGCCCGAGCCCAAGCAGATGGTGGCTGAGACGATGGAGTGGAACTCGTTGCTGATGCTGCTCGAGGCCGCCAAGTACCTGGAGCAGTGAGAGCAGGGTGGCGAGGAGAATGGGCGGGAAGGCTCCGGGCCTCTCTGATGCGGCACTTTCTTCCCGCAGAGGCTGAGAACAGCTACGCCTTCGCGTTGCCCTTCTAGCGGGCCTGTGCCCGGAGGAGGAGCGCCGCCAGGAAGGCCCCCGGCAGCCGGTCAGTGGCCCGGGGGGGAATGGGGGACGCCACTGCCGCCATCTTCCCCTCCGCGGGGCTCCCTCCCAGCGCCGCCACATCACCCGGCCCAGGGCGCCCCCGGGGATGGAGGGAGGCTGGGCGGCTGCTCTGGGGGCCTCCTGGGCAGAAGAAGCGGGGGTGGGGAGGCCCTCGAGGGGAGCGGACTTCAACTCCTGGAATGCCCCGGACGGAGCGGGGGCTCTGGGCAGAGGGGGAGTCCTCGCCCATCCCGGTCCCAGCGGGGCTCTTCCCTCCTCGCCCAAGAAGCGTCTCTAGGGCTGAGGTGTGCAGGAAAGAAGGAAGTCAGACTGAGCCACAGCAACGCGTGGCTGGGTACAGCTAGTTTATAATAAAGACATTGCTAAATTCATGTAGAAATTGAAATCTTCACATATAGCCAATAGTATTAGATTATGATCTATTGTGTAATCATGCTTGCATATATCTGTATAAAATAACTACCTTTTATAATCTTATCTATTGCATATTTGAAGTGAACAACTCCTTTTGTCTATTAGAGATGCCAGTGAACTGTTTAGGATATATGCCAAAAAGATGCACTGCTATATCCAAATTGTGAAGATCTATCCTAATGAAAATTAGGGTTATAAGGAGCAAACATTCACCAGGACATATTTACTTCCAAATAAGCTGTAATAGATAAAAAACGTTTTGATTTAAGTGTTTAATCAAATAAAATACAATCTTTAGGAAAGTAACATTTGGTTCAATACTCCAAATAAAGTCCTGAAACAGCTTTTGGCAAAGAAATGATAAAGCATACCATGTTTTTTGTCTGATATCTGGTAATATAATGTTAGTAAAACTAGAGTTAGAAAGGACCATATTACATAAAAAACAACTTTATGTAAGAACTTGAAATTTAAATTTTAATGAACATACCACAGTAATCTTACCTTACCTTAATAGGAGGTTAGCTTGTTCTAAAATGTCTATCTGATTTCTGGTTTCTTCATCTGTATTTTTAACATTCTGAACAAAAAGACAAGCAACTGAATGAGCCGAGGTGGTGCAGCGGTTAGAGAGCAGAACTGCAGGCCACTTTAGCTGACTGTGATCTGCAGGTCAGCAGTTCAAATCTCACCAGCTCAAGGTTGATTCAGACTTCCATCCTTCCGAGGTAGGTAAAATGAGGACCCAGATTGTTGGGGGCAATATATACATTGCTTACTGGTGTAAACTGCTTAGAGAGTGCTTGCACTGTGAGGCGGTATATAAATCTCACAAATAAATAAATAAATAAATAAATAAATAAATAAATAAATAAATAAATAAATAAATAAATAAATAAATAAATAAATAAATAAATAAATAAATAAATAAATAAATAAATAAATAAATAAATAAATAAATAAATATTTATACTATAAATATTGAATGGTCACTTATAGAACTTTCATGATCCAGTTTCATGTAGTGATTAAAGCATCAGACTAGAACCTGGGAGAACATGAGTTTTATTCCTGCCTTGAGCACAAAACCAGATGGGTGACCTTGAGCAATTACTTTCCCTCAGTCCTAGGAAGGAAGCAATGAAAACCACTTCTGAAAAACCTTGCAAGAAAACTGTACGGACTTCTCCAGGCAGTCTCCAAGAATTGAGTGAATAGAAGAAGAAAAAATAGAAAGTTCACTCAGAGCCGCTTTCAGCCTTTTTTAAAAAAAAATCATTTAAGCTCCATTCTTATGCATATTTAGAGAACAGTGAAGGCATAGTAAGATGCACTGAAAGCACACAATTATAATTTAATTTTGAAATTAAAAATAATTACTGGCACAAAAACAATCTAAACGTGGACGGTTTAGTTTAAAAAATGTAATCAGGAACTTGCCTTAATATCATCTTTACATTTTTGAAGTTCATCATCCACCATCTTTTTCTCTGTTATAATTTGTTCTTTCTCAAATAAAATTTTGTTCCACTCTATATTTAACTCTTTATTCTTTAGACTGTAAAAATAATACTAGAAACAATTATTTATATTTTCATATATTTTTTAAACTACTCTATAACATTATGTGACAAGATGTACCAAGCAGACCTAACATTAATATAAGACCAGCTAAGGAACTTTGATCCCATTAGCAATTTAATGGCACTTAGCATAAAAACCACTACAAATACTTTTTTATAAATTGACAAGTTTCATACTAAGACTATATCTCCTGTATACCAGTGATGGTGAACCTTTTCGGCCCGGAGTGCCGAAACTGGAAGGCGCGTGCACATACATGCGCACCGGAGTATTGGAAACCCAAAGACCAGCTGGCCGGTGCACCTGTGTGCAGCGGAAACCAGAAGAGCAGCTGGCGACAGCACATGTGCCCACAAAGAGGGCTCTGTGTGCCACCTCTGGCACGTATGCCATAGGTTCGCTATCACGGTACTATACTATATGTATAGATGTATACTATATGTATAGATGTATTATATGTACTGAAATAACTTATTCATCAAATAATGTCATTTTAAAATTGTATGAGTAATAATAGTAGTACATTTTATTATGGTCACTGACCAATTTAGAAACAAAAAGCATACACATTCTGAGATTGCAAATAAAAACACTGTAAAACTGATATTATCAATGTATGGCATGCTTTACAAATCACAAAAAACAAAAAACAAAAACAACCGACCTTAGACATGTTCAGTGAAATAAAATCATAAATCAAACAGTAGCAATTCTAAACAGAATGGATCTGGGTAATCTCAAAATATATCTAGAGAAGAAGCTAAGCTGCAACCAAGCACATTTATAATAAGTTCAATGTAAAAAAATGTGAATTAATATTTCAGGAACTCCTTCACTACAGGGATAAAGTCTTTCTTAAATAGGAAACCCATAATTTCCCTACAACAACAGCTTTGGAAGGGCATAAATCTTGTCAGGGTTTAGGGCTCTTCTGAAATTTTAAAACCTTAAAGAGTCATTTTTACAAAAACAAATTAAATATTGCATCTATCTGAGATTGGAAAATCTGGACCTTTATAAAAGGGCAATTTCTGCAATTACCATTTAATTCTGTTTCCTCCACCTCCCCCCAAAATACCCATAATTACGCTAGTTATTGGCCATTTTGAATACCTTTATTTGCACAAATATTTGGATATAAAATGTAACAACAATAACAACTACAAAATAGAATGTAAAAGAATCTAGTGCTTAAATTTGGTAAGCCTCATATCATAGGAAGGTTATATTCTGCCTACAAATTTCATTCTATTTCATAAAAGGGGGAACAAAGGGAAAGTAGAAAGAAATCAGATTTCTGAACTTGCTTCATGCATGAAGCAAACTAAGTGGCTTCCACTTTGATACAAGGCAGGTTTGACTGTTTTATGAGTTGTTATACTAAATTCTTCAGTAAATGAATTAGGCTGTGTTTGACCAACTTTTCCAGGATCCCCACCAGTATATGGTAGGAGCACTCTGGTATGGTATTACAAGTAGTGAGTTCTAAAACCCTTTACTACCGGTTCACATGTGCACTCGTGCACGTGCACAATGCTTCTGCCTCCCGTCGCCGGCACTACTGGTTCTTAAACCGGGCTGAATCAGGAGCAACCCACCGCTGGTGCATTCCCACCTAAATCTGGAGGACTCCCGTTATTTGCTCTTGTCCATCCAGCAGTTCGAAAGTGTGCAAATGTGAGTAGATAGATAGATACCAATTTGGTCAGAAGGTAGCAGCATTCCGTGTGCCTTGGCATATAGTCATGCTTGCCACATGACCATGGAAATGTCTTTAGACAATGCTGGCTCCCTTAGCTATGAAATAGAGATGAGCATCACCCCCTAGACTCAGACAAGACTGACAGAGGAAACCATATTGTATTGTATTGTATTGCATTGCATTGCATTGCATTGCATTGCATCGCATTGCATCATATCATAATAATTGTAATATAACAGGGGAAACCTTTATCTTTACCTTTACCTTATACCCTGCATGTCCTTTATATATTAAAAATAAACCAAATATAAAAGCCTTTCATAACTAATATGAAATATAACATGCTAACCATATATTAATATAAGTACGTACATTTCTTTTTCAAACTCTGCTTTCAGTGTTGCAAGTTGTTGAAAGCAATTTTGTTTATTTTCGAATTCATCAGACAATTGCATTTCCAAATCATGTATTTCTTTCTGCAGGTAACAATTAATGCATGAATGTACTTTTACAACATACCATTTACAAAAATATCATTAGCATACTAAACAATGTAACTTTTTTGGAATTCTGGTTTAAAAAAGCCCATTGGTTAAAATGTGGCCTTTATGACCACGTGGTTCATTTAACAACCATGTGGTTCACTTAGCAATTGCTAACAATCATCACAAAACCTGACGTAATGTCAAGTTTGATCACATGGTGCCTCGACTTACAACAATAACTTATAACCAAAATTCTGGTCACAAATGTGGTGGTTATGTGTTCTAACTGGTCGAATTACAAACAGAAATGAAATAAGTCTTTAAACTGCCACAAATAGCCACTTACAGGCAGTCCTCACTTAGCAACCACAACTCCCTGGCTAGGTGACATAGTCATTAAGCAACACATCATGTGACTGCAATGGGCCAATGACTTCATTCTACTGTGGTTAAATGATTCACTTGCAGTTGTTAAGTGAGATATAATGTTATTGTGATTTGTGATTTTACTTCCGCCTTCTCCATTTACTCTGCTTGTTGAAAGCTGGCTATGAAGTGCACAAATTGGGATTCTGTGACTGGGGACACTGTAATGGTCTTAAATACCTGTCAATTGTGAAATACCCACATATTGACCTCGTGACTATGAGGACACTACAATGGTTGTATAAGAACTGGTCATAAAATTACTTTTTCATCACTGTTATAACCTCAGATGGTCACTAGCAGGGCAGTCATTAAGCAAGGATTGCCTGAACATAAGTATTTTGTATTTCCTAATAAAAGCTTAAATAGTGGCCTGTCTGCAATTAATTTAGCTATTAAAGCTCTGGAGATGATAGAGTATATGTGTCACTGGCTGCTTTCAGATAGATGGTTCCTATATTATATTGTGCAGTAATTTTATTAATAATAATAATAATACATAATATTATTATGAACAGTAAAAACAATTATTGGTCATATATGGGAGAATTGTACATTAAAAATCCTGCATACTTTGCCACTTCTAAAAAACTGACAATGGCATATAGCTGTTACATAAAAATAGTAAAGAAGTACCCACTGAGTAGATGCAGATAGTCATAAAGAGAGAAATGCATGCAGCTTCAATTTGATGCTTATCTGCTATTCAAGAGGTTGACAAAGAGTCAAGTATATGATTATTTTAAACAGGTATTTTAAAATAATATTTAGATATTTTAAGCTATATTTTTGTAATTATACTGTATGTAAATATCAAAATCTATCAGAACTTACAATACCTCTCTTGTCTGAAGAGTATCCTTTAACTCTCTTTCTCTTTCTTGTAATTTCTCAATGGTATTCTCAAGTATTTGTTTTCCATGTAAAAATTCTTGGACTTGTACCTATTCAAAAATTAAAGTAAATTAAAAATTGGCACAAAATGAATAGTTTCATTTTATGACAACCATTCTATTTCTTTATACTGACATTGTAAGTCCTCCCTCCCAAGTCCTGCTTTGCTGCCACATCATTGGGTGTGTGTATTCCCGAGAGAGATGAGTGAAGAACCTCAAGAGAGTATGTGTCAGGTGCAAGGAACCAAGAACAGCACAATAAACTATTCAGTGTAATTTCTATATTGCTATTTGCTGAGACAGAAATCTTGCCAGATTAAAACACATTCTGCATAACTATTAGACATATCCTGTGAAGTTTAGGGATAATTCCTCCTGGGCCTCTTTCTGCATAACAAGGACTCAAGGCTGATTTGGCTGTTACCTCCTTGGGTAACAGAATAAGAGTTGGAAGGGACCTTGGAGGTTTCTAGTCCAACCCACTGCTCAAGCAGGAGACCCTATACATTACAGACAAGTGGCTGTCCAGTCTCTTTATAAAAGCCTCCAGTGGTGGAGCACCCACAACTTCTGAAGGCAAGCTACTCCACTGGTTAACTGTTCTCACTGTTAGATAATTTCTTAGTTCTAGGTTGCTTCTCTCCTTGATTAGTTTCCATCCATTGTCTTGCCTTCTGGTGCTTTGGAAAATAGGTTGGTCCACTCTTCTTTGTGGCAGCCCCTCAAATATTGGAACACTATCATAATGTCACCCCAGTCCTTTTCAATAGAAAAGAATAGAATAGAATAGAATAGAATAGAATAGAATAGAATAGAATAGAATAGAATAGAATAGAATAGAATAGAATAGAATAGAATAGAATAGAATAACAGAGTTGGAAGGAACCTTGGAGGCCTTCTAATCCAACCCCCTGCTTAGGCAGAAAACCCTATACCAGTGGTGGCGAACCTTTTTCGGCTCGCGTGCCAAAAAGGGGGGGGGAGCGCGCTCGCGCGCGCTCGCATACCCACACCCATTCCCTCCCCCCACGCATGCACACAACACCCCCCATGCTGCCCCTGCGCATGCGCACACTCCCCCACCCCCGCACAAAGGCTTACCGGAGCCTGGAACGACGAAACCGGCAAACTGGAAGTGCGAAAAAACGCACTTCCGGTTTGCCGGTGTGCTGTTTTTTGCACTCCGGAGGGTTCAGGGAAGCTCCCTGAAGCTCCGGAATGCAAAAAACTACAAAACGGACAAACCGGAAGTGCAGAAAAGTGCACTTCCGGTTTGTCCGTTTTGTAGTTTTTTGCATTCCGGAGCTTCAGGGAGCTCCCTGAACCCTCCGGAGTGCAAAAAACAGCACACCGGCAAACCGGAAGTGCGTTTTTTTGCACTTCCGGTTTGCCGGTGGGAACCCTCGCGTGCCGGCTTCTATGGCTCCGCGTGCCACCTCTGGCACGCATGCCATAGGTTCGCCACCACGGCCCTATACCATTTCAGACAAATGGTTATCCAATCTTACTAGAGTAGACATACCCAATTCCTGCAACCATTCTTCATGTTTTAGCCTCCAGCCCCCTAATCACCTTTGTTGCTCTTTTCTGCACTGTTTCCAGAGTCTCAACATCTTTTTTATAAGATGATTAAAACTAAATAGTCTTCTCAGTGTGGTCTTACTAAGGCTTTATAAAGCAGTACAAATACTTCATATGATCTTGATTCTATCCCTCTGTTAATGCAACCCAGGATTGCATTGGCTTTTTTGGCTGTTGCCACATGCTGCTGGCTCATATTTAAGTGATTGTCCACTAGGGCTCCAAAATTCCTGTCATAGTTACTAGCATTGAGCCAGGTTTCACCTAATCTGTACCTGCACATTTGATTTTTCTTGCCTAGGAGTAAAACCTTACTTTTCTCTACACTGAATTTCATTTTATTAGCTAGGGCCCAGTGTTCAAGTTTGTTGATATCCATCTGGATCTTGAGCCTATCTTCTGGGTTGTTGGCTAGTTTAGTGTCATCTGCAAATTTGACAACTTCCCTTTCTACTGCCTCATCTAAATCATTTATGAAGATGTTGAAGAGTACTGGGCCTAAAACGAAACCTTGCGGTGCCCTGCTGCATACTTCCCTCCATGTAGATGTAGTTCCATTAAGGACTACATGTTGAGTGCAGTTTGTCAGCCAGTTGGTGGTGATGCTGTTTATCCCACATTTTTTAGCTTACCAAGCTTAGCTTCTTTAGCTTATCAAGAAGTCGGTGGTGGTCTACTTTGTCAAATGCCTTACTGAAATCCAAATATACTATGTCCACTGCATTTCACTGGTCCATTAATTTAGTTACTTTGTCAAAGAATGAAATAAATTTGTTTGGCATGATTTGTTTTTGACAAGCCTGTGTTTGGTTCTTGTTATCACTTTGCTTGCTTCTCGGTGTTTGCAGATCTGTTGCTTATCTTTTCCAGGGTCTTCCCAAGTATTGATGTCAGGCTGATTGGTCTGTAGTTTCCTAGATCTGGTTTTTTCCCCCTTTTTTTGAAGATGGGAACCACATCAGCTCTTTTCCAGTCCTCTGGTAGTTCCCCAATGCTCCAGGACCTCACTGTCGACCTCACCCCATTCCTAAGAGGTCTGTAAGGGGTGTGCATAAGCGCACCATGGTGCCTATCGTTCCTGTCTTATTGTCCTCATTTATCTGTACTTACTTTGTATATGTTTATATTTATACATATACCTGCTATCTTGTACAATTTTGACAAAAATAAATAAATAAATAAATAAAATCTTTGAAAGATATAGTTTAATGGTCCCAAGATCACATCTTCCAGCTCCTTCAGAAATCTGGGATCTAATCTGTCATTTGAACTCATCTAGAATGGACAGGTGTTCTCTTACCATTTTCTTGGTTATTTTAATTTGTATTCTTAGTCTGTCTTTTACAGTTATGTTTTTGGTAGGTTGGTCTGTTTTATCTTTTTATACCCAGGATATAAAAAACAAAGAAGGAATGGCATTGCTTTTATAATTATGAAGAGTACAGCAAGAATACTAGTTAGCTATAATACAAACAGTGACTGAACAATATTAGTTAGACTTCATGGATAGCCCTTCAATATGATGATATTCAAAGTTTATGCTCCAATTACTGATGCAAAAGAGGTTGATGAATTTATGGCCAAATTGAAACTGACAGAATGTACAAGCATGCTTATAGTGGAGACTGGAATGTTCAAGTTGGAAATATTAAGGAGGAAAATGTCATTGAAATGTATGGTCTAAGGAACTGAAATAAAGGAGAACAATTTATTATTGTCTGCCAATCCAATAATCTTGAAACAACCAAAAAAAAACCATATATGCCTGCATTTGCCTCTCAGCCCACCCTTCATTACCCAGATACAGTAAGGCCTTCTGTTGTACAGATTAATGTAGCCTTGGGGGGGTATAGCTCCAGACAAACTGACCCTCCTACAGTCTACTCCACTGTAGGTATTGTTCTCAAACGTAACACAACTGAGGAAAAAACTAAACCATCTGGGACAAGGAACTGCTAGCAATTAAAGCTGCCTTTGAAGCCTGGAGACATCTGCTGAAAGGGACCAAACACCAGTGAAAGTCTGTACTTATCATTAGAACCTTGAACATTTTCAGATTGCCAGGAAACTGAATCAAAGACAAATCTGGTGGTCTTTCTTGCTTTAACTTAAGACCTCTCCAGGAAACCAGAATATGAATGCTCTGAGACTGACTCCCTAACTGCCATTTTCATACTTCCAGAAAATGTAGATGCTACCAATGTTCCAATAAATCTACTGGAAGAACTAAATGAACAACAATGTCTAGACTAATATGCACAGGCTCATCAGAGGGAAATTGAAGAGATATCCACTAAACCCCCACAACATTGGACATTGATGTCGTTACGGCTGATATTACATTCCCACTTAGCCTTTGCAGGATACAGTCCTGAGAGATGTGCCTTGATAGCCCACTGGTGGGGCACTCTGCATTTGATGAATTGAGATTTTTGGTAATCATATCTCCAGAAGTAGGTGGAGCAATATGTCACTTCCTACCCTGTTTGCTGCCAATCCAAGGGTGTTCCAGGAAAGCCAGCTGGGGAACCTTTAGCATTGCCAACACCAGAAAGGCTCTGGCAAGCCATGTGCCTTAATTTCAGCACTGAACTACCTCTGTCAAAAAAAAGCAACTACCACATTGGTGGGACTGGAAACTCTCACCATGATGTTTTATTTCATTCAAAGGAGATGGCAAGTCTCTTTCTAGATAACCCTTTCTACCTACCGTATTTTTCAGAGTATAGGACGCACCTTAATTTTGGGGGAGCAAAACAAGAAAAAAAGAATTCTGCCATACCTAGCATTCAATACTTTAGGAAGTGACTGTGGTATGCCCCCCTCCTCTCTCTCTCACTCTCCCCCCTTCCCCTCCCTCTCACTCTCCCTCCCCCCTCTCTTCCTCCCTCCCTCTCTTTGAAATAAATCTGCTGGCTTTGGTGGGGTTTCTATGGACACCCCACCGTTTGCCCTGTTTTTGGAATGGGGAGAAAAGTGATTGCAGAAGCAAAAAAAGAGCATTGCGTTTCAGGCTGCAGCCCGAAAACACTTCCCTCCCCGATTCCAAAATTGGAGGAAGGCTTTTTGCACGCCGCTCAGAGCATTGCATTGCAGCCCCTGCTGCCGCGGGGGTCTCTGCCTGAGAAGGACCCTCAATCAGCCACCTCTAGGGAGCCACCCCCGTCCTCAGGAGGCAGCCGCCCCTTTAAGAGTGAAGGAGCTTTTTTATTTTTTATTTCCCTCCTTCCAGCCTGAGCCAGCCGACAGCGTGCCACAGACGTTCGTGGAGGGGATGGGATCTCTTGCCACCGCCGCCGCCGCCGCGCAGGTATGTGAGTCGCCCGGGAGTCAGCCGCACCTCGGGTTGGAGGGTCCTTGTCCTGCTGCTGCCCCAAGGAAGCTGCGGAACTGAAGAAGCCTCCACCCATCTGCCAGCTCGCCACTCAGCCTTTTGGAATCGGGAAGGGGATCGCAGCGCTGCTGCCTGAAAAAGCTTTCCTCCCCAGGCTGAGTGGCGAGCTGGCAGATGGGTGGAGGCTTCTTCAGCTCCGCAGCTTCCTTGGGGCAGCAGCAGGACAAGGACCCTCCAACCCAAGGTGTGGCTGACCCCCAGGCGACTCACATACCTGCGTGGCGGTGGCAAGCGATCACCTCCCCCCTCCCCTCCACGAACGTCTGCGAGCTCGCGATCGGCCGGCTCAGGCTAGAAGGAGGGAAATAAAAAATAAAAAAGCTCCCTCACTCTTAAAGGGGCTGCTGCCTCCTGAGGACGGGGATGGCTCCCTGGAGATGGCTAATTGAGGGTCCTTCTCGGCAAAGAAGAGCATCGCGTTTCCGGTGGCGGGCAACGCCGGTTGCACGCCCCGTTTTGGGAATCGGGGAGGGGATCGCAGCGCTGCCGCCTGAAAACGCTTTCCTCCCCTGGCTAAGTAGCGGGCTGGCAGGTGGGGGTGGGGGCTACATTTGGAGTATAGGACACACCCACTTTTTGACCCTCTTTTGGGGAGTAAAAAGGTGCGTCCTATACTCCGAAAAATATGGTATATAGATTGCCTGAGCATCTAATTTCATATCAGAACCCTTTAATATCAGCCCTTAATAGTTTGTGATTTTAAAAAATTGAATAGAAGATTTTAAAACATGATCCTCAATAAATGAAAGATGAAAGAATGTCAGCTAGTGGAATGGAAAAATATTAGAAATCCCTTACTAAGACTGGTTCCAATTCTTCAATTTGCTTTTCTTTATCATTTTTCAGCTTGGTCATCATTTCTGCAATAAGTCAAACATTAAGAATATACTGCAATATTTTCAAATATGAAATTACATATAATTATTTTTTATTTTTTATTCATTTTTATATAGATGTATAACCATTTGTTTCTTTTTGGTCAAGGGCCATATTCAGACAAGTATAATGTGCTGAGGTTCTCAAGTAAAACTGGGTATATCCAAGACAAAATGTGAGCAGGATCAAAATAAAAGGCTTGATGGATGGATGGACAAATGGATACATAGATCTGAAGCAATAACAGAAATCTGAAGAGTCAGATATTTCCAAGAAACCCAGAATAAGTCAGAGCTTTCAAAAATCCTTAATCCAATGGTACATTCTCCTACGTTTTGTCATATTCTTCCTTTAAAATTTGAAAAAAAATAGATGAATGTTTTTAGTGACTGCATTAACATGCTCAGAAAACCACAAAATCAATGGAGAAGCTAGCAGGGAAGGTTGCAGGTTGCTGGGATAAATCTCCCCCACCCATGCAGCCTCCCCTAGCCCCTCTGTGCCATTTGCACACCCTCCTCAAGCCTCTTGCACACTTCTTCACACTATGCCTTTTGTGCACCCCCTCACAATTTTGTTCTGACCTAGGCTTCCTTAGTAAGCATGAAGCAGAGTCTTAGTCCCGGCAAAACCTCTTTTATTTAGACGACTGTGAATTCCTTTCATTCACAGTCTGCAAGACTTGGCAAACAGTCTTTCAGAGGAATATTTATCAACACAAACCTTATCTCACTCGGAACGCTGCCAGAGAACTAGTTTCCAAACACAGGGAAAGGCAAAACTTGGCACAGAGACTGAGTCACAAACAGAACTTTCCACTCTTGAAACGACCGAAGGAACTAATTGTTTCCTGCAAAAGCCCACGCCCTGTTCACTCCTCTTTTGTTTCCTATGGGAGGGGCCAATCATCTGCAAGGTGTGGCTTTACTCCCAAGTCAACCCTGCTTTCTTAGGTGTTCTTGTCTTCTGGCACCTCTGCGCAGGCGCACACTGGGATCAGGCTCCAGCTGTTCCTCTGCCTCACTGCTGTCTAGCTCCCTCTCTGCCTCTGACGCAGAGCCCTCATCTGAACTTTCCCCAGCCCCCAGGACTGGCCCATGTTCCTCCCCAACCTCCTCACTGTCCAACTCTGCTGCCCTCTCCGCTGGCCGCTGACGGGCCGTAACACATTTATGCACTTTCCCTGACCCATGCCACACCTCTCACATAGCCCCTCACTCTCCCCAACTCTTCCTCACACCCTCTTACATCATCCCTGCAGCTCCATGATCCTCGTCCACTCAACAGCAGCTGCTCACCTGCCTGCCTACCTGCCTGCCTGCCAGTTTTCCCACTGACTTTGATTGTGAGAAGTTGGCAGGAAATTGCCTAACAACCATGGGATTTGGTTAATGACGATAACCAGGATTGCAGAGATTGCTGCTACTAAGCAAAGTGGTATCACTTTACAACAGTATCATTAGCAACAGAAAATCTGTTCCAACTGTCATCGTGACTTGAAGTCTACCTGTGTGCCTCCCCTTATTTCATCTGCCTGTCCTACCAGATGCAGCAGAGGGGGAAGATACAGAGTCTGTCCCATAGGTAGCTCTAGGAAGCAGGCCTTTTCTGTTGTAGTGTCTTTCACTGGTGGAATCTTTTCCACCCTGAGATGAGGTTGACCTTGCCACTGAATTTCCGGAGGTCTCCCAAGACCCAGTTTTGCCAGCAGGCCTGGGGACCCCAAGAAATGGGTGAACTAATGAAATGACTCCATTATTTTTAAATTTTCCTTCATCTATTATTTTTTATTTAGCTTTTTTATACTTTTAAAAGTATTTTAATGTATTTATTTTTTTAGCTCTGTTATTTGCTGCCCCGAGTTTGTGAAATGGGTGGCTATATAATTGATTTAATGCAGCGTGACCATGATACAAGATGAACAATAAAATTGATACATACAAAATTAACATTGTTACAATTTTAAGTAGTTCTAAAGAACAATACCTGTTTTCAGTTCTTCAACATACCTAGTTCAGTTGATTTATTTTGGAGTTCCAAAACTAATGCATCTGAGGCATCTCTCAATTCCTTTTGCCTATAGAAATAATTTTAAATGTTCAATGAATGGTTTAAGAAAAAAGAATTATGTCTGAATGAATAACTTGAGCACACATTATATAACCACTAAAAACTGATTGAATGTCAGAAATAAATAAATAAATAAATAAATAAATAAATAAATAAATAAATAAATAAATAAATAAATAAATAAATAAAGCTATAAAGCTGAGATACAGCAGTGGTTAAGTGACCATTCCAATTCTATATTTAGCAAACTGTTTTTCCTATAACAATCTAAAGAGTTCTCGAGTTATGACAGGTCTCTTAGCAACAGTTCAAAGTTACAACAGACACCCCCCAAAAAGTACTTATGACCCAGTCCCGAAGTTATAAACATTGCAGCTTCCCTACAGTCATTTGCGTTTATGAACGACTGCAGACTCTGCAGCATGCCCCTCCTGCCTATTTCTGCACTAGGCCGTTTGTGACCTTCCCCACCCCTGAGGCAACCCATGCGTACTTAATAACCCGTGCATTCATTTACCGAATGCATTGTAGTAACCTGGGTGGGGGCTCATTCACTTAACATGATTCACTTAACATCCTCTCATTTTGCAAATGTAATTGATAGGCTCCAATACATTCATAACTCAAAGATTATCTATATCACACACACACATATAAGAAAAATCTACACTATGATCAGTTTATACCTACTTTATTATTCATTTATTAAACAAATGTATGACTGCCCACCTCACATAGGTAACTCCATGTGCTTACAACATTAAAAATCACAACATAAAAACTATAAATCCTACTCCCACACCCCAGCAAAACAATCAGATAATTCACTTGATCAACTCCATCTCCATTCAGGGGGCCAAGGCCTCCTGAAAAATACTACATTTTCTGGACTTTTTGGAAACATAAAAAGCAACAAGGGCCAATCATATCTCCAAGAGAATGATGCTGCATAGGGAAGGGACCATTTGGGGCATTTGCCTGATGTTGTAGTCTCACTGTATGATTCATTGTATGAGTAATTTGGCAAATCTGTGCCCTGAATACCTGAATACAAAATTGGTCGGACCTCTTTTACTACATGTTATAAGAGAGCTTAAGAGTTAGAGATCACAGCAGAGTTTTTATATACCCAATTGGATTTAGCTACTAAAGCAGACTTAAGTTTGTAATATTCATTCTGATGGGATGGGATGATCTATTCTAGATCATCCAAGATCAATGCAGAATAGAGGTCACATTCTGGATATAATTTTCTTGTCAGAGCAATGGCAATGTGATCTGGTGAAAGATCTGTCATTATCCCCCATCATGGACAGACCACGCCCTGGTGGCTGTAAGATTTTCCAATGCCTCTCACGCAGGGAGGCAGTCCTATTTGAATGGTTCACTCCCCCCCCCAAGTGACAAATGGACCTGCTCACATTTCAGAAGGAGCTAAAGGATATCCCAGGGGTTCTGTTGCATGGCCCTGTGGAGGCTTTGGCCACAACCTGGAGTCACAAAGTGACTGAGACTGTAGACCATGATGCATCTGGCCCGCAGGCCGCGAGTTTGACGTCCCTGCTGTAGACAGACTGTGCACCCTTTCCTGGTCCATTGGTCCTGAAACTCTCCATGGTTTATGGAGGAGCTGAGGGACTGGACATGAGTCAGAGCCTCAATTAAGGCCAATCCATGGTGGTAAGAGTGGTGAAACCTCACTATTTCTCCAGTTTTATTGCATCTGAAGTGTTGCCCAATAGCCCTGTTCAAGATCACTTCCTCCTTGGGAAGGAAGAAAATCAGACAATCATTTACAGGACTGTGCAGAGGAATTTGTTGAACACTTGATGAAGAAAATTGCTCAATCCGTTCTCAGTTTGAATCCAAGCATGGAGCAGGTCCATTGGAGATACCCAGGAAATGGATTTGCCAGATTATCTGGAAACTGCTTGATCCTGTTGGACCTGAGGAACTGGACAGGATCCTTGGGGCTATTAAGGCAACTTCTTGCTTATTAGATTCCTGTCCCTCCTGGCTGGTGAAAGAGTCCAGGACGGTAGCCTGCAGATGGATCCAAGCAGTGATTAATGCATTGCTACAGGAGGTAGAGTTTCCAGTACCATTTAAGAAGGTTTTGGTGCACCCCTTCCTCAAGAAAACATTGCTGGACCCAAGCTGTCTGGAAAAATGTTGTCCAGTTTCCTATCTCCCCTTTCTGGGGAAGATGATGGAAAAAGTGATTACCTTGCCGCTCCAGAAAGTCCTTGATCAAATGTATTATTTGGACCTTTGTCAGTCAGGCTTCAGGCCAGGTTATGGAAAAAAACCAACATCAGTCACACTTCTGAATGACTCTGGTGAGAGCAGGATGGGAGGGTAGTGCATTCTCCTTAACCTGTCAGAGGCTTTCGATAAGATTGACAATGGTATCTTTTTGGGCTGGTTATAGGGCTTGAGGCTGGGTTGCACAATATTGTGTTGGTTCAGTTCCTTTCTCAAAGGCCGATCCCAATCAATGTTAATAGGGAGCAACAGATCTAGCCTGTGGCTTCTTCTTTATGGAATGCCACAGGGTTCAGTACTTTCTCCTCTTCTTTTTAACATTTATATAAAACCGCTGGGTGAGATCATCTCACATTATGAGATGAGATACTATCAATATGTTGATGATACACCGCTTTACATCTCTATCTTTGGTGATCCAATGATGCTCGGGCTGCCTTTTTCAGAAGCTGTAGGGATCTGGATGGGGGACAATAGGTTTCAGTTGAACCCAGACAAGACAGAGGGTGCAAGAGACCTCAGGATTTGGTTGTTTATCATCATAAATTCTAGACAGTGTTGCTCTACCCCAGACTAATCCAGTGTGCAACTTGGGGCACCTCCTGGACTCACAACTCCCATGACTAGGAGGGCCTTTAAACAATTTCATGTTATGTACCAGTTGCACCCTTATCTGGATCATGAAGTCCTGTGCATGGTTACTCACGCCCTAGTCATCTCTCAGCTGAATTACTGTAATGTGCTGTACATGGGCTACCCTTGAAGAATATTTGGAAGTTGCAGCTGGCAGAATGCAATGGAACACAATCCTGGGAGTTCCTAGGGCTGCATATTACATGAGTTGCATTGGTTACCAGTTTGTTTCCCGATCCAATTCAAGGGTGTTGGTTGTTACCTTTAAAGCCCTACATGGTATGGGTCCAGGGTTTATGAGGAGCCATCTTTCCTCAATGGGATCCATTAAGGGAAAATCAGGAAGAGGCCCGCTATAGATCCCATCTGCTAAAGAATTCCAGCAGGCAGGATCAAGGAGAAGAACCTTTTCTACTGTTGTCCCATCCCTGTGGAACATTCTACCACCAGAGGTGAGAACTGCTCTCACTCTCTTGGCCTTCTAGAAGAGTATCAATACTTGACTTTGCCAGTTGACCTAGAGCCCCAAGGAAGGCACTGACTGCTAGAGGTAACTGACGGAGTAAGAAGACCTTGTCCCTATCCCATCTCTTGGTTTTGGTTCCACTATTGTTTTAAAATCATAATTTTAAAATCATAATGTTTTAAAATTGTAATTACTTTTTATTTGATAACGTGCAAGCCATGCAGACTCGTAGGGTATGTCAAATTTTTCAACTTTCAATTTCCAAACATTAGCAGTCCTCAAACGTTGTGACATGTCTTGGGGATTGTAAAGATATTTTGGTTACTTTAATATAATTTAGATGTGCTTGGTAAGTAACTACATAAATGTGATAACTTTTTAACATTTTGTTTGCTTCATTTCATAGTTTCAGCTGTCTTACTCTTTTTGTTAAACATTATTTTGTCTGAAAGTGTTGATACTGCTGGCCTCGTTTCCTGTAAGGAACTGATCTGTAATGGCTTCTAAAAAAAGAACAAGACTGGAAACATTCACTTATATGAGCAACCTAATTGGGACTGGAAGAGACTTGTTGCCGTCTGAACTCCCAACACTACGAGACATTCTCAGATATGGCCTACTGTTAAGAGAACAAAGTAGTGATGATGCTAGAAACTACCCAGCAGCCAGTCTTGCAAGAAACATATATCCAAAAGTGCTTGAAAAGTGGGAACGAGTGAACAGTTGCTCTCCTGCTTTTATCAACAGTCTCAATAGGCCTTCCAGCCTTGGGGGGGGGGGGGGAGGATATTAGCAGCTCTTATTCATGTAGTCTTTGATGCCTTTTCTTTCCCACTGAGAAAGAGTTTCCAGCTAGCAGAAAGGTCTCTGCTGGACAGTGAATTGAGTCAAGGCCAGAAAGTGTAGAAAGGTGGTGGACATTGTATGTACAGGCCTATTAAGGATAATTCAGTAGGCTCCTTCTCTTTAGGGTTGTCTTAGTTAACCTTTGATATCTCCCATCTCCCTTGATCTTCTCCAACCTCCACAACTGCTCCTTTATCAAGCAGCCTTTATGCCCAGCAGGCAAAGTCTGAAATCAGTCATACTTTGCTGCTGTCCTATTCACAGGGAGGTTGATGTTTTCCCTTTATCACAACTATATTTTAAAATTTACACAGAAAACCATTTTACCTATTTTCTTCTTTCAATAGTATCTCCTTCAAATTAGAAACTTCAATCTGGAACCCATCAGTAACCGATGCATGCAGAACTCTAGTTTCTTCAAATTCTCTTATAATCAATTCCTTTTGTTCAGTGACTTCTGCTAATGTTTTTACTGTAATTTGCAACTCAGTTTCTAAATTCTTACAAGTATTCTAAAGAGAATAAAAAAAATCCAACTTATATGTAGTGATATGTTTTTATAATTAAGATTCTACTAAATGGATTGCATGGCTTGCAATATTACAAAATATTCATAATAATTTAAATTGTATCCTGTATTTCTCATTTATATTGAGTATTATTGGACTTAAACTATTGTGAAGTCCTACCTTTGTATCTTCCAAAGAATGTGTAGTATTTTCCAGTTCTGCCAAAATGTTTTGTTGTTTGCTTTCTGCTTTTTTTATTATCTCATCTTGTTGTTCTGAATTTTAAATATTAAAAATAAAAAATAAAATATTTTCAGGAAAGTTTACAGACACAGAATTATATTATCTATCATGTATACAGAAAATGTATGTTTTTAATTAAATAAGCAATATTAGTCAACATGTACACCAATCATAATAACCAAACCTATCCCTCACTGATCTCTGCCTAAACCTTCCTTAAATACCAACTACAGCTTGTCTATCCTACCCATTTTTTAAAACTGTTTTGATCAGTGGTAAGCATATAGCAAAGTTCCACCTGTAGCTTCTTGTTGCTTCCTTGGCAAAATGTTTTTAGATTTAAAGCATTATTTAAACAAAGGACATATGCAGTCTAGGACACTGCTGCTTGGGTGGAGGAGGGGGGAGGTGGAATGGGGAGGGGAAGGAGAGGAGGTGGTTATATAATTATATTGCAAAGGAAGATTGTGATCTGTAGGTAGCAACAAAAGTGAGAAAAGTAATTAAAAATAGAGGTTGATAAAGCCATTGAAGTGACTTTTGGAAGCTGAGCTATATTTGCATGTAAGCAGGAATATAACTTAAAATAAGTGAGGCAGGGTTTATAATTGTAACAGAAAAGAGATTCAAAGAGCACAAGTTCTATGCATTTGTGCCAGGGAACAAAGTGACTTCAGATTAATCCTTTAGAACAGGGGTCCTCAAACTTGGCAACTTTAAGACTTGTGGACTTCAACTCCCAGAATTCTGGGAGTTGAAGTCCACAAGTCTTAAAGTTGCCAAGTTTGAAGACCTCTGCTTTAGAACTATGCTAAAGACAAAGGGAACATACAGAATAAATGTTTAATTCTTTCTCTACACCTTACTGCCCTCTTGTGGACAGTAGATCATGAATGCTGAAGAGTCAGCACCATTAGATTTAGTTGTCAATGACAACTGCTTTCTTATTCCACCCAACTGATTATCCCAAGCTAATGGAAAAGATAAAATTGGAGGAGTATCAACAAAAAGAAAAAGAAAAGCCAGAAAAACCAAAAAGCGACAAAAATAAAGCAAAATATTAAATTCTTTAGTTTAGTTTTCTTTAGTTTACTTTATTGTCATTGCACCCTGTACAATGAAATTAAATGCCATCTTCAGTGTACATTATAATTATAAAAATAAAACACACACATATTATAACTCTTTTTGATTCTGTGCCTATTTCAAGCTGCCTTTTACTTTCTTATAATTAATAAATATAATTCTGTATTTTTGCAGATGTCCAATACATATAGTTTTACACTGGTAGTTGAAACACCAGTAAAATCCACTGAGTATTTTAGAAGTGGAAAGAGTCTAATGAATTAATTATACATACACACACAAATACAAACTAATAGAGAGGAGGGGGGCATGAAAGAAGAAAAAAGATACAAAGTTTCTGATCTATACAATAGTTATTAAGTGCAGGAATCTAATGAATTCAAGAATTTATTTTCGAACTTTGGGAAGTACATATGTAGCTCTGCAGAAAAGTAGGTTTAAAAATAAACATTGTTTTATTCCCGATTTTTCCTCATCTGAGCTTAAAAAACAAGTGAGGAAAAGATACTTATACTGTTCTAAAACTACTATCATTACTAAGATTTCTGGTATCATTATAGATTGCTAGATTTGCAGTGCAAGGAAACTGCTTTAACTAAAATGTATTAAGCGGTTCAGATATAACCAATCAATCAGAACAGAGCTGGAAGGGACCTTGGAGGTCTTTTAGTCCAACCCCCTACTTAAGCAAGAGACCCTATACCCGTGGTGGCGAACCTATGGCACGCGTGCCACAGGTGGCACGCGGAGCCATAGCGGCCGGCACGCGAGGGTTGCCCACCGGCAAACCGGAAGTGCGAAAAAATGCACTTCCGGTTTGCCGGTGAGCTGTTTTTTGCACTCCGAAGGGTTCAGGGAAGCTCCCTGAAGCTCCGGAATGCAAAAAACTACAAAACGGACAAACCGGAAGTGCACTTTTCCGCACTTCCGATTTGTCCGTTTTGTAGTTTTTTGCATTCTGGAGCTTCAGAGAGCTTCCCTGAACCCTACGGAGTGCAAAAAACAGCACACCGGCAAACCGGAAGTGCGTTTTTTCGCACTTCCGGTTTGCCGGTTTTGTCGTCCCAGGCTCCGGTAAGCCTTTGTGTGGGGGTGGGGGGGGGGTGCGCATGCGCAGGGGGCAGCATGGGGGGGTGTTGTGCGCATGCATGGGGGGGGAGGAAATGGGTGTGGGCATGCGAGCGCGCGCGAGCGCGCCCCCCCTTTTGGCACACGAGCCTAAAAAGGTTCGCCACCACTGCCCTATACAATTTCAGACAAGTGACTGTCCAGTCTCTTCTTAAAAGCCTCCAGTGATGAAGCACCTACATTTGAAGGCAAGCTGTTCCACTGGTTAATTGTTCTCACTGTTAGGAAGTTTCTCCTTAATTTCAGGTTCCTTCTTTCCTTGATTAGTTTCCATCCATTGTTTCTTGTCCTACCCTCTGGTGCTTTGGAAAATAAGTTGACCCCCTCCTCATTGTGGCAACCTCCCAAATACTAGAATACTGCTATCATGTCCCCCCTAGTTCTTCTTTTCTCTAGAAGAAGAACTTTTCTTCTTTCTTTTCTCTCCCAAATCCAAATCCTGCAACCATTCTTCCTATGTTTGTCTCCAGACAGTTAATCATCTTAATTGCTCTTGTTTGCACTTTTTCCAGTCTCAACATCTTTTCTGTAATGTGGTGACCAAAAGTGGATGCAGTATTCCAGGTGTGGCCTTACTAAGGCTTTATAAAGCGGTACTAATACTTCACATGATTTTGATTCTATGCCTGTTTATACAACCAAGGATTGTATTAGCTTTTGTGGCTGCTGCCGCACACTGCTGGCTCATATTTAAGTGATCATCCACTAGGGCGGGTGTCGGCAACCTGCGGCTCTAGAGCCGCATGCGACTCTTTCACCCCTCTGCTGCGGCTCCCTGTGGCCCTGTCACAACAGAGGGATGAAAGAGCTGTCGCCCTGTCGCCTTAGTGTGGGAGCGAAGCACCCCTGTACTTGCCTTTGCACAGCAACAGGATTCCACCTGGTACATTTGCTGTTGCCACCAGCAAAGAGGGCTGGGAGAGAACTGCGGGGCAGATCTTGCGGGGTGGGGACCATCCCCCAAGCCTGGCCTTCCTCCCCCCTCGTCGATGGGGCCAAGAGAAAGAAGGTGGCAGCATGGGGAAGTGCTCTCCTCCCCGGCCGAGCGCCAAGCACAAAAGCCCAATGGGGTTGGCCCAGCAGAAGCACCCCCATTGGCGAGCTGGAGAGGCCTGGCCCGCCTCTCACAGCTGTCCCGCTGTTCAGCACCTCTAACGCGAGCTGCCACCTTTGAAATGCGCCGCGCCTTTGAGGAAGCTGGGCAGCGATCGCTGGGGCCATGGAGGGGGGGCAGCGGAGCATCAGGGCTGCTTCCTCCCCTCCTCAGAAGCCAGGCCTGGAGGAGGGTGGAAAATTGCGGGGCAAGCGCCGGAGGGCCTCCCCAACACGAGTTTCCAGTGCAAGCTCCTCTGTCCCAAAATGGGATTTTGTGGAGGGTAGGGGGAAGGGAGCAGGGGAGAGGGTAGGGGGGCTTCAGAGAAGCCTGGCTGGCTCTCCTTTTGGTGTGGGGGGAAGACCCAATATCCCCTCCATGGCCTGCCTGCTGCTCTCGCAGCACCTTGCACAGCATAGTGAAAGCACGCTCCACAATGGGGGAAACTTTGTCCTCCTCCTCCTCCTGGACCCCACTCCCTGCCCCACTCGCCCCTGGCAATTCTCTCTCTTGGGGTGGAGAGCAGGTCGCGCATCCGGCACCAACAAAGCCAGAAGTAGCTGCCCGCCATTTCCTGCTTTAGTTGGGCAGCAAGAGAGACAGAGAGAGATAGACAGATTCAGCTGAATTCGGCTCCATCTGCACCCCTCTCTCCATCTTTGCCCAGTTTTGTAAGGATTCAGTGGATGCTGCCTTGGTGATGGTTGGGGGTGACGTCCCATACTTTGCTGCCAAATGTCTTCGGGGGCAATTGGGGAAGGAGGAGAGAGAGAGAGAGAGAGAGAGAGAGAGAGAGAGAGAGAGAGAGAGAGAGAGAGGGAGGGAGGGAGGGAGGGAGGGAGGGAGGGAGGGAGGGAGGGAGAGAGAGGGATGGGAGAGAGATGGGAGAGAGATGAGAGAGAGGGAGCGAAAGAGAGGTGGGTGGGAGGGTGATAGAGAGGGAGAAAGAGAGGGAGAAAGAGAAAGATGGGAGGGAGGGAGGGAGATAGCGAGAGAGGGAGATAGCGAGAGATGGAGAAAGAGAGATGGGAGAGATGGGAGGAGGGAGGGAGAGAGAGAGAGATACCCATTTCCCATAGAAAAGAAAACACCTGGAATCACAAAACCTGGGTAGGCATGGCTGGGGGGGGTCATGTGACTGGGTGGGAGTGAGTGACGTCGAGTTGGCCACGGCCACCCAGATTTTGTGGCTCTTGGTGTTTTCTGTGGGAAATGGGTCCAAATGGCTCTTTGAGTGTTTAAGGTTGCAGATCCCTGCACTAGGACTCCAAGCTCCCTCTCAGAGTTATTGTTTTGAACAAGGTTCTGCCAATCTATTCTTGTACCTTTGGTTTTTCCTGCCTAAGTGTAAAACCTCACTTTTCTCCATATTAAATTTCATTTTGTTGGATAGAGCCCATTGTTCAAGTTTGTCAAGATACTCTGCCTTAATTATGTGTCCTTCTTTCCATTTTTTGTACTTGTCCTTTTTGTCTTTTAGATTCTCAGAGATCTTTGTGTAACCATGCTGGTTTCGTCTTCGATTTCTTGTTTTTCTTTTTCAGTGGTATTGTGCTGGACTGGGCTTTTATGATCATATTTTTCAGAATTTCCCATGCTTTTTGAGCTGTTTTCCCCTTTAGTATTTCCATCCATGGAATTTTTCTTAGGTTCTTATACAGGGGAAATTGTGCAATACTATGAAAATGTGTTTGTTTATCACAGTGCTTGGAGAAAACATTATTATACAGTGCTTGGAGAAAACATTATTTAAACAATGTATAAACATTATTATACATTGGCTGAGAAGGAGGAAGCAGCAGAATGAAAAAGAAACAGAACAAAGAGGAATGGAGGAGATAAATCAATTAAATACACACACACACTTACACAGAGAAACAAAAAGATGAGGATAACTAGGATAGCAATAAAAATACTTACTTCTTATTTCTTCGAATTCAAGTATTAACAATCTTGATTCCTGTAACTGACTATCTGTCTGTTTTATTTTGTTATCTTTTTTACCATTTTCTTCTTTCAGTATAGAAATCTAATCAAATAAATAATTGACAAGTCAATTGACAAGTTTGAAAAATTCCATTTGAGTTTCATATTCTTGTGTTACACAGAGTTTTTTATATGACAAGATATAGGAGAAGACACAAAGCCAGAGGGTGGAATTAAGGGAGTAGCCTGGAGTCATTACTTTGCCATAAGCAATCCAGCCCTAAGTCCAGCCCCACCCCACCCTGAATTCAGTTAATTCCTGTCCAGCGCCAATTTAATATTGACCATTAGTTGACTAGATTCTTGTGTATAGACTTGAGAAATAAATCTCCTGAACTGCAACTTAACCTATGGTACTGACACGTTGCACCTGACACATGTAATAAAACTAAAATGGAACATAACTTTTCTGAAGTTATACCAGACAAGGTCAAGGTGTACACTAAGAATGAAACAACTAACAGTTGATCTCTTCATGACTTATGCAGCTAAGTCCCTCCACATTTAGCAGTAAGGAAAAGTTCACTATCCCAGGCTTTTTAAGTACAGCAGCGATTTTTATTACCGTATTTTTCGGAGTATAAGACGCACCTTTTTACCCCCCAAAAGAGGGTCAAAAACTGGGTGCGTCTTATACAGCGAATGGTGCATTTCGGGGGGGGGGAGTTGATGAGACCCTGCCTTAATCGCTGCCGGCGGCGGCAGACCGCAGGGACGCTGCTGCCACAGCCAACGCCGTCCCCGGAGCGCAGGGACACTGCCACCACCGCCGCCGGAGCCCAGAGCTGCCGCCGCCGCTGGAGCACAGGGACGTTGACGCCACAGCCGCCACAGCTGCCGGACCGCATGGATGCTGCCTCCGCCGGCACAGGGCTTCCGCAGCCGCCCCCGTTGCAGCCCCCGCCCCCACTGCAGGATCCGACACCGACGCAGTCGGTGGTGGTGGTTTTGGGCAGTAGCGCCGGTGGCGGCTCGCTTCGGATACCGGCGGGGACGCCGGCTGGGACAGCGGTGGGGGTGCGGACAGCGGCAGCGTCTGGGACAGCGTCTGGGACAGCGGTGGGGGTGGGGACCGCTGTCCCCGCCCCCACCGCTGTCCCAGCCGCTGTCCCAGCCGCCGCCGCTGTCCGCACCCCCACCACTGTCCCAGCCGGCATCCCCGCCGGTATCCGAAGCAAGCCGCCACCGGCGCTACTGCCCAAAACCCCCACCACCGCCTGAAGCCTTCTCCCACGTACTTTCCCCCACGCTCTGCCTGGGAAAGGGGCTTGCAGTGTTTTCGTTTCACTGAAACGATCAGTGATCGTTTCAGAAGGAAATTCTTTTCAGAAGGAAATTGCTAAAGGGGGCAAGAGAGGGGGACGCTCATGCTCAGCTAAACTGGTCTAAATGCAATGGTTAATACTGAACCATCTTTCTCCTGGTCCAAAGGTATGTGTCTGTGTATTTTTTTTTTCCTCTCCCTGAAAATTTGCACACCCCTTCTTTTCCCAGCTTGGGAAAAATGTGAAGCTAAACCCAAAAGTAAAACACTGCCTAGAAATGGATTCAGGGACCAAAATCCAAGTTTATAATGCTTTGCATCTCCGTTTTTTCCCCCTCCAATTGTGAGACTGTTGGTTTTTTTCCTGAGCCCTAAGATCATGCAGAAGTCTTACGTTGTGAAATATTTAGGGCAGTGCTTCTCAACAGTGGCAGCTTTAAGACAAGTGGACTTCTTGCTTCCAGGGAATTCCCCAGCCAGCTATGCTTTTAAGAGGGGATGGGTTTCAGTGTCCAAAATTAAATCATGCTGGAATTCTGGGAGATGAAATTTACTCCCCTCAAAGTACCTTACCTGGGGAATTCTGGGAGTTGAAGTCCACAAGTTTGAAGACCCTTGCACCCCCTTGGCAAGTTTAAGCCTTGTGGACTTCAACTCCCATTCCTGAGCTAGTATGACTGGAGGAGGAATTCTGGGAGTTGAAGTCCACAAGGCTTAAACTTGCCAAGGGGGTGCAAGGGTCTTCAAACTTGTGGACTTCAACTCCCAGAATTCCTCCTCCAGTCATGCTACCTCAGGAATTGGAGTTGAAGTCCACAAGTCTTAAAGCTGTCAAGTTTGAAGACCCCTGGGTTAGGGGTTAGGGGTGCAAGGGTCTTCAAACTTGGAAAGACTTTTTACAACCATGTACACTTTTTACAAACTTCAAACTTGACAGCTTTAAGACTTGTGGACTTCAACTCCCATTCCTGAGCTAGCATGACTGGAGGAGGAATTCTGGGAGTTGAAGTCCACAAGTCTTAAAGCTGTCAAGTTTGAAGTTTGTAAAAGTGTACATGGTTGTAAAAAGTGTACATGGTTGTAAAAAGTATTCTGCTACACTGGTATTTTATTAAATAATATATTACTACACCATTTGGTTCAGAATACTTTTTTCCTTGTTTTCCTCCTCTAAAATCTAGGTGCGTCTTATACTCCGGTGCGTCCTATACTCCGAAAAATACGGTATAGGGAGTTCACAATCTCCCTATTGATCTGAATTCAGTGGAGACTGTGACATAAGAGGAGGACAGAGGGAAATAAAACTTCAACTTCAGCTATTCATCTTGATTAAATGGGAAACCAGTGGTTTTAGTAAGGAGATATTTTAGCATCCACTATCAATTTTAATGCAAGAACATAACTCTCTTCCTGCCAATTACAATTTAAGAAAATAAATGGGATTGTGATATAGTATCTGTGTGTGCAAAAGAAGGAATTTAATTTCATTACGTAGCTGGTTTCCTACCTCTCATAATAATGACATTTCAAATGAAAACAGGGGTGGAAAAGTTTTTTTATCTCTGCTTTCTAACCTGAAGAAAGTTATGTATTTTTCCACTCCAAGCTGGTTTTTTGTTTTGTGTTTTTTGGCACACATGCATATATGTACATACATGCATACAATGTTCAACATACTATTCCTAGATTTAATGTGATCCAAAGGGTTGTAGATATTGCTCACTATAATTTAGAGTTATGCACAAAATTTTGCTACGCCTTCCCTATTCTGGTATCTATTTCCATTTTGAACTAATTACAGTTATTGTGACACAAGTGGTTAACTCCACTTCATTCATCTTCTAGCAAAGAATACACATATCTATCTGGGATGCTTCAGTTTAGATTCATGAACCAAGCAGGGGAGTTGAAGTTGATGATAAAAATGCATCTTGGAAATCCATGATTTTTAACAAAATATATATTTTAAATTCTTATAGTCTTCCATCCAATGTAGAATGGAGATTTCTACAATAATTTAACACCACCTTTTCTTTCTCTCTTTTTTCTGTCAAATGCATGAATTCATCTCTTTACTATGTTCTTATTACAACTGATTGTGACCACCTTCTAGGAGAAAACTCCAATTTTCTGTTAAGGACTTCCAACTATATATTATTTTTATAAAAACAAAATGTCCCTAAAAGATTTATTCAGAAAAATAATTTAAAATGTTGATTTATATACATTACTTATAATTAATCTAACAAAAATATACATTACTTATAATTAATCTAACAAAAAAGTAATCATAAACAAACCTCTTTTTCCATGGAATTTATCTCTCTCTTGTGTCCTTTTTCAAGCTGTTCTATTTTATCAGCTGCTTCTTTTACTTCCAAAATAACAATAATTTACATTAACATTTAAATTAGTAAAGAAAGTAAAACATGTCATTTCTATAGTAAAGTCCTTCATTTAAAATTAGAAGATAATAGACATATTTTTGTATGCTAATCATATTTATTATTTATTTATTATTTATTATTATGTTCTTCTATGCCGCCCTACTCCCTAAGGACTCAGGGCGGCGTACAACATTTTAAGAGAACACTAAACAATAAATGTATTTAAAAACAGTTTTTAAAAGTTAAAAAAAGACGTCCAACAACATACATACAGGGGGAGATCTCGGGTATAAAATTGTCTCAGACCCCTGCCTGCAGGAAGAGCCATGTCTTAATGGCTTTCCGGAAGGCCAGCAGGGTGGGGATAATTCGGATCTCTGGGGGAAGTTGGTTCCAGAGCACGGGGCCCCCCACAGAGAAGGCCCTTCCCCTAGGGCCTGCCAGTCAGCATTGTTTGGCTGATGGGACCTGGAGGAGACCTACTCTGTGGGACCTAACCGGTCAGAGGGAAGTATGAAGCAGAATGCGGTCCCGGAGGTAACCTGGTCCTAAGCCATGTAGAGCTTTAAAGATGATGCTCAACAACCTTGAATTGTACCCGGAGACCAATGGGCAGCCAATGCAGCTGGCGGAGTATGGGTGTCACGTGGGTGTATCTAGAAACACCCACCACAGCACATGCAGCCGCATTTTGCACCAGCTGAAGTCTCCGAATACTCTTCAAGGGTAGCCCCATGTAGAGCGCATTGCAGTAGTCCAATCGGGAGGTGACAAGGGCATGAGTGACTGTGAGTAGAGCCTCCTTCTCCAAGTATGGTCGCAATTGGTGCACCAGGCGAACCTGTGCAAAAGCCCCCCTAGCCACAGCTGTAAGGTGTTGGTCTAATTTTAGCTGTGGATCTAGGAGGACTCCCAAATTGTGGACCTGTTCCAAGGGAGTTAATTTTCCTCCCTCAAGAACCAAGGAGGGACAGTTGACATAGTCCTTAGGAGGCAATATCCAGAGCCACTCAGTCTTGTCGGGGTTGAGTTTGAATCTATTTCTCCCCATCTAGGTCCTAACGTCGTCCAGGCATCGGCGCATTACATCGACTGCCTCCCTGAATTGAGACGGGGTGGTGATGTACAGCTGGGTGTCATCAGCGTACTGTTGAAAACTCACCCCGTGTCTACGGATGATCTCCCCCAGCGGTTTAATGTAAATGTTAAACAGGATGGGCGAGAGGACCGAACCCTGAGGTACCCCACGTCAGGGGCCTAGGAGACAACCTCTGCCCTCCTGTTAACACCGACTGCATCCTGTCGGCGAGATAAGAGGAGAACCACCACAAAACGGTGCCTCCCACTCCCAACTTGCCAAGACGATGCAGAAGGATACCATGGTCGATGGTATCAAAAGCCGTCAAGTAGCACCAGGATGGAGGAATTTCCCCCATCCCGGGCTCGCCAGAGATCATCCATCAGGGCGACCAAGGCAGTTTCTGTACTGTAGCCACGCCTGAAAACGGACTGATAGGAGTCTAGATGATCAGTTTCCTCCAATAGCCGCAGAAGCTGAGAAGCCACCACCTTCTCCACAACTTTACCTATAAAGGGTAAGTTGGAGACCGGACGAAAGTTCTTCAAGTCCGCTGGATCCAGGGAAGGCTTCTTAAAGAGGGGTCTCACCACTGCAACTTTTAACAGCTGCAGTACGAATCCCTCCCTAAAAGAAGCGGTGACCACCGCCTGGATCCAACCACGTGCCACCTCTTTGTTGGCCAAAACCAGCCAGGAGGGGCACGGGTCCAATAAACAAGTGGAAGCACTCATCGCACCCACGGCACCCACGGCATATCTCATACTGATTTCACTGCAACCTCAAATAAGCAACCTGCTCCAAAATATATCACCAGGTCTTGGAGTGATAGCAGTCTAATACTATTTAAAGATGACTGCTGATAAAAATTCATGTCAAGGAGCAAGACAGGATGCTTATGCTGGATGGGATAACTATTGCGTAAGTCTTTTGCAAGCTATTGCCAAAATGTCTCACTTTGGGCAGGATTTTCTTAAGCCATTTTAGAAACAAGCCAACATGAGTACATAAGAACATATTTAATAGGAAGTGTGTGTATGGCCTTTATCTATCAGATATAAGTCACTTCCTTCTGCTTTTTTCTGGGCATACATACACAGAACACAGGTCTTGGATTCTCCTGATAGGAGCAGGTGCTTGACTTTGTCTATCTTGACTTATTTACTTCTGTAAATAAATCTCCTTTTGGTTAAAGTTAAAAAACATGCTTCATTAATTTTGTTTAAGTTAGATTCCAATTTTTTCTAATTCTCTGCCCAAGATATAACTAGGAGCTGGACTTCTTCTATATACCCTATTTCCCCCTACAGTCACATGATCAAAATTCATGCACTTGGCACTGTGACTCCCATCCTTTCTATCCTTCCGAACAATAATCTTTGTAGTGAAGGCAGGTGTTCTGAAGGCTGGAAAGGCTCTTTCAGGAGCTGGAGCAAAAGACAAAAAGATTCAGTAGACCCAGGCATGAAGGAGTGGGGAGAAGGCCAGGGTGTCCCACGTGTGATAGGACAGAGAAATTAGGCTTCCAGATGTGATGTATAGGGAGATGGCCCAGGCCTCCGAGGCATGATGAGAGGGGAGAGGACCCAGGCTTCCTGGCTCGTGGCAAGTATGTCGGTGAGTCTATCCCCAGACAAAGCCTCCCAGTCTGCAGTGGTTTTCCATGCATCAGTGGTGCTGAGCCTTCCCAGGGCGTGCTCCACTCCCTGAGGCATCCCCACGCAATCTCTCAACAATCTGGATGACTGCTTAACAATCGAAACTGAGGAAACTGGATTGTAGTTGTTGAATAAAATGGTCATATGAGCATTTTGCGTAATGACTGCTTTGCTCAAGATTCTGGTCCCAACTATGATTGTTGTCAAGGACTACCTATACCCCTTTCTATTAAAGTTATAAAGAGCTACTTCACTAGTTCGTACTTAGATTAGATTCCTTGTCTCAAGGAACACAATCCAATAGAAACCTCTGATAAATTCCACATATAAATTTTGCAATATGTTCCACATTTTGAATGTCAATTTATGTCACAACAAAATAAGTCCACTATATGCTTCATATGTGTTTATAATAAAGAGAACATAACAAAACAGGAGACAATAATTTCAAAACCTCAACCAAAATTATACTTTTGCAACTCTCTTTTAATTGCTCAAGATGACTTACATAGCATTCGTACAGGATCAAATAAGAAAACAAGAAATAAGATTATATAATTCTTCACATCTTAGTGACTATTTTAGTTTGTTAGTTTATTATGCATCACACATATGCCAGATATAATATTCTTACTTTTGTAATAATTTTCCAGTCTGATGTTCTCTGCTTGTACACGAAGTTCTTCAAAAGCCTTTATCATTCTCTAAAAATGTAAATAAAATGGAGTAAAAACAATGTTCCGGAATAAATTAATATATTCATACTTTATAAAGATATTCAGATTTAATATTAATATTTATTGTATACCATAGTGTCCCATGATATTAATAATATATTTAGTCATTGATATTTGCCTGCAATACTTTATCTTCAGGACTAGTCACTGTTCATCTTCTTCTTCATTTTTTTAAATTATTACTTTTTTTAGATTCCATTTGTTCAAGCAATAATGAAGTTTCTATATATATGATGGCATACTATTTATTGTAAATTAGTGTGGTATGGTAGTAATGACAGATACGATCGATAATGAGAATTCCATGCTCATCCAGAATCAGTCTATGGATGACTTTGGACCAGGTAGTTAGGTGGGATATAAAGGAAATCAATCAATAAACCTTTTCCAAAACATTAAAACAGAACAATGAAATAAACATTAGTCAAATATAGCAATAGCACTTAGACTTATATACCGCTTCACAGTGCTTTACAGCCCTCTCTAAGCGGTTTACAGAGTCAGCATATTGCTCCCAACAATCTGGGTCCTCGTTTTAGCGACCTCAGAAGGATGGAAGGCAGAGTCAACCTTGAGCCAGTGAAAATCAAACTGTTGGCAATCAGGAGAATTAGCCTGCAATACTGCCTTCTAACCACTATGACACCACAGCTTGCTGGTCAATACAGTCAACTATATTTTCACTGAGTTTTTCTTAACTATAATTTAAAAAAACAAATAAGGGGGAAAGGCCACAGCAATTTAGGTATTGATGCATCACCACAATCACTTTCTGCTTTTTGAGGTACCATTTCGTCCATCCCTAGCTAAAAGATCATCTAATGGCCTCAGGGTCCAGCTATAGGTGCATTACTAAACTACGGGTCTAAACATTTAATTATTTTCAGTATTTTCAGTGTATTACCTCAATGTTATTGTTAAGATCCACATACAGTTGTCTGGTTTCTTCTCGTTCACATTCATCTTTAACAAAATTAATGATATGGTAGAGTAAAAAATGTTAGTGTGTCAAATAAAAGATATCATTAATAATAATACATAATTCAAGTTAGAATTAAATTAGGATTAAATGTTAGGACAGAGTATTTTATAATCTGTCATAATAAAGAAATTGATTGCCCTATCAATTTGTCTATAAATTTTATTTTAAAAAATGCTTTCCTACCTATGTTCTTGACATTTTTGAATTTTGGTGTTGGAGAAGACTTTTAAGATTATCATGGTTAGCCATGTAAACAAACAAATGATTCTTCAAACAAATCAACCAGAGTTCTCCCTTGAGGCAGAAATGACCCAGTTCAAATTACCATACTTAAGACACATTATATGAAGACCTAACCTCTTGAAAAGTCTAAAATACTGGGAAAAGTGGAAGAAAAGACAAGAAAGACCACTAGCAGTAATATGGGTACACTCAACTACGCTGGAGGATTTATGAGATTGGGAACAGATCCTCTTGTAGAAAATCTACCTATGTGAGAACTAAGAATTGACATTGACTTAAAGGCACATAATCTATCCATCTATCCATCCATTCTATGCTGAACCAAGTAAACAATTTTAATTTAAAACACCTTTTTTATTTTATAGGTAAACTCCTATTTAGGCATGATAGTTCTTGAGGAACTGACCAGCCAAGTAGTAATTCTGAATATAAGGATGACCTTATAGTACATGAAATAAAACATTTTGTGAAGAACCACCACCTATTTTTTTATTTAGAAATTTAGAAAATTAATTAATTAATTTAATATTTGTATTCACATATAAGTATTTTTTGTTGTGATTTATAGTGGAAAAGATAAATGCTGATAAGAATATTTACATTTGTTGCACTTCTCTACTGATTGCATACATTTTTCTTTGAGTAAGTTGCACAAATGTCTTGTAGCATTATTTCTGAAGAGAAAAGATAATATTAACAACATTATGTTGCTACCATAGTTCCTTGCTTTACAAAGAAATTTCTTTACAGATCAATTTAAAAATTCTGGAGTAGTTTCCTCACCTGATTCCAATTAAAGTAAAAGACCTATTGTCTAACAAAGGGGATGAAAAAATTTATGCTGCTGGGCGCAAATTTTTAAGAGCTTACTTGATTGTTTTAACAAAACGCTTTGTTGTGGAAGGAAGCTTGCTTATTCATAATGTAATAATGTAACTGTCATACAACCTTTCTCCATGGCTGAGAAGAAATGTACATGCTCTTCACTCATCCCTGAGCCAGCAGAAAACACTATTGATATTAAATTTGCTATTCTCTTTACCAAATTGTAGCCCACCCTCTATTGCAGGGCTGTCAAACTCCCGGCCCACAGGCCGGATGCGTCACGCACTGGTCACACCCATGCTCGGTTTAGCGAAGTGGAAAAAAGTCCCGATATGTCATGTGACATCATGACGACGTGTGTTTGACACCTATACTCTATTGCCTCTTTTCTCAATCACTGCAAGTTTTCTCACTTCTATCCAATTGAAGGCTGATACAAGTGTAATAAAGGGTTATAAGGTGTAACTTCCAGCTATCCCTGGTAATGTCAGAATAAAGAGAAAATGCTACTTTATCACCAGAATAGTTAAGATCAGCTAAAGATTACCTCACCCATGGGCTATGCTGAGATGAAAACATTATTGGGATGCATTGAAAAATATGCTACCTGTGGATATGCTATCAAATTATGGATTTGATGCCATAGTTTGATGAAAGTAGAGAAAACGTTTAATTGGTTTGCTCAGCAATAACAAATTATTTATATAAAAAAACCTGGGTGAGATGGGTGAGGTAGATGTTGTCAAGTTGAAGATTTAGCACTTCAAAACAGTGGGTTGTCTTTGGCAAGATGGCAGCATACACGTTTGAATGACTGAATGAATGAATAAAATTGCCAAGATATATGTCAATAATTACTGCAAGGTTGACTTTGGGTTGACTTCTGATACCATCTGGACACATCCATCTCTTTCCTTGGTAACAATTTAACAATAGTGTCCTTTCATGAGGAATTTTTCTCATCATTCCAACTATCCCACAGCCCTAGGATTTCCTAATCATTTCCCATTCAACTACAGATAGTCCTTGACTTATGACCATTTATTTAGCAATCATTTGAAGTTATGAAGGTGCTGAAAAATGTATAGTCCTCACACATATGATAGTCCTTGAACTTATGACTATTGCACCATCCCCAGATTGATGTGATTGCAACTTGCACTCTTGGCAACTCGCTCGCATTTATAATCCACTGCAATGTCTTGCAGTAATGTGATCATGATTTGCGACATTTGGAAGAATGGGTTCGTACTTACGACTATAGTGTTCCTTTACCGCAGTAATTCACTTAATGATCATCATAACAAAAGTACTAAAATTGGATCAGATTCAACTTACAACCGCAATGACTTAGGACAAAAATTCCAGTCCCAATTGTGGTTTTAAGTCAATGATTATCTGTGCTGTGAATATATAACCTCGTGCTTAGCTTTGTTTGAAATCAGCCAATGTCAGAAGGGTATTGCCGCTTGCTATAATCAATAATTTAAGTTCCATAATTTATTTTAGTAATGCTTTACTAATATTACTTACTCTTTTAGAAGTTCATTGTTTTCATGTATTTCATCTTCAAGTTTTAGGCTTAATTTTTCATTTTCAAACTAAATTCATAAAGATGCAAATGATATGTTTTAGTTTGAGTAAATTGTGACTCCCAAATATAAAAACATGGACTTCTCTTCATGACTGTGCTAATGTATATTTTTTCAGTCCTGGGGTTGACAGAAAAGTATGCTAGCACAATTTGTGCTGCTCTGAAGAAAATCTTTATTTCTTCTTCCAACATAACATCCAAAACTACCACCAATTACTCTCCTAAATAAGTGGTAGGCCAGATTTTGTTATATGTGCAGTTAGTAACAGTTGCTGGCTTGATGTTGTTCCATGCCAATAAGTAGCTATCACTTGAACTACTTGTGAATATAGCTCTATTGCACTGTGTCTTGTTACAGGCATCAGGAAGAGGTTCCAAGGAAAAATGGAACATTCCCTACTGCCTCAACCTTGCTTCTGAGCTATGCCTGTGACTTGTCAATCAGGTTGTAAATAGAAACGGCAGAGTGTTACTACTTTTACTTCGGTTCCCAAATATTCCAAATCCATAAGTGTTGTTACAGTAATGAAAGAGAATACTGGCAGTGAATAGCTATGGTTATCAGCGCCGGAAGTACCCTTTAAAAACAGAAATTACTTTGAGATATACAAACAGCACTCCTTTTCTCCAATCAGTAGAAAACCTGGATGTGTATAACCCCCATAGGGAGAAACAAAGAAAAACCTGTAAGGTATTCTTTTTGGGGAAGAACCAGCAATACATAGCTTGCAGAACTCAGATCTTAGAATCCAGTACTAATGTTGTTTTAAATACAGTTCTAATAGTTAATGTTAAATGCATTTATGGATACCCATCCCATTATTTCTTTTGGGGGTTAATCAGTACCTGAAAATTATTATCTTATGATTGATTTCTACAAGTTACCGTATTCTGCTTCTTAATTTAATTCTATTTTAGCAAATATTCTGGATGAATATAATAAAAAAATTCATTTTCTTTTCAACAAAGCTTAAACTCTAAAAGTTCTTCCAGACTGTATAAAAATGATTGGAAATCCCAAGAATGAAGTGTAATGAACTCTCTAACTGATTTTATGATGTCATAACTGTATACTCATCATATAATCAGTGGTATTATTGTGTATCAATAGTCTTATCATTATTTGCATATTCTTTTATCATTGTTGTCTTATTCATCAGCAAGGAAATTATATTTTAAGCTGCAATTACCATAAAAACAAAGATAATTACGGATGAGGGGTGGCCAATTCATCTCACTTACCAACTCCTAGGATCCCACTGCAATGGCATGATAACATGACTTTAAAATTACCTTAATATAGCATAGATTTTAAACCAGCAAGAATGAAGTCATACCACCATGGTGAAGTTAGAAATATTATCTTTTTTTTAAAGGGGGGGGGGAGAGAATTCGTGTATATTTGTGTGAAACTGAGATAGCAGGATAAGACGGTTATCAATGCCCGGCAAACAAATGGATTATTTAACAATTTTCTATGTTCACTCTTGGTAGTGAAGGGTGAGTCTTACTGTCATTTTTCTATGAATTTTATAGAATCAAAAAAATATAAACATATCCATGATCATAGTGTCTTGACATGTGCAATCAGTAAAAACAGCTTTGACAAATCTCTGAACTTTTGAATGAGATGAGTTGGGAAACAGAAAGATTATTGTCTACAATTATCCTAACATACAATGGAAAAATAATAAAACATTCACAGAACTCATCTTAAAATTGCATAATATCTTAAATGTTAAGTTTTTTTAAAAAATATTTTACTTTATTACTTTATTTTGAAGTCCATTTCAAAATACAATAAACACTTGCCTGTAATTCTTGAATGGCTTTACGCAATGCTTCAATAATCTTTCTATTTTCTTGCAATTTTTTCTCTTTTTCCTTTAATTCATATTGTACACTGACTTTCCATCTCTTGATCTTTTCTGCTTCTTTGTAAAGCCTTGAATAAAGCTCATTCATTGTCTCTATATTCTACAAAAATAGGTTTCAATGTAATAAATAATTAGTTAAGTACGTGTTATTGCTTTTTAGTACTCACATTTGCCATTAAACTTAGCCTTGGATATACTCAAAATATGCAACATAAAAAGAAGAGACTATAATATTATCAATAAAATAGTTTTCTCATCTCAGAAAAAGTTAGCCACAACTGTTTAAATTATTAAGGACAATGCACTAGTAACATGAAAAAAATGAGATATCAGTAATTTTTATATAGCTAATTATTTTTTCTTGTAGGTGACTATTTCTTAATAGTACCCTTCAGTAAATTGTATTTATTTCATAACTGTATAAAAAGTTGATTTTTTGAAATCTATTTACATGTTTGTATCAAAAAATTATCACTGATCTAAAGCAGTTTAATTTTCAGTCTAAACTAAGTCTGAAGTTTTTATTTAAAAAAAACAAGCTTGATGCTATGAGAAGCTTTATTTAAGGATGGCTAAATTTCATAATCCATGAAACTGTCACATATTGTCATGGATAACTATTTAAAATTTAAAAAATCATTAAACTAAGTATAAATTTAGATCAGAGAAGATAAATGGTATACAACCTTTGTTCTCATCCATATTTTTCAATACGAATAAACCTTTCCCTCAATAAGTTTTTTTCCTATTCATGTAGTTTCAAAAGTATTGTTGTACAAAGGACAAAATCAGTAATATCTACATTATCTACATGTAAGAATTAGCCAAATATTAAAAGTTCATTATTTTCTCTAAAAAGAGGAAAATACCTGAAGTGATAAAGAATATAATAAACTTGGCACATCTAAACTGCATATTAACATATTAAACAATAAATGCTGCACAAAGAACTGTTATATTAAAAATGTGAACTATTTCATACTGAGTGAAAAACACTTTAATAAGATCACAGAAGTGCAGATAAAACTGTACTAAAGATTGCATCTTGCCAATACATTACCAGATAATAAATACACCAATGAGCTATTTTATACACATGAGTAAATAGGGTTCTGTATTTTGATAGGAATATTATTTTCATTTTGACATGGAGTATATCCTGCTGATCTACAATAGTTACCCTTTTATTAACTCACAAAAAAATTAATAATCAACATAACCAAACTCCCAAATTAATGCAATCCAAATTTTAATACAACTTTTATATGATATAATTAACTGACCTCTTGCTCTATGTCAGGCACAAGCTTTACTTTCTGTGGAGAAGGGTCTGTAAAATGAAACATTTATTTTGACCATTCAATATGAATATTTTTTGTAATAATTTTATTAAAGTTTACAGTTACAAAGATAAAAACTACAAACTAAAAAAATACAAAGAATAAAAAGTGTAAAGAGAAAATAATGTATAACAAAAAATGTGTATAGGAAAATAACTTCCCCCTTTATTATGACAAGTACAATTTCATTAACATCACCCTAATACAACAACAAAAGTTCTCTTCCTCCCATGTCTCTATCTTATTTAGAAACAATTCTTGCTTTGCATGTAATGAGTCTATCGCATACATTAGTTTCACCTTTTAAGTTGCATTACTGAAATAAATGAACTTTTGCACGATATTCTAATTTTTCGAGTTTCACCTGTATATTTACATTACGAATCACATGAAAATCACTGTTGGTATAAAATGCTACAATTAAGACACTTACGTGGGAGAGACACTATTGCAACGTAAGACCTATTCCCATCACTGGGAATATATTCCCATCACTGTATTGATTGTCAATAGCTTATCAAATCCAATTCAAAATGCTAGTTTTAAATATATAAAGTCTTACATGGATCAACCTTGGGTTACTTTAGGGAATTTCTTATCCAGATAGATTCTGTCTGTCTTTTATAATTATCAAAGAAGAGATGCTTAAAATCATGGTCCCACTAAAAATTAGAGGATGTGGACCTGAAGGCAGATATTTTCTGTTGAACCCCTCAAATTTTGGAATATCTTGTTCCCACTTTGGCCTCTTTGCTATTGGCCTTTCTTATTAAGATAAAATGTGAATTTTAGTAGTAATGTAGGGATACCATTTTTATTTGGAATTTTATTTGTCAATAATATTTGTCAGGTTTGATATAGTGGATTTTTTTAATATTCTGTTTCATGGATTTTATCAACTTTGTTTGTGAACACTCAGAATCATGATAAAAAGACTCTCTCTCTCTCTCTCTCATATATATATATATATATATATATATATATATATATATATATATATATATATATATATATATATATATATATATATATTCTATTTAATGAATTAATGTAGTAAAATACTACTGATTGAAGATATTAATTATATTATAGTATGTGTATACAGTACTACAGTATACACCAGGGGCGGGTTCCTAATTTTTTACTACCACTCTGTGGGCGTGGCTTATTTTGTGGGTGTGGCTTGCCAGCCATGTGACCGGGTGGGTGTGGGCCTCAGGAGCTTGGCAGAGGCCAGAGAAGGGGGGGCATTGCCCACCCGCAACGCAGCCCCCTGCAGCGGGAGCAGCAAGACCGCGGCAGCGGTTCTTCTAGGAGGCTCCGTCCGGCCTGAATGCTTCTCCCCATTCGATGATCCTAGGCTCCTGCCGCCCATTCCCCCTCTCCTCAGCAGCTTGAGAAGCCTCGAACTTGTGAAAATGCCTAGGATCATCACCACACGTTCGTGGCTTCTCGGACTGCTGAAGGGAGGGAATGGAGATAGGTCCTGCCGCCCGTTCTTTCAGCGTCTCACGCGCTCCCTCAGCCACCCTCCCCTGCTTGGACTCACTGTGGGGTAGGAAGGCAGCGCATGTGCAGCGCCAGAAGCTCGGCTTCTGGGCATGTACAAAAGAAATTTTGTAAAAAAAACTTAAAAAAAATTTTTTTTCATGGCGGCGCCCAGGCACCGGCAACCGATCGCACCGGTACTGTAACGTCACTAGCGGGCCACTACCAGTGCTATAGAGTGGACTGCACTGGTAGGAACCCACCACTGGTATACACTATATACTATAGCTGTGATGGCGAACCTATGGCACGGGTGCCGCAAGTGGCACGCGGAGCCATATCAGTGGGCACGCAAGCTCAGGTCCGGCGCGCATGTGCGCACTGGCCAGCTGATTTTCAGGCCTTCTGGGCCCACTGGAAGTCAGGAAACAGGCTGTTTCCAGCCTCCAGAGGGGGTGGGGAAGGCCGTTTTCGCCCTCCCCAGGCTCCTAGAAGCCTGGAGAGAGCAAAAAATGGGCGTGCCATTGCATGCTGGGAGTGGGGGGGGGTCATACATGCATGTACGGGGGTGCATGGAATTATGGGTGTGGGCACGCACACACGTGATCCCACGCATCCCCCCCTCCTTTTGGCACACGAACCAAAAAAGGTTCGCCATCACTGTACTATAGTATACATTTCCTTCTGGGCACATGTTTATCAGGTTACCATAAACCATAAATGAAAAATAAAATGAAATATAGAAAATTGAAATGTAATAGAAAAGCTATCAATTACATATATAAAACAATGCAATTTTAAATCCAGCAATCCATCCTTTAACGTACCAATGACTTCTATATGTTTTGAAATATTTTTCATCCCATAAGATGAGTTATAATATTCTTCTGTTCCATTACTAAAATTCTGAAAAAATTATGAAAATAGTAATATATTATAACATATTAATTTACAGATATAGCACTTTGATAATGTATAAAGATGAAATTAAATTATGATTCATAATGAAAAAGTCAGTTAAAACTAATTATTCATTCACAGGACAAGTTTAGAACTATTAAAGTCTTAGAAAATGTAATAACAGATCTGGCTCCAATCTAATATTAAGTGCATTTAAGTTCATTGAAAAAGCATACTGTTTTCCACACCTCTGATCTCTTATACACAACTCTCGATTGATCAACAAAGATCAGCAAACAGGATCTTTCTGAAGCATAAAAAGACTTTCCAGTCTTTCCACCTTTCAGAAAGATTGCCAGAAAGCTAGCGAAAGCAGTGTTTCTAAAGGCTAGAAAGACTTAGCTCACACAGGGGAAAGAGACTGGCATACTGGGCTGGAGATCTTTGGGATCCAAGCTTCTTTTTTCCAATCCAGTGTGCTGGGTCTTTCTGATAAGCAGTTTCGGGTGATGAAGGAAAACTTCTGGGATCTGATTTAGATCTTCAATTTAGGGCCAAACATTTAGTAATTGAATATGTTAATTTTAAAATCTGAAATGTTTTGTTTCATTTCCAAAGTTTTCATACCCTGAATATTAAATAAATGTGAAATTATTTTTTTAAATTAAAAAGTTTTTTTTCTATTCAAATATATTCCAGTTTTTATAAGATAAACTAACATTTTTCTGCATTTACTTAGAAAAAAAGGATATATTCATATTTACCTGAAAGAAACCCTCATCCCGTGTACTTGATTGTGGTTTGACTGCAGACACCTGGGTGTTACTCAGTCTTGGTGGTACAAACAATTTAAATTTAAAAGATTTCTCTTCTTCTTTCTCACTCTAAAAAGACACCAGGCTCAAATCTCAAAATAACGTTTAGCAATGTTTTATGCTTTATTGCACATATTGATTGTATCAAGTTGCTTCTCTGCACTTTTTATATTTTATAATTTATATTTTATTTATATTCATATTGATTGTTTCCTGATTGCTTACTTGAACCCTATGACAACCATTCTTGACAAATGTATCTTTTCTTTTATGTACACTGAGAGCATACACACCAAAGACAAATTCCTTGTGTGTCCAATCACACTTGGCCAATAAAGAATTCTATTCTATTCTATTCTATTCTATTCTTTTTCATACTCTGCAGATCAGTGTGAGCTCTTATACAATCTACTACTTGATACCATAGTAGACTAATACTACATAGTAGGCTAGCATTATTACTACCGTATATACTCGAGTATAGGCCGACCCAAATATAAGCCGAGGCACCTAATTTTACCACAAAAAACTGGAAAAGTTATTGACTCGAGTATAAGCCTAGGGTGAGAAATGCAGCAGCTACCGGTAAAGTTCAAAAATAAAAATAGATACCAATAATGTTTTTGAATATTTATTTCAAAGAAAAACAGTAAATATTATTTTTTTAAAAAAATATCCCAGAAGAAGGCAATGACAAGCCACTGCTGTGTTGTTGCCAAGGAAATTATTTAGATATGTCCATGGAGTTTTATTCAAAGGAATTTGAACTGAAGAGAGGCATTTACTTCATCGTAAATTCAGGTTTAAACTATCTTAAGTAATTGAAATATTCTGAAATGACTTTTATTTTCATTAATCTGTTCTGATTAATATAATAGTGGTCTATATGTTCTACATTATTTTTAATAGAGATCAATTAAGCTGTCCCTTTTAAGGAATCTGACAGAAGTGTCTCTTTTGGGATCAGTCAGATAGGATTTCTTTTGCAAGTCTATGTTTTGTTTATCTCTGGACTGAATCTTTTCTTTGTGAGTTCTGTTAATTTGCCCTAGCAAAACAATAAATCCAAATGCCTTAATTTTTTGCAATCTTACTTGTAGTGTCTTGATCGATTTTGTGTAACAGTAAAGAATATCCCATTTTATACTGGGGATTTAGAAGGTTTAAGTCCTATTTAAGTCAGTGGAAAACACAAGAAGACTTGGGGGAGGCTGTGCTTTAGTTATGTAGACTTCATGAATGAGATTATTATCTGTACTCTGTAGATAGTATTTGTCTCAGGCTAATAATGGCTAATGATCCAAGCTGACATAGGGTTGGCAGGAAAACGTGGTTGGGTGTGGGGAAGCTTAAATGAGTTTGGGATAAGTTTGATGCTGATTTTTTTTTCCTTATTCAATGGATAAATACGTCTGATTTCACAATCAAGCTCTTTATGGTTATAATTGCAATATTTCTAAAATGGGAATGCTTCGTTCCTGATCTGGTACATACTATGCTTTCAAAATTATTAACAGTGATAAACTCACATTCACTTTTTAGAAAAAGAAACCTGAAAAATTGTTACATATTTTAATACAGAAGGAAATGTGCTCCATAGCTTTTATTGCTTCTTCATATTATTATCATTTACTCCTTTCTTGAAAAGGCAAAAAAGTTCAGATAGCTTTCCTCAAGGAAAAAGAGAAGCTTATGATACAAAAGAGGAAGATGGACCTTCTTTGTTTTGTTACAAGCAGGAATAGGAAACAATCCAGGCTGTGTTGAACCCTCCTGGGTTTGTCCATGATTGGGTGCTGTCAGTCTCATCATGATCATCCTAGCGCGCAGAGCCGAAGGGGTGGTGGGAGGCGAGGAAAGGAAGCGGCCGGCAGAGCCGAAGGGGAGGCTCTGCTCACCGCCTCCTTTCCTTGCCTCCCACCGCTTTTTGGCTCTGCCGCCGCCACTGCCTCCTCCTTTCCTCACCGTTCAGGAGCCCTGAAGCCCTGCCGGCAGAGCCGAAGGGGAGGCGGGAGGCGAGGAAAGGAGGCGGCCGGCAGAGCCTCCCCTTCGGCTCTGCCGGCCGCCTCCTTTCCTCGCCTCCCGCCTCCCCTTCGGCTCTGCCGGCAGGGCTTCAGGGCTCCTGAACGGTGAGGAAAGGAGGAGGCAGTGGCGGCAGCAGAGCCAAAAAGCGGTGGGAGGCAAGGAAAGAAGGCGGCGAGCAGAGCCTCCCCTTCGGCTCTGCCGGCCGCTTCCTTTCCTCGCCTCCCACCGCCCCTTCGGCTCTGCGCGCTAGGATGATCATGATGAGACTGACAGCACCCAATCATGGACAAACCCAGGAGGGTTCAACGCAGCCGAGGAAAGGAGGAGGCAGCAGCAGCGGCGGCAAAATTTACCAGTGAAATTTTTCACTGACTCAAGTATAAGCCAAGGCGGCTTTTTTCAGCCCAAAAAGTGGGCTGAAAAACTCGGCTTATACTCGAGTATATACGGTACTCTAATAGTTGGGATAAAAAAATTAAGAAAATATATATTGCTTATATTTAACAGGAAAAAGCCAATTTCAATTAAATAAATTATTATTCATGAGGCAATGACATAGACTGGGGTCAAACATATACATAGGAATCTTAGAACATAAGATCATAATAAGCTGCTTTTCTATGAGATACATACATTTAGCTATGAATGACTATCTTCTCAGTTTAGAGCCTCAGTTTAGACAGCTTTTGAATTGCCTAAATATGTTCTTTTAATTTCTTAATAAAAAACATTTTTATTTCTAATCTAGTATTTTATTACACTGAATTATTATTATTATAATTCAAGTTAAGAAAATTGTTGTTTACCATGGATGTTTTCATTGTTGATTTATTTTCGTAAACCATTGGAGTCTCTGGCAGATTCAGAAGCATACAAATGGAATAAATTAACAAATATAGAAATAAATGATAAAATGTTTAGCTGGTATTAAAGCTATTTAGAATACTTTTCTGGACAAAGTTGATTTAATTTTGCATAGGTTTCATTACTATATATGAAAAGTCTCCATAGGATTGCTCTTTTTTTCTGGATATTTTAGTGAAGAATATTATGGTGCCAAAAAATAGAAAAGTGGGAGTAGAAATCCAAGGCCCTGTCAGAAAAGGAGGGCTTTTCAAATTTAGCAAGACTGACTTATAGTAAAGCAAAGAGAAAGGATATGCATAAGACCACAAAGTCTAAACATTATCTAGAGGGGAAGAAGCAAGTACAAAAACTTATTTAAAATCAAAATGTAATAATAAAACTGCCTTTGACTGAACTGTCAAGAAATAATTATGAACTTATAAAGTGTTTATTTACTTAAAGTGTAGTAACAGAACAGTAACTAAAGTCACAGCTATTTACCTGTAAATGACACCCAATCAATTCAGAAACTTTTGTATCAATATGTTTAGGAATATGTAAACAAATGTACTTCTTTTCTACTTGTTTATAATTCTCTCCTCTTGCTTTACTCTTTCTAGGACATGGGTTTCTAGATCAATTGTCAATCTCTCAACATTTTGAAAAGCCAATCATCATAAAAATGTTTAGGTAATACTTAACTTTAGTCTGAGACAGTGTGTCATTTGTCAACATTACTGATGAAATAAAGAACCAAACTTAACTAAATGTAACGTTTTACATCCCAACAATGAATGCAAATGCGAAATAGCTCATTGGTAACATGTACTATTGCGGGAAGGGGTTTTTTTTAATTTGAAAGTTTATGCATTTCGCTATTAATTGGCATATTTAAGTTACAATAGCGATCGAACATTTTAATTGTTAAACATTTCTTTTATAGTGCAATAGCATCTATAACCGAAAAGCTCTAAAAAATATACTCTAGAATCATGCATAAAGATCACAGGCATAGGATCCCGTTCTCAGCCTCGACAAAATGTTACTCTCGGACACATCACACGTTAAGACAAGTGACCAAAGGAGGCTGCGAGGCGCTGCGAAAGTGGAATGAAAATACAGGCCTTAGGCCAGGAGACCCGTGCGTGAATGAATCTTTACCTCAAACGGCAGCACCGGACGTAACGACCCCAAGCATTGGAACAAATAAAGAAGGAAAAGGCGGGAAATAAATCGATCCAGAGCCGTGTGCAAAAGCGCGAGCCACAGATCGGCGGTTTAACGCCTTTTGCTTCAAGTTCATTCGGGGAGGGGGTGGGGCGTCTGCCCAAAGATAAAAAATGATCGTTGTCTCGTTAATCAGAGGTTCACCTGCCCGCTTTCGCAGGTAGACCATTCTCCCGCGATTCTTTCCGAAGACTTAGACCTGCTTTCTCATTTTGGCTCTTTCGCTTCTCATCCAAGAATGGAGAAGCGAAACGTCTTCAAATAAAAACCAGAAAGTCCGGTTGCCTCTTGAAAAAAGCACCATGACAACCATGACCTGGATGACTGAGAATCTCCATAGACAGTTGGCCCTTCTTTCATGTTTGGTTGATGAAGGCAACCCTAAGTCTTCACAAAAACTAAACTGAAAGCGTTGTAGCAAATTGGACTGATAAGAACTTGGGGGGAAATATGTTAACACATGAGAAAGAACTGTGGCTTCGCAAACAGATGGCCGTCCGGGATTCAGTTTTGGAGAGCCGCCGATAGCTGGTCAGGGTAAACAAGCTTTCCAGATGAGTAAGGCTACTCAACATTCGCAAATGGTGTCAGAAAATCAGTCAAGGTCTCGCCATCCCTTGCATCTAGAAATGGAGCAAGCCGATTTCATTGACGCCGAATCGGAAAGCATTAGAGAATCTGCGCGCAGCCAAATCAGACAAGATGGGGTGAATGTTTTTTCTACCAACAAAAAGAGCAACTAGGTGGTGTTTATTCGCAGAAATTTCAACTAGGAACTAACGGAACCTCTGGATGTACCATCCAGTAGCAGCAATCTCTGCCATTTGGTCTGTTTTATTTCTTCCAAATTTTGAAATAATGCAATATGACTTTAAATTAAAGGACTACCATTTTAAACGTGTATAAATATATATTTAGAAATAAAGACTTCTGACCCAATTAAGCATATAAAATCAATTAATTTGCTGCAGAAAATCAGACATAGTGCATTTATTAGACTTAAATATATATCTGAAAAATATTGCGTTAAACAAAATGAAAAATATTAGCTTTATATTCAGATGTCATTTACACAATATTATTTTAGATATGAATAATTATTAAATGCAAAGATAATATCTCCAATATAAAAACAGCAGAACTTTAAGATATATATCTTCAAAGTTACAATAATAGAAATTAACAGGAAGATTTTTAAATTGAGAAATTGTATCAAAAGATAAGCTGGGATTAGTTATCACTATATTAATGTAAATCATTAATACCAGTCTAAATTAGCCTCTAGTACTAAACCGTAAAATCAAACAGATGGCAATGTCTACCTAAACATGACTGATGTTAATAAAGAGTAAGCAGGATGCAACCTGCTTGGTTCTTGGATGGGAGACCAGACAACTCCCAGTGAAAATAACATCCCAGAAGAATGCAGTGACTGAAAACAAATCCCAAAGGAATGTAGTGATAACCCACTTCCATTATTTCTGAGAAGGAAACATTGTTGTCCACGTAGTGTCCAGAAGCTAAGTCCAACTCAATTGTTTTTATTTTATATATGGTATATACCCTTCAAATTCACTGGAAAACTTAGTTGTATTCACAAATGAAGTCGTATTAATTTAAACTTTCAGTTTAAATTAAAAGTTGGCAGGAGTAAGTTCTAAAATATACTTCTAAAATAGTCAATCTACAACATGACTTCACACAGAGGTGAAATAATGTTAATAAATGTTAATATTTAATTATTGTAAGTATTCAGCTTTGGCAAATGAGATGAATTATAATATGATGTGAATGACATGGCTTGGGGACATGTATATTTATATAAAATGGTAAATTTAATCAACCAACATTTATGCAGTATACCCAAATAAGTTACAGATAGTACAAGGGTGAGTCAAAAAGTAAATCCATTTTTTTTTATTTCAGGTGAAGGTTTTGATAAAAATACTGAAATTTTTCCCAGTTATAAATGATTATATCATTTACATTCTGAAATATTTTGTTTCTTACTTTTCAGGTTTGTAGACTCGCAAGGAAAATTCAAAATGGCTGGCCCTTTAGAGTTGCGTCAAAAACAAAGAGCAGTGATTGAATTCCTTGTTGCTGAGGGGGAAAACCCTGTGAACATTCACAGACGATTACAAAATGTGTTTGAGGACAATACTTTAGATTATAGAGGGTTTGAAAGAGGGTTTGAGAGGCAAACATTATTCCAGTGACGAGGAAGTGAAAACTGCAGTGAAGAAGTGGCTCAAAGAACAGTCAACAAAATCTTACGAGGCAGGGATACATGCTCTCATTCGAAGGTGGAACATTGCTATTGAGAGAAACAGTGACTATGTTGAGAAGTAGGGATGTGATCCACAGAGGACCAGCTTCATTTTGATGTATGCTCAAAGTGACCAGATTTTTTTATTTTTAAGCGGGACGGGGGGGGCGCCTGGGCGCCGCCATTTGTTTTGCCCTCTGCGCATGCGCAGAACGCTGCGCATGCGCAGAGGGCAAAACAGCAAATGTCGGCGTCCAGGTGAGGTGGGGGGGAGAGGCGGGAGGGCGCTTGGATGCCTGCAGCTTGCGACAGGTAAGCTGCCGGCTGCTTCCTTTCCCCGTCTCCCGCCTCCCGTTCGTTGCTTGCCAGCCCGGCCGAAGGGAAGGCGGGAGGCGAGGAAAGGCCTCCCGAAAGGGAGGCGGGCTCCCGAAGGGCTGCGCCTCCCTTTCGGGAGGCCTTTCCTCGCCTCCCGCCTTCCCTTCGGCCGGGCTGGCAAGCAACGAACGGGAGGCGAGAGACGGGGAAAGGAGGCAGCCGGCAGCTTACCTGCTCCAAGCATCCAAGCGCTGCGGTCTCCCGGTCGGTCGCCCGGCCGGCCCCAGGGCAACGGCGGCAGCGAGGCGATGGGGGGAAGAAAGGGGAGGGGGACGAGGAAGGGCTGTTTGCGCCGCTCGTAAACTCAAAGCGGCGACGGCTCCTCGTCCCTCACCCCTCCCAACAGCAGCGGCGCCTCCGAGGGTGGGGCTAGGGATGGGGCGGAGGAAGGAGAGGAGGAGCAGCCTCCCTTCCCCCTCCCCCCAGCTTCCAGCCGCCGCCGGAGGAATCAACAACGCGGGACGCCCGCCCGCCGCCCACGGCCGGCCCGAGCTGAGAGGCCTGCTGCCTTTCAGGCCGATTTTTTGAAAGAATGCCCTAGTCGTGCATTCTTTCAAAAAATCGGGACTTTTTAGAGGACGGGTGGGACGCGGGACAAATGATGAAAAAGCGGGTCTGTCCCGCCAAAATTGGGACGTCTGGTCACCTTATGTATGCTACATGTTCCTGTGTTGGTAATTATACCTGTCCTAAAGAAAATGGCATTACTTTTTGACTCACCCTTGTAATATTTGCAAGGTCAATACCTTTGCAGTGTTCATGTATGTGTGGGCTACAGTATTAAACATTCTTCCTATAACCATGTTTTTGTCTTTATTCATAAAATAGAATAATGTAAGTACTAATTTAAGGCCCAATGTACTGTATATCCATATGGAAAATCAACCCACCTTTTACTAGAGGTCTGAATGATTCATATAAAGAACTGAATGCATTACAATATCTAACAGTTTAGACAAATTTTACATATATCTTTTAAAATGCGGCAGTAACATTTTGTCAATAAATTGTACACATTTTCATATTTTTGCTTACCCAAAATGCATATAGCAATAGCACTTAGACTTATATACCGCTTCATAGTGCTTTACAGCCCTCTCTAAGCGGTTTACAGAGTTCAGCATATTGCCCCCAACAATCTGGGTCCTCATTTTACCGACCTCAGAAGGATGGAAGGCTGAGTCAACCTTGAGCCTGGTGAGATTTGAACAGCTGAACTGCTGAACTAGCAGTCAGCTAAAGTAGTCTGCAGTGCTGCACTTTAACCACTGCGCCACCTCGGCTCAGTGGTTAAAGTGCAGCAGTATGGGTGCTTTCACAATGCAAGCTAATATTCTGAATAGTTACCATAACAGATTTATGAGATATAAGCCATTTAACATAAATGATTTCTTAAAATAAAAGTGTAAGAATTAAGGAACAGCATGTTTGAGAAAACAGTCCTTTGTAACAATTCATATAAGTAGCAATTTTTCAGTGCAAGTCCCACATTTCACAAAGTAAAGAAGTCAGCTTAGGATCCCTTGTTCTCCAAGTTACTAGTACTTCTGAGTGGTTGTGATTAAGTGTTCTGAGTTCAGTGAGCCGCCCTATGAGATGGGCAAAATGTTGCGGTTCTTCAGGGTGATAGATTTTTGAATATTTGTACAGAATTCCTAAAAAAGGTTCCTGGAGTTTTTCTACATGTTGCTTGTTTTTTAGGAGTGGTCGATCTGAAAAATATGAACATGATTTTTTATATGCAAATACACATGATTTTGTGTAAAACAAAATAACTGTCATTTTCAACTTCAACTGTTATTAGGATATTTCAAAATTACAGAGCAACTGAGCATAAAGCATAAAACTGAGCATAAAGCATAAAAATCTGCTTATGTCTATCCTTATGACAAAATCCCTCTATTTGTACTCTTATGTCAATTACCAGGCAATATCAAAAATACAGCATTGGATTCATAAGTAGAAATCATGTTTGGTATGAGAATACTACTGTATATATTCTTGCGCTATTGGCTACAGATTTTCCAAAAATCTTTTATACCCATTCAGGTAATGATTCTGCTAATTTCAGCAAAATAGGGATAATATGGTATTGTATCTTTTAAGAAATAAATACTTAATTTAGAAAAAAAACGTATTAAAGATTTATTAAAATGTGTAAAATTATGGTAGTCCTAAAAGAGAAAAATAAAATTTCTGTTTTGATTCTTAAAATTTGAACTTTGTTTTAAGTAATTGCTAAAGCTACCTGAAAAATATACAGTAGTTGCAACAAGTAATGCATACTCTGTTGCAGTCACATTAAGTTCTCCCATGCTTCTGTAGAAATAAAATAATGCGGTGATAAACTCCTCAGTTATACCTATAAAAATAACAGAAAATATCAGATGACAGCTAAATAATATATCATTGATTCATTCTTAACACAAATATTAGGCTAAATATAAATGAGTAAAATTCATTCAGAAACATTTTTGTGAGGTTTGTTGGCATTTTAAATAAGTTAATGGTAGTAGACATATTAAGAATAAAGAATTGTGTTAGAGGAATCAGAATGGTGAATAAAAAATCAGTGAAAATTAGTATGTTCAGAGAAAAAAGCAAAAGGTAAGACTTTTAAAACTCAACAGAAAAAGCTTAAATGAAAAATGAAGAAACAAACTCTTTTTTAAAAAATAGACCACAATGGGTTCTCCAGATAGTAAGAAGAAAACTTTTCCAAAATTAAATTTGAGAAAAGTAATAGAAGTCCTTCAAAGTTATATGAACATAAAATAATAACACCCACACTACCATCTCATCCACTAGTGTGGGAAGAACAAGAAAAAAACTACTAAACAATAGTTTATTAATTATAATGATAATTTTAAGAAGTCAGTAAAAAAGTAGATAATGGAACATATTAACAATTGGGGTGATGTGAGAAACAAGGATATGAAATTAAGAGGAAACATTTAACAAAGTAAAATAGACACTAGAAAAAAGGTAAATAATGGTTGAAGTGGCCAAAGATGATTCCAGGATTCAAAAAAGTAAAAAATGTACATGATGGCGGTATCAAGATGCTAAATCCAAATAGTGAATTGGATTAAATCAAAAATATGACAGGGAGATACGTCATTATTAAAAATTCAGTAGAAGAATTTTCAAGATATTTTATTTACTTTTCTGAAACTAGATATATTTAAATTAAATAATTATTTAGCCATTTATTAAACATATAACAATGCCCTGTTACCTGTTGTACTAGTAGATGTTGGACTTTCTTCTCTATGACACATTTCTGTGGGATAAGCACTTTTATTTTCGCCACATATAGTATGGTCAGAAAATTTTATATGATCTACAATAAAGAACAAAAAAACCCCAAATATTCTTTTTAAAATATTTTTTAACAGAATAAGTCAGACTACAAAAATATTGCTTGTTAGCAATATTGTTAGAAGAAAGGGTCATTCAAAAGAAAGAGCACGGATGGGACAAGCTTTATAGTAAACATTGGGCCACTTCATTATACACATAAAATAAAAATGCTGGTATTAAAACTTACTTTCATGAAATGGTGTCTGATATTCAATTCCTTGTTCATTGTATAATTGTGCTGAGCGTAAAAACATGGCTTCAATTGTAGAACCTTTTAATAGTGCAATCTGATCATCATTGGCTAAGCTTTCAAATCCTAGAGTGTAAAGAAATAGGTAAAATTACACTAAGGAAAATTTACCTTTTCTGAAAAGTTTTTTAATAAAAAAATAATCAGATTCGAAGATTTTTAGATTCCATCTCTTAAGATTTTACAGCCTTAGATATTAAAATTGTTGCTGGAAATGTTCTGTTTCACATCATAAAAGTTCTATGTTGGAGAGATCCAAAGGGGAGGGAAAGTTCATGAACTTTCCAGGGAACAAGCTAAAAGAGTTTAACTTCTAAACTGCTAGCCCAGCAACATTCTTCCACTTGTAATTTGAAGAGAAGGAAAGAAGAATAGAAATTACTTTTTAGTCCCACTTAGCCAATAGGAAACATCCAGGGTTGTAGTAATCTTAGACACTCTGATACTGAATACTGTGACAAAGAAAATTGTGAATCTGAATAGGACCACTGCAGATATTTGAAATATTTTTTAAATTATTGTGCATTGTGAAAATGTAAAACTTAAACTTTAAATGTAGAGTTGAAAGGAATTCCAAATACTGAAGAAGTTTATGAATACACCAGGGGCTACTGATTTGCAGAAAGTGGAAAACTAGAGAGTATCATTGCCATGGTAAAAGCACCAGAAGAACATTCCAGATCCAGCACTGGAATGGTTAAAATTCATCAGGCTCATTGAAATGGTCAGGGACAGCACATATTTAAACTGATTTTGATATCTTTGTCTAATTTGGCTCCCATCAAGTATCTTAGACTGCAATTATTGATTTGCAATGTATCCAGTGTCAAGAATTATAAAAAGCATAACCAAAATATCAAAAAATGGGGAATGCTAACTAGATCAATTAATAGCAGTTTCCTTTGGATCCAAACTTATTTATACTTGAACTAGAGCAGCAGTGTCCAGAGGAGATGTTGAAAAGTTAAGAAAGCAGCACAACTGAAGCTTTTTAAAAAGCATTGACACTGCATACAAATATAAAGGGGTGTGGCTTTGATTACACTGCCACAAGCACCATCTTGACTTTTTTGACTCGCTATGAATGCCACTAGAGTAGATGATATCAGTGTCAATTCAAGATCTAATGCACAAGATGTGGATAGACATTTTAATTCCATAGTAATAGTGGCTATTTTCAGGAACAGAAATAAATGGAAGACAGGATGAACAGCTAGAATGAATACAGAACACCGATAAACACCTAAGTGATGGGGGGGGGGGGAAGAGTTTTGGTAAGAAGATGTTCAAGTGGATTTGGAAAGAAGTCTTTATATGTTTCCAGACCTTTGGTGCAAATTGTTTATGCTGGCAGAAAACACAACCATTTTTTTTTCAAATAAAACAAATTTGCATGAAGTAAGGAAATCCAGTAGTTTGCCACTGTGTTCTAGGTTTTTTGGTAATATCTACCTTCCAAATCCAGTTATCCAAGAGCTGCCACCTGGGGCCGTGGAGATTAATTTGGTATAAAGTCATATACCCAAAGTAAGTACATATTTTGAGTCAGCTAAAGAGATTGATCAGAACTAGTTTGTAAAATGCTATATTAAAAAGTATTACCTGGGAGTCTTTTTGTAAAATCTAGTAGGACCTGCACATGAACCATTGCTGTTTCCGAAAGACGTAGAAAATTCTCTTCAGGATTAGTATTTTCCTGTAACTAATTACAAATATTTAGAATGAGCCTATATGCCATTTGAAACTTGAAATACCACATCTCTCAAAAAATAAAAGTAAAGGTTTCCCCTTTCCAGTAGTGTCTGACTAAGAGCCAAGGGAGCCAGCATTGTCAAAAGACATTTGCATAGTCATGTGGCCAAGGCACATGGAATGCTGTTACCTTTACTTTCCCACCACAGTGGTACCTATTTATCTACTTGCATTTGTATGTTTTCGAACTGCTAGGTGGACTGGGGCTGGGGCTCACCAGTCTGCGTGGCACTTGGGTCTTGAAACAGGCTGTCAGCTTTTCAGCTGACAAGCTCTGTGTCTTTAACTGCTGAGCTATCATGCCCCTTATTTAAAAAAATGAATCTTGGTAATATTAATGTATGAGCACATACAAACTTTTTTGCTTCCTCCATTGGAATTGTGCATTTTTGGTGAGCAACCAAAATATGATCAATGAGTTCATGTTCTGCAGGAGTAAATTCCATTCTCTCCTGGACCTTTGAAAAAAAGGTAGGCTTTACTTCAATGCCAAGTACTATAATTAATAGTATTTATAATTAATATATTTATAATTAATATTATGTTATATTATATATAATATGACATATACATATGAATAATAATACAATTAAAACATATAAAAATATAAAACTATATATATATATATATATATATATATATATATATATATATATATATATATATATATATATATATATATATATATATATATATATATATATATAAAAACATATGAAAGATTACCCTACTTTTAAAGGTTTGGTTGTAGAAGATACATGCTTGCTGTCCATTCCCTCGTCTTCCATTTTGATGTTGCAAAGGAAACTACTTTTTTTTCTAAGTCGTTTTGATTTACATTGGACTTCAGTTAGCAAACCTATAAGAATTTACACCAAAATTCATAAGCATATTTAAAAACTGTGTTGATATTTAAGTTACATTGTAAAATATATGGCACTGTTGAAATTGAAATTGTATTAACAATTACTATATTTGGTTAATTTATTCTATTCCATGATATGAAACTTATCAGAAATGTTCGTAAACTAAGTAGCACATCAGAAACCAGAGAAAAGTAGTTTTGGCACTCACATTCAGCCAGCATTCCCACAGCTTTACATTTCTTTAGGCGACATTCCTGACACTTCCTTCTCATATACATATCCATTTCACAATGACCTCCACTTTTGCATCTGTATATTGCATTTTTGGTGATGCTCCGTCGAAAAAATCCTTGCAACGATTATTTCAGATTATTACAAATAATAAAGAAATTATACATCAGCAACTTACTGTACTTTAATTTGTAGTGTTCAATATACAGTACTAAGGTAATATATTTCAGAAAAATAGTGTCAGTAAATAAGATTAAAAAATTACAAATCTAAAATAGAATTTCTTAGAAGGAAATTAGCTCCATTGAACTCAAGGGGTCTTACTTCTGAAGTACATGGATGTTATATGATAAGATTGTTATTAAGGTAATTATTTGCAATTATTTTTATAGCTTACAATGATTTATAAGAGGTTAGACATTTTAAACAGCTTCAAAAGGCCTACCTTTCCCCTCACCATCACCTCATGAGTAGATTAGTCTGCATTTCTGAAAATATTCATTACAAACTTAATCTGAAGATTATCTGATATTTCCCTCTCAATAGAAATTTTCACACACACACACCACTGAAATTCAATAAGAAAATTTGCTTATTGAACTTCAAGGGTGTTGAAAATTTGAACACTTGTCAGTGCTAGGCCTGATCAGCGCAATTGGCAGAGACCAGATTTCTGAAGACTGTATTGAGGGGGAAATATCAGACAATCTCCAGATTAAGTTTGTTCATCTTCAGTATCCTCATTACTTTATTTTCTGAATAGCCCCGAACTTCCTGCTTTTGATCTTTACTCCTGCAACTCTAATACTATCAAACTATCTAAAGTCCACTGACTATTACCAAATGTCATTTGCAACTGAACAGAACATAATTTGCTTCCTATAATATGCTTAGACATTACAATCCTACAATTTCCAGCACCAATCTCTGTCCCATTATCTTCTTAACTCATGTATATTTTGAATAATCAGTATTTGGCACTTCATTCCTAAATCTTTCATATGCCAGTCCCACTTAAGATTCAATATTCTTTTCTTACTACCTTTACAGCCTTCACAGGTGAGCGCATTGTAATGATATCCTGAAGCCTTGTCTCCACAGACTACGCAGAGTTCTTCTTGCCCTTTTATTCGTAAGGCAGAATGATTAAGCCTGGGTCGTTTCTGTCCAATATATCCTACCCCATCATGATGGGCACCCATACAGGTGGGTTTACTGAGTTCACAATTATTAATGATGTATTGACCATCGCTGAACTGAGAGTCCAAGCTATATGAATTGTAATGAGTCTGTGGAGATGGTGTCTGTAATACTGGAGGGAACTGAACAGTTGAATATTGGCAGTAAGGAGCAGCTTGGAAGTCAAGGTCTTGCACCGGATAACTGATATGTTCTGGTAAGATATCTGGATTGTTTTGAAAAAAAAATCAAAATTTAGAATTTGACATGTTTAATTTAAACTAATGTAATATTTCTACATCTAACTAAAATTTTGCTATTTGATTTTTTAAAAAAACCAACCTCCGCATCTGAGTTAAATATTTGCCACCCATCTTGTATCCAATGACTCTAATGGTTGAAGTTAACAATACAGAAAACACATCCCAAGAGAAAAATTTAAAAAAGGAAGAAACAGAGTGAATGACATTGTCATTTTATAATGTCCAACTGGAAATTAAGCATATTGCTAGAATTATTTTCAGTTTTAGAATCTGCTTTTAGGAACTCCTGTAGACAATACATCCTTTTCTGAAGAATTCATCTTTATTTTTGTAGAATTAAAGTAAACGGAATTTTACAGTACAACCATTAATATATTTCCTTGGAAACACTTGCCCCTTAGTAACTATTAAGGGCTATGGGAGGAGAATCTTCTGTTTAAAGGAGTCCTATGCTTGAAGGAGATTCAATTCCCAGTGATTTGAAAAATATAATCCAGGAAGGACCTAAACATTGTCTATCAAGACTTAACATCTGGATAACAGTGCAGCATTTTATTAAGTACAAAAAATGATATTCATAAAAGATTTTAAGAAGAATTAATGCGTTAAAATATTCATCATCTGAATAACCTCCATTATCTTTGAATCTTTCTTTGAATTGATTGTGTATTGGGGGGATTATTTTTGACTCCCTCAAAATCTAAAATGGCATCCCAAATAACCTTTCAATATTCTTCCTATATGATCCAGAACATGTATTTAACAATTGCAGAAATTCTTGTTTTTACTAACACACGTATTTTATTGGTAATTTCTCTGTTTTACTCACCATAATACTGTATTGGCTCACTAAGGCAGTATCCATCAGAGACTGTTACAAAGGTATTTGCCATGCTCTGTTCCAGTTCCAGTTCCAGTGCTTCATTCAATATGGATATAGTTGTCCTTTCAAAAAAAAAATCAGACCTGAAGAAAGGGATTGCATTTAATTTTGCTGCCAAAATGGAAGATTACTAGAAGCAATTTATAGAGACAAAATATGCTGAAAAGATTGGAAAAAGCAATCCTATGAATGGCTCTAAAGCAGCGGTTCTCAATCTGGGGGTTGCGACCCCTTTGGGGGTCAAACGACCCTTTCACATGGGTCGGGAGACTTCGCCCGGATGCCGCCATTTGGGTTCTTTTACCCTCTGAGCATGCCATTTGGGTAAAAGAACCCAAATGGTGGCGGCGGGGCGGGGGTCGCGGCGGCGGGTGCGGTGGTGGGGTGGGTCGCGCGGGGGGCAGGGGATGGGGGGGCGGCATTAGGAAGGTTGAGAACCACTGCTAAAGTATAATTAAGTATAAGTATTAAGTATAGTCAACCAAATACATTTGATTAAAATCTTTATCAGGCCTCCATTGAAAACTGTATTCTGTGTAGATTTGTTTTGTGTGTAGATGAACTATGAGGACATCATTTCATTGCAAAGTGAGCATACAGATAACAGAGCATGTTGTTTTGTTATATATTGTCTGTAAAAGTTTAAACTAAGTATGTTGGAAATATAAATGATGTAGTATAACTTATTTTTCCTAAAGAAGACCTCCTTTCTACACAATCCCTTTCTAATAAATTCCCTTCTCAAGTCATGCTTATAGGATTGGTGTTTTATGATTATGGGTTTGATATTTTATGATTCTTGGAAACCTCTGCCTCAGAGATTCTGCTGCTAAAATTTGGTAATAAACTTCTTACTAATGCTGACATGAGTCATAAGGGTCTCGAATGGAATTGATATTTTATATTGTAATGTGACTAGTTTCCTTAAAAAAACAAAAACAACAGACCACCCATGACAGTAGTAGCAGATGAACAATTCTACCTCCTCCCACTCTGGTGATGTTATCCAATCTTTAGATGCCTGATATTAGCTACCAGAGAGAAAGAAAAAGAGAGAGAATTAAATACCCCGGTCACAATAGTTTTTAAAACTGCCTTAGAAAATGGAATCTGGAAGTCAATCTGGAAGTCAAGAAAATATCCTGGTTAACATTCCTATACTTAGAAAAAATCAACATAAAGCCTGAAACAAACAAAAATGCTAATTATATATACAGAATAGAAAAGAAAGATTGATAAAGGAAGAACTCCTTGAAAATAATTTGGAATTTTGAGACGGACTAAGCAATAGAAGATTAGATTTCCTGGCAGCATAGCAGATTCTCTCTGTTTCAAAGAAACTTAAACTGGTATCTAAACTTCTCTACTAAGTCCCAAGTAATTTGAAACATACTATATCACATGATGTAAAATAATATCTGCTACATCTTAAAAATAATTACAGCAAAAGTTTGGATATTATTCTTTGTATTTTTTTAATTCAACTAATTATTGAGGTCTACAATGTTAGATTTCAACTGACCAAATTAGGATCTGAAATTAAAGAAGATGGGTTGTTTTGTGTCAGTATATTGTTTTGTGTCAGTATACCAACAGAACTCTGTTGGTTGTAAGGAAATAGAGGGTAAGATTTTAAATGTAGCATATAATTCTTTATTTGCTTACTAGTTCTTTTTATTAAAATATTATAATTTGACCATTATCAAAAATATTTCATTGTTGATTAAAGTTCAAAAGATACATAGAATAATAGACTAAAGTAAAATACAAATAAATAACACTTTAAAAGCTTGAAGCAACTATAATCATTATACCAGTAGTGGGTTCTAAAACCCTTTACTACCGGTTCGCACGCGCACGCGCATGCACGCACAACTCTTCTGCACATACGCAGAAGCATCCCGAGTGGGTGGGTGGAGCCTCCCGCCGCCGGTGCTACCGGTTCTAAGAACTGGTCCGAACCTGGAGCAACCAACCACTGCATTATACATACAGCAATAGATGTTTTAGGACCTCTAAAATGTTCCAGAAAGTAGACTCATTGGCACATACTATACCAGAATCAGATTTCGAGTTGTCTTCAAGGGCAAAACCACACAAAGCAATTGCAGCAGTTGGATTTGGCATTAACAGAATATTGATTACTATGTTTGGACATCCCTGTCCAGGAAAGCTTGCAGCACCTATGATGAAGATTTAATGTGACTCCGATTTGCTAAATTAATGTGGGTGAACAAAATAATATATTTTTATATCACTGCTCAAGTAATTCTAAACTTCTATAGTCTGGCTTTTGTAAGAAAGGAAGGCTTATGTGTTTGATGGAAATTAAAGGAAGAAACTGAAGAATTGGGAAATTTTATCTTAGGAAAATGATAAAAGGCCCAAAGAGCAGAGAGTTGGGAAAAGGTGGGAATAGATTGAGAAACAAAATTTTTGTAAAAAGAGTCAATTAGGTAATAATAAGAACAACTTCACAAACTTAAATCAGGAGAGACTATATGCTATGAAAAAAGAAGGAGATGAATGCTGGTATATTTTTATTGTTTGGATCACAAAATCTTATTTTAATTTGTCTTTAAGGTAGAATAAAATGTTGTTACTTTTGCTATCTTTTCCCAAGGATTCAATTGAAAATTTACAAAATATCAGGTTTTTTGACTTTCCAAAGTTTTTTTTCCCCATTAAGCAAAATGGTTAAAAGTAAAGAAACAAATAGAAAGGAGGAAGAAACTTTGTGGTATTCAAGTAGTATACCAAATTGCAGTTTGGTATACTACTTCCAGTATATTGGAAAATATACTGTCAGTATATACTGAATATACTGAGAGGAGGACGAGGAGGAGATGATCATGCTTGGTTGCACTAATGACTGTACAGTACATAGATAATTGGGGGAGGGGAATAAATAATTGTTAATTCTCAAATTTAAAAATATAAATCAACTTTTAAATCATTATTTGTGAATCATTATTTATAGAGAAAAAAAGAATGAAAATTAATTAGGCAGATTTTTATTTTAATAAAGCCATGAATCATTTATGACAGGGGTCTGCAACCTTAAACACTCAAAGAGCCATTTGGACCCGTTTCCCACAGAAAACAAAACACAGGGAGCCACAAAATCTGGGTGGGCATGGCCAACTCAACATCACTCACTCCCACCCAGTCACATGACCCCACCCAGCCATGCCTACCCAGGTTTTGTGGCTCCAGATGTTTTCTTTTCTATGGGAAAGAGGTATCTCTCCCCCCATCTCTTCCTCTCTCTCTCTCTTTCTCCCTCTCTCCCTCTCTCTCCTTTCCTCTCTCTCTTTCTTCCTCTCTCTCTTTCTCCCTCTCTTTCTCCCTCTCTTTCCCTCCCTCTCCCCTCTCTCATCTCTCTTTCTCTCTCATCTCTCTTTCTCTCTATCAACCTCTCTCCCTCTCATCTCTCTCTCATCTCTCTTTCTCTCTCTCTTCCCTCCCTCTCTCTATGTCTGTCTCTTTCTCTCTCTCTTTCTTTCTCTCTCTCTCTGTCTTCCTCTCCCTCCTTTCCTCCCTCCCCGGGCATCCCCGAAGACACTTGGCAGACAATGTACGGGACGACCCCCCATCACCAAGGCAGCATCCGCTGAATCCTTGCAAAACTGGGCAAAGGCGGAGAGAGGGGAGCAGACGGAGCCAAATTGAGCCAAATCTGTGTATCTCTCTCTGTTTCTCTCGCTGCCCGACTGCAGCAGGAAATGGTGGGCAGCTACTTTGTTGGTGCTGGACGTGCGACCTGCTCTCCACCCTGAGAGAGAGAGAGTGTTGCCAGGGGCGAGTGGGGTAGGGAATAGGCTCCAGGAGGAGGAGGAGACCCAGTCTCCCCCATTGTGAAGCGCGCTTTCACTGTGCTGCGCAAGGCGCTGTGAGAGCAGCAGGCAGGCCATGGAGGGGATATTGGGTCTTTCCCCCACCCCACGCCAAAAGGAAAGCCAGCTGGGTTTCTCCGAAGCCCCCTACCCTCCTCCCTGCTCCCTTCCCTCTACCCCTCACTCAATCCCACTTCGGGACAGAGGAGCATGCACTGGAAACGCATGTTGGGACGACCTTCTGGTGCTTGGCCCACAACTCTCCACCCTCCTCCAGACCCAGCTTGCTGAGGAGGGGGGAAGCAGCCCTGATGCCTCTGCTGCTCCCCCCCCCCACGGCCCCAGCCATCGCTGCCCGGCTTCCTCAAAGGTGCAGCACATTTCAAAGGTGGCAGCTCGCATTGGAGGTGCCGAACAACGGGACAGGCCTCTCCACCATCTAGCTTGCCAATGGGGGCATTTCTGCAGGGCCAGTCACCCCCCCCTCCACTGGGCTTTTGTGCTCGGCGCTCAGCTGGGGAGGATAGCGCTTCCCTATGCTGCTGCCTTCTTTCTTTGGCCCCGCCGACGAGGAAGGAGGAAGGCCAGGCTTGGGGGGTGGCCCCACCCCACAAGATCTGCCCCTGCCATTCTCTCCCAGCCCTCTTTGCTGGCAGCAACAGCAAATGTACCAGAAGGAATCCTGTTGTCGCACAAAGCAAGTACAGGGGCGCTTCGCGTCCGCACTAAGGCAACAGGGCGACAGTTCTTTCATCCCTCTGCTGCGACAGGGCCACAGGGAGTCACAATAGAGGGGTAAAAGAGCCGCATGTGGCTCTAGAGCCACAGGTTGCCGACACCCGATTTATGACACCCGATTTATTCCAAAAAGTTAGATTCAAATCACATAAGCTAATGTAGTAATAGCTGTGCTTCTTCCTTTGTTTCTAGTGAACCCCCCCCCCCAAAAAAACCCCTGACTAAAAACATACCTAAAGCTGAATTTCATTTAATGACTTTGAATTAACCAAGCAATTATTTGCCTCTAGGCTTTTAGTTTTAGCAAAATTGCAATTGAATTGGCATGTTTAACTTTTGGATTTTTTAAGAGTTAGAAAGGTTGAAAAACAGTTCCATGGCACATGAAATCCTTGTTTACAGATTCTTGAAAGATATTTATAATTTGTAAGCCTTGCTTCCACAGCCATCTCTTCCCCTCTTCCAATACAAGGTAGCAAAAAGTGAAAAGGCATGGCATGGTTGGAATGCTGCCACTTGTTATCTGTTTGTAAATATTTGTTTGAAATAGAGGCAACTAGATGAATCATGAAAACTTTATCAAATAAGATAAACTGATCAGTAGAGCATGAACCAGTCAACCTGTTTTAATCAGCAAATATACATTTTAAAAGTTAACATTATGTGATTTTTGTCTCAAATTAATTTTGAATATAGAATAACTGAAGAAAACTACACTTTCTCTAAACAACTCGTTCACTAATGCAGAGATACAAAGGGAATAATTGTGTCTTCAAATCAATCATTTCCTCTATAAGATTCTTCTAATATAGGATTCATGAATTGTGACTCAGAGGTTAGATGGGATCTCCATCTTCAATGCAAATGCCAAAGGCTCTCCAATAGTTGCCATAAACTATACTTTTAATGTGAGTGGAGGAAAATACATAAATATGCAGAGATTAATCAGAGTAGGCACTGTTAATTAATGTAATTAGATTTTTAATTATGTATAAGTTGAATCAAATTTAGGTTTTATCCTGGCTCAGTTTATTTTCATGGGCCCATATATTTTTTGAAATGTGGAGCTTGAAATATTACTCAAAGGCCACTTTTATTTTTCAGACTAAAAGGGGGGGGGGAATGAGGAGTGGACAGAAAATTTCTGTCTTGCTTCATCATGACATTAAAAAGAAGGCCAGAATTTTGTTTTCATTATCAACAAACTTTCATGCATACAAGCCTGGACAAATTGTGTTTTTAACAAGTTTTTATTGTGGATTTGGCCTGCTTAAAATAAGGAATTTTATATAGGAACTTTTTTTGATTTTTCACTAGTAGCTCCATTTTTTTAAATCAAAACATCAGTTATGACAGGCTGAAATGATGAAATAGATGTACAGTGTTTCAAATGACACTTTTGGAGACTAGATAAGATTACTATTTATTTTGTTGTATTTTAGAGAAAATTTTAATTCTGATTTATGTTTTAAATTTGAATCCCTAATTAAAAGTAACCACAGTTCTAGGTTTCTACATAATAATAAATGGTTGTTAATTTAAAACAGAAGCAAGTTTACAAATATGTTTAATAGCTGCGCCAGAAGAGAAGTAGATTGATTGAGATTGATTGGTTGGGTATGTAATTGTAAACCATAGCTGCCCATTTTATTAAAGTTCAGTGGTTATTGTTTTTAAATTTGTGTTTAATTACCAATCTTGTCTATCCATTTGTGGCAAAATTGAAGTAAATATAAGCATCCTTTTTCTGAATATCCTAGGAACAGAATAGATAGGTGGGAAGTAGGAAGCCACAATGGGTTTTGTAATTCTTTCATAATCCAGATAGTTTGCATAAGTAGCAGGGACAGCCTTCAAAATACAGAATTTTATATCAATATTTTGCCAGTTAACAAATTTATGCTGTGTTTGTAATGGCAATTTGAATAGTTGGCATATTTGACACTGTATAAATTAACAACTATTTTAAAATAGTTTCTTTGGGTCCATGAAGCAGCATAAAAGTACGCTACAATAATTTACTCTATTACAACAGTTGAGCTCTAATCTTGCTGAATAACAAGGCCAATGAGTGGTGCGTGATCCTCTTACAAATTTAATGTAAAATAAGTCAAAGCAATTGACTTATTTCCTGTCAGCAGAAAAAAAACATTGCCCTGTTGCTGTCTCTGATGCTGGGCTTAATCTGAGACAGGAGGTGAGTTTTGAAAGATTGTTCAACTCATGGCTTTAACCCTCTGTCAAATTCTGATCCATGGAATTGATAGAGGAAAATAGGACAAATTCTTTACCAAAGCCACTACCTACCCCATACATCACCCTAAGAGTCTAGAGTATTGGGCAACTTCCATTTACTCAGTCCAATGGATCACGTCCCAGGGGATAAACAATTTCCCAGTAAATAGCACTGGGTTATCTGTGTCACCCAACTCTCATGGACCATGGAATGGCTACCGGGAAGGTTCAACTTTCCCTCTACTTCTTTTTCTACTATCATGGTTTCAAGTCCTAGAAGGAGTGGGCAAGAGAAAAGAGTGCAAAAAAAGCTAGGAAAGCAGGAAAAAACCCCAGCTGTCATCTTGAAAAACACTCTGAAAGAAAGCAAATTGCAAGGCACCATGGCATTGTCTTAAACGGAAAGAAGAATTATCTGATGTTCATGAACAATTCCCTCAGACAGTACTGTTTACTGTACAAACTGCCTGTTGGGGCCTTTTCTTTTTTCATGAGTCTAGCTGTCATACATGAGACCACTAGATCGATGGAGTTATATAGCCTGTATAATTCTTGATTGTTGCTCTGTGAACCATATTCATCACACAGGCAGGAACTGGATACCAGACACTTCCTGCTGCCCAAACAAAAATAGCTTTTCTTTGGAAGCTGACTTTCCAAGTAATATTTCTATTCTGCATAATCTTTTTAATAAATTCACATCTAACTTTCCTCCAATGTTTCTGAGGGGTGCATGAAAGATTTACCTTTGATTTAAAGGCAAAGAAAGCTACCACTAAATCCAGTGACTAGATAGAGAGATCTCATGCATGGAGCTTTCTTTGTTGAACCCTCTGAGGAGAACAAGTGCCACAGAGTCTCTCTTCCTACTCTACCCCTTATTCCTCTGTAATATAAGCTCCAGAAATCAATACTGGAACAGAATGGAGAAGCTGGTATTAGGGAACTAAACTGGGAAGGGGAAAATTGTGAAAAGTTATCTCTTTCCTTTTCATCAAAGGAAACATTTATTGGCATTTCTGCATATAGAAGAAAGCTTCACAAAACAATGGCTTTAAATTTGCTTTAAGTAAAGGTGGCTATAGTTGTGATAAGTGTGCAATTGGACATACGGTATTCATGTAGGAAGCTTACAAATTAAAGTCTCCTACAGGTTAAATAGCAGGATTCATTCATTTTCATACAAAAGAAGCAAAATAAAGGAGCTGCTTATTCTATACTAATCCTAATATTTTAGCATTCAAAAGTAATGAATGTTACTAAAAATCTCATGGCAAAAATTATTATTTTTTTGCAAAGATACTGTGCAGCTGTTAACTATTATAAATGGCAATAAAAATGTAATGCTTGCTTTATTGCACAATGTAGAGCATAGGCCTCACAGGAGACCCCCCAGGGAGTATTTCAGAATGTTTGAATTGACAGTCCATTAACATCTATCGTAAATATTTTGACAGTAGTGTCAAAAGGGAAATTTCTTGACCAGAGAGAATTTTAGGAATTTGAGCTGAAGTCTTCCTGCATTTCTGTAGTGCATTTATTTCCTGGGAAAAAAATCTAAGGTTGCAAAACCATCAGATTTGGGCAAAAGTTTCAAATCTTGATTTGGATCTTGTCCTAACTCTTTCTTCAGACCCTGATATACAAAAATAACTGAAACTATTGCTGTCATATAAAAATGTAATTTTACATAGCCAACTGATTATTTCTAATGGACTTTAAAGTTTTTCAGTGCTTTAGCATTAAAGCTTCATAATGACAACAGAAATATGAAGAATTGATGAATATGTGATCAATAATGTTTCAGGAACTTGTTATTATTTTGCATTGTTTAATTACTTTGCTATATTTTCCTTTACATGCTACTAAGACTTTTAAAACTTTAAAATATGACTACATTTAAGACTATTATAAAGACACATATTTGGAAATGAATTCCTCTGAAGTTTTGAGTCTTTGAAATGAAGGAAAATCTACATAGAGAATTATCTGTAGAAATAAAATAAATCTATATGACCTGCCATGCATGGCAACTCACTCTCTCTCTCTCTCTCTCTCTCTCTCTCTCTCACACACACACACACACACACACTTATTGTATGTAATGGTTTGTAGTTATGAGCATTACATACATGCCAGTAGCGCGCTCTAAAACCCGTTGCTACCCGTTGCATGCGCAGAAGTGTCCCAGGTAGGTGGGCGAAGCCTCCTGCCTCCGGCGCTACCGGTTTGCAGAACCGGGCCGAACCAGGAGCAACCCACCGCTGATACATGCATACATCAGCATACACATTTTCTCAAACTTTTGAATATGTAAAAGAGCCTTCAGCAAGCTTTATTTTAAAGCAAATATGTCAACAATAAGGAATAAATTAACTGAACACATCCACAACTGTTTGCATTCATGACTATACTGCAATACATTTCATATGTGACATTTCTCTTGCTTTCTCTCCATCTAAATAATTCCCCATTAGTTTTAGTAAAATAGTTTTAGTAAAATTATTCCCCATTAGTTTTAGTAAAATACTATAGTAATATAGTAAAATGCATCCATTTTATATACTCAAAGGATGCTTCCCAGCAGGTTTTATTAATACTGAACGTGCTGAGAAATATATTTCTATGACTCCCGCAATCAATAGGATATCAATATAGATATATTTTCTGCTCACTGATACTATCAAAACCACAGTGATTAATACAATCATTACGATACCAAATTTCCATATAGGTACTTTTAAATCATTTAAATGTTATCACTGTGGAGAAAAGCAATTATCAAAAGTTACCTTTAGAGATGGAAAGTGTAAGCATATGAAATGAAAGTGAAATGTTCCAGTGAAAATAAATGGTTGTTTTTCTATTTGGACATTCCAGTCATAATTTAGTTTAGATTATATATTAGGAAGAATATCACAAAATATTCCCATTGTAACGGATTCTAATGTTTTGTAAAGGCAAATATAGTTCTATTTAAAATATAAATATAAATATTGCTACCATTTTATTTAATATCACAAAATGTCAATGTCTACATGTTGTAGTCCCATGTTTGTATCTAATAATTCTATTTATCAAGATTAGTTTGCGTATTTCATTATTGGTTTAGAATGGAAAGATGCATCATTTTTCTTTTCAGTGCATTTAATGAATTTATTGTTAAAGATAATATTAGTATGGTTAGTTTACTAATTCATTCTGTTCCAGAAGATGGAACAGGACAAGCAGAGTAACTTAAAAAGCAATTGAATTATCTTACCTTTAAAAGACTAGAATGTTCATTGCAACAATGTAATATACCTCAATATCCAATTCTCAAATAATAGGAGTCAAGGCAAGTAATTTATATGTGGGTGAGAACTAAATATGTGCCAGCAGTCTTTTCATTGAAAGAGAACATAGATGATATGCCCATTAAGTAAAGTTGAAAGCCCTGCTTCTGTAGATAGATAGATAGATAGATAGATAGATAGATAGATAGATAGATAGATAGATAGATAGATAGATAGATAGATAGATAGATAGATAGGTAGGTAGGTAGGTAGGTAGGTAGGTAGGTAGGTAGGTAGGTAGGTAGGTAGGTAGGCAGGCAGGCAGGCAGGCAGGCAGGCAGGCAGAGGCAGGCAGGCAGAGTCTCACATTCCCACACTATTTCTAACCAAGAAAATAATTAAAATGAAAAGAAAGTAAAAGCAAATGAATAGCTAAATCTTTCATCATAATTAAGTTCCACATTTTGAAAGTCACATGACAAACTTGACATGACTCTAAAGTACAGCATTTTTTAAAAAAAATTGGACAATTTTGAGGCAAAAGTGAATAAAATTACTTACACCACTTCGTTCCAGGGAACTGTCCTCCTATAGTCCCTCTTTTCAGTCCTCTTATAGTTCTTCTTTTCAGTCCATCTGGAGCAAAGAGGGTTTTCTGTATTTATCTGTTTCTTTGCACTCACTTTGGCTCCAAATGCATTACAGAGCGGCACTTCACTCTATCTTAGAGACACAAGCTTCCCACACAGCCATCCCCAGGGTCAAAGCAAGGGCAGCTGCAAGATCACATAAATCAAACAATAACTGAATCATCAGGGACAGAGGCCATCAGGATCTACACGTCACATTTTCCCAGCAATCTCTGGAGCCAGCTCTCTCAACTTTTCGGTTGTCCTGATTCAGAGTTTGACATATGCTCATTTTGATTGCTTCACACTGTTAACGTAGCACGCTACCAGCACAGACTGTCTGCACCTTCTCATGGAAAGGCAAACAGCAAGCAGAATGCAATATAGTGAACAGAATTTAAGACTAGAAATAGAGAAGGCAGGATTCTGACTTCTACTCAGATAACATTGGGCTAATTGTTATTTATTTCACAGCATCATTCAGAGTTGAAGGAGGTGGGTAGACCATATGTTTGTTTAGAATGAACAGAGGATTAAAAAGTAACTAATAGATAACAAAATACTTATTCCTGCCATGCTCTTTTTATAATTATCCTGTCCCATTCATAGATTTGCCTTATACATGTTTGCTTAAACATGGTTTGTTTAATAAGCCACAGGTGGCTAGTTCACAACACACACTAACTTAACACGTTTAAATCAAACGTAAACATCTTCAAGATCATTTAATATGGTGTATTTTTCCTTTATAGAGTTCTAGAAATAATGTTATCTCCACTTTTAATCCTTCTTTTGTTTCTTCTTCTACTTATTTTCTTTTCATACAACTTTTCATCAAATTAACTTGTTGAAGATGGAATATATGATTTTCACTTAGGAGCGTTAGAAGCGATCTATCTGAAAAAAAGACCTGGTGATATCCAGACTAGTCATAATAGTAGCTTCAATAGGTCTGGAATTCCCAACAATGCATCAAATGTAATCAGATCAGATTAACAGAGTTGGAAGGGACCTTACAGGTCATCTAGTCCAACCCCCTGCCCAAGCAGGAGACCCTTACATCTGCCTCTATCTAGGATCGAACTCACAACCTCCTGATTGTGAGGCAAGAGCTCCACCTCTAGGCCACAGCAGCTGGGTTAATGTTCCAGATAGATAGATTCTTCATCAAGATGGTCAGCTGTCAACTTATTTTGTGGGCCCCATTTAAACTGTTGTTTTAAAACTTTATAATTTTAAATGTTTTGGAGTCAAAATACTTTAAAGGACCACCACATTCATATTTACAGTATCTCTCTGAATAGTAAGATTTTTCATGGACTTCCAGGAGGCATAGAAAGATGAAGTAATATAGACTTATCAAGGTGACAGAACTTCTAAGTTAAGATGACACAGAGTCAAAGGTGATGGGCAGAAGTGCGTGTATCTCAATATAGAGAATAGATAAGCACCTCCAGCAGAAACAGTATTTCATAATTCGGATCCTAGTGGCATTCCTCAAAGTTTGTCTCAAGGTCATCTCTGCAAGTGATTCCTGTTTCTTCAAATTAATCTGTGTATATAGCTTAGCTGTACTGTAGTCAGTGGAGCAGCTGGATGTGAAAAGTAAGCTACTACTGGCTTTGTTATTTATTATTGATCATGTACTGTGGCATCATGACTGTTCTCCTACAACTCTGAACAGAAATTTATTGCAGATGTTAATACTATGAACACGCATCACATACTCAAGTTCAATATCGGTATGTATTTTAAAAGTTACTGTCAGAGAAATGTCACAAACCTCCTGTATCTCTATAAAAAGATTGAATCTTGGTGAACATCCACTGGGATTGATATTTCTTAATATTCATCAACATTCTGAGAAACAGACAAGTGAGGTTGATATTACAGCTGTTTCAGGACACTTTACTGCAATGTGAATTAATTTGGTACATACTTGGAAACAAGGCTTTCAATGTACACATTTTTTGTGAAAAGAGGAATGTTACGTGTGTGCAGAGATGCCCAAACATTTTACAGATTGTTGTTGTTGTTAGTTGCGAAGTCGTGTCCGACCCATCACGATCCCATGGACAACGTTCCTCCAGGCCTTCCTGTTCTCTACCATCCTCTGGAGTCCATTTAAGCTCAATTTTACAGATAAATAGGAGTAAAATGGAGTTTTATTACTTTTAAAAATAATTACTTTCAAAATTCCTCTGTTAATTATTTTAACATTTAACACTGCAATAACTTCATTAGTTTTGTGTGTATGTCTGTGTGTATATCATTTGTTATAATGGAAGATTTTCAAATATTTGTTAAATTAGATTGTTTTCCTATTTCATTCCTTAATAATTGCAAAATAATAACAATAGGGTGCCAGAGTTAAATCTTATCCAGCATAGATAATCTGAAGCTGAGACTTTATGACATGATTAAATTGAGGTGTTCACCAAAGGTGGGGATTGTTTAAAGAGGGGCAGGAATGAAAATATTCAGTGATTTGTTTTGCATATTTCTCTAACACAGGGGTCCCCAATCCCCGGGCCACAAAGGTTGGGGACCACTGCTCCAATTTATTTCATATTGTTACAAACTGTAAAGTCACTTCACATTTTCCTCTGTACTATGATTAAAATAGACAACATCTTTCCAGGTAACCTTAACTATTTCTTTTTCATTCCTCTATGTTTATTTATGTTTCTTGAACTACAGAATGTTTTACCTATACTCCATCTAGTTCAGATATTTTTCATTAAATGTTACTGTAAAAAGAATGAACGGAAAAAATAATAGCAAAACAACTAAAAACTAGGAACTTTGTGTATTTTGTACTAGATGTTATGTATTAAAGTTAAACTGTTTACTCCAAGGTCCGCTTTTTGAGTGGGAAAATGGAGACTGCTGATTGGTTGAATCAGCAGACAGCCCTCTATAAAAGAGAGAGCTGTCAGGCTGGTTCCTTTGCTGGATCTGACTGTATTACAATAAAGAGCTGTTAGCCACTCTACTGCTTCCCACCTCTTCAGTACCAGAACTCAACACTAGACATATGACTTAAAATAATGATAACTGAGGTTGTATTTTATAATCTTAGGAGAAAGGCCCACTAAACTCAACAGACTTTATTTTAGTACCTACCAGTATATCCTTATCAAAGTGCTTGAAATCCCATAATTCAACATTATATGGAAATACAGTAGTAAATTATAAAGTAATTGTGAGGGTGTTTTTTCCATAAATTAAAAAAATGATTTTTTTCAACTTGAGGGTTTCACATTGAAACAGTATCTTTTTCTTTTAGGAAGTTATATTAATCTATTTTGCTGTGAAGCCAGCTGTTAAGGGAGTAAGAACAACAGTATTGCCCCACTCTAAGTAGTGTTCCTATAGAGAGGGAATTTGTGGAATAATTGCACTAGGGTACAATTATATGACCTTAAGGTTCTTTTTGGATGACCCACCATATTGCAAGCTAGCTAGTCATATTTTGTCCTGGCGTGTTATACAAATTGAGCACCTGTGGCTAGTTAATGGTTCAGTATATGGTGTAAGCCCAGAAAATTGAGGAAGTAAAACAATGCTAATTTAACCATATTAACAGAATTCACAAATGTGGGGTTTTCCCTAAATTTGGATCATACAATTGAGATATGAGTAGGTGACAAGATTAATTTCTACCATCAGATATACTGTAGTTTAAGAGTATTTCAATAATTATACATTAGTCTTCATCTCCTAATAACTATTCAGACTTTAGACTCTTTATATTCTACATCTAATCAATGGTTCCCAAAGTGGGGCTCATGCCCCACAGGTGAGCAATTTGATTTTTAATTGGGGGCAATTCGAAAATGAGCTATTAACTAAATTTTTGAAAGCCCGCTAATTGTTCTTATATATTTGTGATGAAACAGCTGTGTTTCATTTACCTCTGTGTTTTCCCAGGCCGTGTTTTACAAGACTTTTCCTCTCAGAGCAATCTGGGACTGGACCACGCATGCGTAGGCTTTGCCAGTCCTGTGTGATTCACCTCCAGCTACTGAACTACCAAAACATTTCCCCACTAAGCTGCAAGTTCAAACCGAGTGGGCGAGTGGGGGGGGTCATAGGTTACAACCCCCCTTTCGTTCATGACAATCTTACTATTCATAAATTAAGCTAAGAATGTTTTTTAAATTTTCCTCTTTCTGCACCATCTTCTTTCAATAGTTATTTCTTTTAATAATTTGCATTATTTCATAAGTTTTTCTCACATTTATTTCTTTTAGTCACAAACTCTATGCATAAAATGAGTAGTGCAAGCAAGAAAAAAGTTTGCCAGTATTCACAAGAATATTTAAAACTTGGCTTCATACCCGCTATCCATGATGAATGGTCATCTTTCTACCTCTTATGCCAACAATGCTTGACCAAAGAATCAATGAAATGAGGTCGTCTTGAGGCACATTTGTGTACGTAATGTGTGTACGTAAATTCAGATTTAAATTACTTCAAGTCTTTAAAGGAGAAGTTTGAAAAAAGATCACAAACTGTTACTGTCAATCATACTCTTGAGGCTAGGGTGAAATTTCTTCACTCATTGCTAAATCTGGAAAAAAAACATATATAGGGGAGAATTTAATTAAAACATCAATATCAGCATTTCTTAAAACAGTTATGGAAAAAGATGACAAAGATGTGAAAGCCATGCCACTCAGTAACAGTGTTACTGTTAGCAGAAGAATAGATGAAATGAGTGAAGATATTGAAACACAACTTGTTGAAAAGCTGAAATCAAGAAATCAAGAAAATTCTCAGTACAAATGGATGAATCAACTCTGAGAGACAATGAGGCCGTATTGCTAACCTATGCAAGATATATTGATAAAGGTGAATTTGCTGAAGAAATGTTATTCTGCAAATCATTAGAGACCACCATAACTGCTACTGATGTATATAATAAACTAAAAAATTACTAAGATGTCAATAATATGTCAATGGAAAACATAACATCTTGTGCTGCAGATGGTGCTCCTGTTATGATGGGCAAGAGAAATGGCTGCTTAAAATTGATGAAAGATGAGAATCCAGAAATGCTTCTTGTGCACTGTGTTATTCATACAGAGAACTTAGTATCCAAAAATATTTCTCCTGTTCTTAATGAGGTACTAAAATCAGTTATAAAATTTGTATTTTGTATTTATTTGTATTTGTTTATTTGTCAAGCATATATGATTATAAGTAAAGTATAAACAGTAAAACATGATTGAATATATATGTAATCAATGCTATCAAATGCTATCAAAGCTAATGCCAAATGTGAGCGGCTCTTCAAGCAATTATGTGAAGATAAAAATGCAGACCATGTGAGACTTGTACTTCACACTGAGGTAAGGTGACTCTCAAAGGGAAATTATTTGAAAAGATTCATGGAACTATTTGATGTTCTTAGTGACTTTTTAAGTGACAAGCCTGAAATGAAGCGCCTGCTAATGGTAAAGCATTTGTGAGTTATTTAGCAGATATCTTTGAAAAATTGAATATGTTGAATAAACAACTTCAAGGAACAAATAAAACTCTTGATGCAAAGGCGAAGATATCTGGCTTCCTTACATTTATAGAGTTATGTCAAAAACATATTTCTGACAAAAAATTTGACAAGTTTCATTGGCTAAAAAAATGTGAGGTGACTGATGCTGCTGTACTTGTCATTGTGGATCATCTGAAAATATTGGCCTCTGATTTGAAAGAAAGATTTTCTGATTTAAAATAAATTTATTTTCAAACATGGGTAGTGCAGCCAGTGCTGGTGGATCTATCTGATGTTTCAATGCAGTACCAGGAAGAATTCTTGGAAATGCAAAATGATGAGTCACTTAAAACTTTATTCAATATAAAAGGAGCGATGGCATGGCTCTGTGATGAGACAGAAATTCAACCTACTTTGCAAGAAAACTGCTGTTACCGTTCCCATCTTCATATTTGGCTGAATGTGGCTTTAGTGCTGTAAATGATTTGCTACTGAAGAAAAGAAATCGACTGGATATCACTGAATGAGGAGACTTGAGAATGAAGCTGACTAAATTGGAGCCTAATATAAAATCTCTCTGCAGCAGGCATCAAGCACAAGTATCTCACTAACTTAAGTAGACTAAAGTTGCAATCCTACATTTTCCCAGGAGTAAGCCCCATTGAAGACAATGGTACTTACTTCTGAGTAGACATGCATAGGATTGCGTTTTAAATATGATCTTGAGGTGAGCTCAAATTGTATTTTGAATTTGTTAGGTACCTTTATTTTAATATGTATAGTAATTAACATGATCAAAGTATTACAGAAAAAGCTTTCATTAAAATTATTTTATATTTATGCATTTCAGTTCTCTATTATATGTTTTGAAACTTTATTTGCTGTTTTTTCATATCCCTTCATACTATTATTTTTTAAGTTCCTCAGTACTTCTACTGTCTTTCGTTCTTTTATTATTCTCTTTCATGGATGCCATGTTCTTTGGAACCTTGTTTAAACCAAGTTAATGGCCTTTTAGGCTTCCTCCACGTGAGTAGGAGTTCACTTTTTGAATAGTAAGAATTATATGTCACAGGGCGGCATCAGGATTTTAGAGATGCTTAGGTGGGGCATGGCCCAAAAACGGTTGGGAACCACTGATCTAGATGGAGATAAGAAGCTCTTTTTAAGAGTAGAACTATGTATTAAGTAGACTCTATTAGACATGTGTATTTTCTACATTTAGGGCAAAAACAATTTGAATATCTACCTGATTGTTTATTTGTTTGTTTGAAGTTCCAAGTAAGATTTCTTGAAAAGAATCTCCACAAGCCATAGAAAATGGGAAAAAATAAATTTGCAACCTCTCTAATTTCCCTTTCCCAGATAGATAGACATGTACAATTATAAGAAATTGTACTACCGTATTATGCAGCTTCTAAAAAACCGCTTCTTTCCTTGTTTTGGGTAATATGAGACTAAATGACAGCTGTCTGAAATCTCAACATTCATAACTGTTTAGCTACACAGTTTCTATTTCTATGAATTCTGATTTACTAGCCATTTTTTTTCTGAAGAAGTCAGATACAGGTAGTCGTCAACTTACAACAGTTCGCTAAGTGACTGAAGTTACCATGACACTGAAGAAAGTAACTTATGACCATTTTTCACACTTATGACCGTTGCAGCATCCCTATGGTCCAGCGGTGGGTTGCTCCCGGTTCGGACCGGTTCTTAGAACCGGTAGCGCTGGAGGTGGGAGGCTCCACCCACCCACCCGGGATGCTTCTGTGCATGCGCAGAAACGTTGCGCGATCAGGCGAGCGCGCGTGTGAACCAGTAGTAAAGGGTTTTAGAACCCACTACTGCTATGGTCATGTGATTTAAATTCGGATGCTTGACAACTGATTTACAGATTTATGACACTTGCAATATCCCGGAGTCATTTGATTATCTTTTGCAACATTCTGACAAGCAAAGTCAATGGGGAAATCAGATTCACTTAACAACCGTGTTACTAATTCAGCAACTTCAGTGATTCACTTAACAAATGTGAGAAGAAAAGTTGTAAAATGGTGCAAAACTCACTTAACAAATTTCTCACATAGCAATATAAAATTTTGGGCTCAGTTGTGATCATACGTTGAGTAGTTGATTGTATTTTATTGGTTCCTTTGGTGACTTAAAACTTGTCTCTAGGCTAAGAGAAAAGTGCTTTCTTTTCAACTTCTAAATAGAGACCTAACCATTTCTTCTTCTCCATTATCAATTTTCATAATACCTGCATTTAGTTCTGGGGATCTTCTTTATTATCTTTTTGCTAGAGAAGTGGCCTTTTCAGTGGAGGTGCCTAAACAATAAAATAGCTTCCTTTGCCTGTTTTAAAGAGGCTCTCAAAGCTCTTTTATTTTGCAATTGTTTTAAAGTTGTGTGTTTTATCATTTTTGTTTCAGTTGTTATTTTTTATGTATATGACACTTTCAATTTATGTTAATGAAGTACAATGAAAGAGAAATATTTTGAGTAGTGGCACTGAATTTATTACTCATTTTCACAGTGTAGCATGAAAATGTGACATGTGGAAGAAAAATAGCAGAATAGTAATCTAATGGACTGAGATCTCAATTCAAAATAATTTAGTTAGTTCATCAATCAAACAATCAATCAATCTCTCTGAAAAAGAGAAATTTAAATTCCAGGCGACCTCATCTCAAAGATTTGATCTGAGGGCTCTTCGCTGCTCTCTGAGCTTGGTTGTTTTCTTGCAGACATCTCATTACCCAAACTAGGTAACATCATCAGGGCTAGTTGTGACTGATTTTTCACAGATTTCCTTTCCTTACTTACTGTTACTTTTCTTACTTTCTAGAAAAGATTCTGATGTCTGAACTCACCATGTGTTCATTGTAATGCGACTGCTTCTGAATTCTTTCGATAATAGGCAATAGAAAGATACTCTTAGATTTGGTATTTAAAGAGTTAATGAGAACTCTTTCAGACCAGCTGGAACTTTTCACTGCAGCAACTGACCCTTCTTGCCTGATCTGGTAGTGGATTGTTTACAGCCACTTTGGTAATTAACCACTATCAGCCTCATTAATGAAACATAAACCACCTCTCCTGCTCATTTATAAAGCTCTTGTCAAACATTTAAACCCAGGGCAAAATCTCAGCAAAGTAGCAGCCTTTCCACAGCTACTGGAGACTGATTACTGGTGGTCGTTTTGTTGTTATTTTTCATTACAAATATTTCTTTAAAAAAAATTAAATCATATTCTAATCTATTGGTCTTGGCTAACCCTCCAAGAATCCAGCTGTAATCTATCATTTAAAAGAGTAATTTGGGCAATCACATTAGCCCTTTTCCTCCCACCCACCCCCCATGCAAAAGACTGATGTTTCAACTTTTAACTATAAATTATTTAACTATAAAAATAAGATGAGTCCAAAGCTCACATATACTTCCTTAAAAGACTTTCTCTTCACTTCCCTTGCATTTGGTTCAGATGTGCTAGGTGAGTGATGGGCCATCACTCACCTAGCATATCTGAACCAAATGCAAGGGAAGTGAAGAGAAAGTCTTTTAAGGAAGTATATGTGAGCTTTGGACTCTTTTTTCCCTCGGGTGCCGAAAGCGCACACGCGTGCGTGATAGCGTGTGCATCAGTGGTGGGTTCCTACCAGTGCGGTCCACTCTATAGCACCGGTAGCGGCCCGCTGGTGATGTCACAGTACCGGTGCAGTCGGTTGCCGGTGCCTTGGCGCCGCCATTTTTAAAAAAACAAATAATTTTTTTTAAATTTTCTTCTGCGCATGCCCAGAAGTTGAGTTTCCGGCACTGCGCATGTGCTGCCTTCCTACCCCACAGTGAGTCCAAGCAGGGGAGGATGGCTGAGGGAGCGCGTGAGACACTGAAAGAACGGGAGGCAGGACGTATCTCAGTTCCCCTCCCTTCAGCAGTCTGAGAAGCCACAAACACGTGATGATCCTAGGCATTTTCACACGTTTGAGGCTTCTCGAGCTGCTGAGGGGAGGGGGAATGGGCAACAGGACCTATCTCAGTTCCCCTCCCTTCAGCAGTCCGAGAAGCCACGAATGTGCGGTGATGATCCCAGGCATTTTCACATGTTCGAGGCTTCTCGAGCTGCTGAGGGGAGGGGAAATGGGTGGCAGGAGCCTAGGATCATCAAATGGGGAGAAGCATTCAGGCCTGACAGAGCCTCCTAGAAGAACCGCTGCCGCGGTCTTGCTGCTCCCGCTGTGGGGGGCTGCATTGCGGGTGGGCAATGCCCCCCACTTCTCCAGCCGCTGCCAAGCTCCTGAGGGCCACGCCCACCACCTCACATGGCTGGCAAACCACACCCACAAAATAAGCCACACCCACAGAGTGGTAGTAAAAAAATTAGGAACCCGCCCCTGGTGTGCATGTGTGCCCACACCCATAATGCAATGCCCCCGCGCATGCCCCGCCCCCTGTGCATGCGCACATGACCCTCTGCCCCCCACGCATGAGCGCACGACCCCCCCGTGCCTAGCAGGCCTAGCAGGCCTCCTTGGAGCCTCAGAGGCTGGAAACGGCCCATTTCTGGACTTCCAGTAGACCTGTTTTTTGCCCTCCCCAGGCTCCAGAGGCTTTCCTGGAAGCTGGGGAGGGCAAAAACGGCATCCCCCGGCCCTCCGGAGGCCGGAAACGGCCCATTTCCGGACTTCCAGGAGGCCCATTTTTCGCCCTCCCAGAGCCTCTGCGCAAGCCCTATACTTACCTGCCATCCTAAACGGGCCGCATGGAGATTCCTGGGATGGGAGGGGTGACGTGGGCAGGGCCAGTCGAAAATCAGCTGGTTGGTGCGCGCGCATGCGCAGTGGAGGTGACCTAGGGCAACGGCTCATGTGCCCGCAGAGATGGCTCTGCGTGCCACCTGTGGCACATGTGCCATCTCTGCCTCACGATGCTAGGCTATTTATTCTGTTCATTATTCACTCTTATGCTAGGCTATTTATTCTGTTCATTATTCACTCCAAGACTCCTCCTTGGGATTGAAAGACCACTGGGCTCCACACCCAGAAAGTTATCAAAATGCAGCCCAGTTTATATCATCAAAGAGACAGAACTGGATAACTTTAAACAACTAAAAACAATTTTAACAATAAATAACAATTAACTGGTAAAATGAATAGAAATGGGCCTATAAGCAAACGTCATTTACCATCTTAAAATATTTGAGAAGTTGCCAAATGGGTGATGGTATAAATCTGTTCCCTATTGCTCCATAGATTGGAATCCAAGGTAACACTACAGTTATATAAAATAAAAAGACCAAGGGGTAGGGATGGGGAATCAGAAGGAACCTAGTAGCATAGATTTCTAACCAAGAAATTATAATAATTTGTAAAATTTCACAGTGCATAGAGTGGATAGACTGATGTAGAACTTTAATTGTGACAATGCAGGTTATATACGAGACTGATTGCCTGTACATTATCAATTAACAACTGTAATGTGTTTTTTTAAAGAACATTTTGTTTGTTCAGACTTTTTGAGATTGCCTGAAACCTTTTAATATGAGTTCAGCAATCTCTTGCTCAGTGGTACTGTTAAAATTTAAATAAAATTAAAATTTTATTTATGGTGACATTAAGGAAGTGGACTGGTTGCAGTTGAGGCTGGACAAGTTGAGGCTGAGATTCATTGTGGAGTAGAAACTGTTGAACTCATGATGGAATTTGATAATAGATTCATGTTCAGGTATCCAGATGATGAATATCATTAATGTATCTCAAGCACAGGGACTTCAGAAAGGAGGGACGATAATGCTTTCACTTTTTGTCGAACTGCTAATTCTCAAAAGACCAACACGCTGAAATTTAGTCTAGGGCTAGGCATATACTGTATAAATAACAAAAAACTGTTTTTGAAATAGTCTGAATGGTACATTTAACTGACAAGTCAGCAATTAAATTTTCATTTAACATGAACAGCAATTTGCTTTTATAATAAACCTTATACTGTATCTTAAATATATGGGACAATCTAACATCTTTTTAAAAATAAAATATGGTTTAAATGTGTGATGAATGTTTTCATTTTTATAATCATAAGATTGAAAAGGTCATAATTCATAGCATATACAGTATCTGTCAATAATTGAAACTGATAACTATAAGATTCTACTGTGGTAATCTATTCACTTCTTAGGAATCTCTAACATAGGAGAATCTATTTCCCCCTATGCCCCACCAATGATCAGAGACATATCGTTAAGAAATCCTTGCTTATGTTTAATCAATCCCTCCTTTCTGAAGCCCCTGTGCTTGAGATACATTAATGATATTCCTCATCTGGATACATTAACATGAATCTATTATCAAATCCCATCATGAGTTCAACAGTTTCTACTCCACAATGAATCTCAACCTCAACTTATCTATGCAAGAGCACTTCCTTAATGTCACCATAAATAAGCCATATTATAAAGGAAACTATAGATAGCTGGGAATACCTAGATTCCAAATGCTTCCAGTTTCCACTTAGAATGAACTACCAAATCTATCATCTACAGTCAGGCTGTATCCTACAACTGCCTTTGTTCTAACCCACTTAACAGAGAAGCTCAAATGATGTAATTAAACCAGGCATTCAGAAAAATGAACTAGTCATCACACAAGATCAATAAGCAAATCAATAGAGTCAAATCAATTCTCAGGGAGAACCTATTAAACTGACCATAAAAATAAAATGATGGAGTTAGAGACCAGTCATTGCAGGATGCTAAGATGTCTGACTGCCTTTGCAGTGTTTATTGCTTTTATATAGTTTTCCAAGCAGCAAAAGGTAACAAAGAGCAACAGCATTTTTATTGGTGAATTCTCCTCGCCAATCCTTAAGAACATCCTGTTGATACAACCTAGATGAGATCACGTACAAGCCAGGGATAGTGTCCTACATCATCCTGGCGATGTGAACTGGGTGAGATCATGTAGGTATGTGAGGCCTGCTTGAGGTAGGCAGTTTGCTGCACACAACCTCTACATGACCTCTATCTCTACAATAAAACACCACTAGTTGTCATCTACAGCTCACAACACAAACCATTCAAATACATTATTAATAAGCCACTATCCATACTGGAAAATGACACTTTACTTTCTGCGTATGCGAGTATAGCAGGCTCATATTTTTGAATATAACTACCCAATCTGAAGCAAAGTCTCACTAGCAATAAGAAGCAACAGAACAATTATCCTATGAGAATTAGATGTTTCAACTGAGATTTAGATTTATTAAATTAGATTTAGATTTATTAAATTTATATGCCGCCCAACTCCCAAAGGACTCTGGGCGGATAGATATGTACTCAGTGATGGGTTCTGAATTCTTTTGCCACCAGTTTGCGCATGCGCAGAAGCATTCCGGGCGAATGGGCGGAGCATACCAGGTGGGTGGGCAGAGCCTCCCACCGCCACCACTACCGGTTCTAAGAACCGGTCCGAATCGGGAGCAACCCACTGCTGTATGTATTTTGTTCCCACACCTACTCCAGCTGATTTCTTCACATGCTTTTCCTCTAATGTGATATACTTTATACTATTATCAGTCACTACCCAAGGCATTGTTTGCAGACTTCAAAACTACCATCTTTGTAAAAACACAATTTTAACAGTACCACTGAGCAAGAGATTGCTGAACTCATATTAAAAGCTTTCAGGCAATCTCAAAAAGTCTGAACAAATACCCCTTTTATCTCCTTTCTTTTAATTTCTTTTTTCACTTCTTTTCTGTGTTTAGCCTTATGCTATTTGACCTGAAAGGGAGTTGTGCAATGTAAGTGGATAAAGGGCAAATATGCTGAGCCCAAACAAGCAAACCATATTATGGATGTGTGGTATGTGAACCCAGATAATTGAATTAAAGGACCAGTTTTCTGACATCAATGTAAAGTTGGTTCTTATGATCAGTTTGCTTTACTGAAATTCTTGACTCATTACAAGGTCATTTGGTCAGTATTTAATAAATATGAGACAGAGAATTTGTGTTCTTTCTTACATTATACAGTCCTCCTCTTATAGTGGACTATCAGAATATAACAGTGGTAAATAATTAAATTAAATTGGCTTAACCACTTGACTTTGGCTTGTTGGAATTGTGAATGTTTGTTCCAGTGCTGCAGCAAGTGTTGAAACACGTAATACTAAAGTGTAGAAGATTCTGTTCACTTGAGCCAAAAATTAAAGAACCAGATTTTCTTAATCATTTGTGGGTGAATGTTTGCACTTCCTTAGAGTGCATAGCAGATAAAAATGTGCTCCAGTGTAAACAGATGCAACACTGCTGATTCTAAAACTTTAAAACACTCAGAGTTGTATTCAATGCTGTCAGTCAGCCAGTAGAAAATATTCCTATCCATAAAACTGTTCTGGAAGGATGGGGATCATCCAGCAGATTGAGGAACTCTGGAGATTATGGGAAGTGAACAAGCGATATTTCTAAAATGTGAACAGAGAGGTTGGGTTCCCCCCCCCCTTTTTTTGGCATGGTGTTAGTCTTAGCTCTTACTGACTTTTTCCAAAAACACTTGAAATGTTTATCCAGTTTCATGCCTGTTTTCTGTAAAGGCTGTGTAGATCAATACTCACAATTTACTATAAAATTATAATTTTGTCAGTATTTTATAAAAAAAATAGAACAAAGCTGCCAGCAAGCTAAGTTTATGGATTTCTAATTCCTCTATTGATCAAAGATCATATATATGCTTTTTTTTAATTCACCTTGGAGAACTTTGTTTGACCAGTGCAAGGAATATTAAATTCATAAACAATGCCATGCTAAAATGCTTGCCAGGTTTATGAAGAGTAATTAACTAATATGAACATGAAACACTATTTCTGGAGGGTTTTTTTAGTCCCAGTTTTATTCTCACAATGGGCATAAATTTATAAACTTAAATGGGCATTAGCATAGGTAGAATTACTCAGGAACGGGGAGGACACACTTAGAAAATTACAGAACCATAACAAATCTACATATATGTGAACATTTTAGAGATGCCTTACTCTTTTTAGTAGAATGGCTGAATTTACACATTACAGTAAATGATGTATTTTTCAAATAAAAAATAACAGCAAAATACTTTTGGCTCTGTTGAACTCATGCAGTGTGTCAGAAATATGTGATTAAATACATTATAATCTTTAAAAGTTTAATTTCATATTTCTCAAGAATCCTATGTGATGCAGTCATTCTGAAATTATATTTGTGTTCAGTTTGAAGGGGTCTATCATAATCAGCAAACATTTTTTGGGAAGCAAAACTTTTGGGGGGGAAATGTTGTCCAGTGTTTAATTTGCTTTCTGAACTTTTAGCACATATGATCCACATATTTTTCAAAATGTTATTAACACAAGAGGAGAGGAGAAGTCAGATATATTTAAACCTTCAAATACAGACAAGCCAGTCTCTATGTTTAATATGGTATTATAACTGTGTTCTATTATGTTTCAGTGGGTATTTGATATTATAGTATAGACCAGTGATGACGAACCTTTTTTTGCTCGGGTGCCAAAAGGGCGTGCGTGCGCATGATAGCGTGTGCGTGCATGCGTGCCCACACCCATAATGCAGTGCCCTCCACCGTGCATGTGCACGCAACCCCCCGCGCTGCCCCCCCCCACCGCACATGCGTCCAGGGCTCACTGAAGCCTCCAGAGCCTGTGGATGGTGAAAAACAGATTCCAGCTGATTTTCAGCCTTCTGGAGGCCGGTGTGGGTAGGTCGTTTTCGCCTTCCCCAAGCTTCCAGAGCCTGTGGATGGCAAAAAATGGACCCAATGATTCAACCTTTGGGTCCTTTTTTTGCCATCCACAGCCTCCAGAGGCTTCCTGAAGCCTGGGGAAGGCGAAAATCAGCTGGCTAGCACGCACATGTGCGCTAGAGCTGACATAGGGCAACACCTCACGTGCCCTCAGATATGGCTCCATGTGCTACCTGTGGCACGTGTGCCATAGCTTCACCATCATGGGTATAGACTGTCTTTGTAACTCATGAATAAATTTGAGAGGAAAAGATACTGAAATAATATTTATTTTAGCTATATACAATGATTTAACATCAATAAAAAGGACTCAAACCTGGTCTGCAATAATCTGCCAGAAATGTTTCTTGGCATTCAAATAAGTTTTCTATTTTACTTTTTTAGATTTAGAAACAAGAGGGTAGTATGCTACAGAGGAAAATATTGGCTTTCCAATGTCTTTTTCACAGAGACTTCCAAAGCATTCTGAGAAAATAAAATGGGGGAGGGGTCAGAGATCAAAGTTTTGTTTGTATTCTGATAGCTAGGTACTTGTGATTGGCCACATGGCAACCATTTCATTTGACTGATTTGAACATGCTCTCAAAAATCCAATGTGCCAGCTAACATAAAATGTTGAAACTGCCCAGGCTAAAACATATATACTGGATTCATACATTGAACCAAGTTTTCATTTTCTAAAACTTGATTTGTTGACTAAGACTCAGTTAGCATGATTTACACAATGCACTAAATTTATACTAAATAAAACAAGTTATTATTTGTAGCCATGTGGATGAGTCCAGTCACAATGGGCATACGAGTACTGAGAACCTCTTAGTTGAGTGGTCCATTGGAAAATTCCTTTAGCTGCTACAGGAAACCCTAAGAAATGATAGCTTCTAAACTTCTGAAGTTGCAAAGTTATCATTTTTACTGTATCTTCAGATTCTACCTGTGCAAAAATAAACAGTAGACAAACAGTGGGTGTACATATTGTGATTGTAATATTTAACTATTATGCAATGGCATTCTCAGGAAATGTAATACACTGTTTTTCTGTTTAAACTGTAAGCGGTTTAGGAAAAAGAATTTGCTCTTTTGTACCTCTAGATTTGAAAAGGAAATCTGAAAAATCACTCAAAAGCTGCTAGCTTAAGCATAATTTGGAAAGAAGGCAAGCACCATCAAACTGAATGAAACCACACATTCCAAAAGCTATTCACTTTTATATCGGCATGCATGCCTGTTCTATCAATGCATGGTTGCCAGTATTTGTGTCACAATCACTTTGAGATCTATGTAAAAGCTTGAATAATCATTAAGCAACTAATACTTAAAGCAAATTCTATCTTTCCTCTTACAATATTTATAAATCGGTAGAAGTACCATTAGTTAGAGATGCTAGATGTTGAACTCAAGAACATCTGAAAAGTCACCCTGCTCTAAATTAGCTGGAAAAATGAACTTCGGTGGAATGAATATTTGATTTTTAAAAGCTTTTTAAAAATATTTACAGGTTGCACATTTTAGACATGCAGTGCAATTCTATGCATGTCTACTCAGAAGTCAGGGGTGAAATGCTACTGGTTCGGCCTGGTTCGGGTGTACTGGTAGCGGTGGCCACTGGTGGTTCGGAGAACTGGTAGCGGTGGCAGCGCGAGGCTCCACCCACCTGCCCGGACATTGCCATTTTCTTTTTTTTTAACCCTCTGCGCATGCGCAAGCTTCCAAACTGGTAGGGAGGGTAAGTAGATTTCACCGCTGAAGTAGATATATTGAAAGTGGTGCTACCAGATTCCTAATTTCCTTTCAGACAGTTGTCCATGAAAGCATGGACAATAAATCTGATTCTTTGTTTTGCAAATTTAATTCAGTGGCACATTCTTCCATATACAAGTGTTTAATTTTGCACTTATAGTTTCATTTGTGAGTACGTGATTACAATTTTAAAATTCCATTCATTTTCCTCAATGAAGTTCGTATTCACTTAGACTTAGTGGGACCTCATTTAGCATCGTCATATTTAAGGCATATGCCGAAAATATTTACCACAACAGTACTTCAGCTTTGGAAAAATGGAGAGAAATGGAGAAATTTTAAGATGTACAAATGCTATAGAAAGGTAGTGGGTAACATATAGCTTGTTTTGAAGAATAACTGTCAGAAGCAAAAAAAAATGCTATGGGTATGCTTCTATGGAAGCGAGAGTTGGGTTTATCAGATGAAATACAAAGATTACATGGAAATGACATACTTAATAAAGTGTACAGGTATGTAGTAACAAAAGAAGAGATAGAATCAGTAATGAGTGATGAACAAATGTATTAATACAAAAATAATTTACCAATATGAGGAAGTCAATATGGTTTAGTCATGTAGAATGAATGAGGATGCAATCCCAAAACAAATATACAAAAAGTGACTGGATGGAAGGGAGGGGACGACTGAAAAAGTCATGATCAGGTGGAGTTAATGAGATTAGCAAAGGTGTGATAATTTTAATAATATATGAATCCACATGTGGACATGGTTTGTCAGTTTAAGAAGATATAGAGAATGGTGTATAAACTCATGTAGCTATGTTTTTTACACCTTAATTTTTTTACTGCTGTCCTCGTCATAGTCTTGCATGCACTACACCAAGAGCGAATAGTTTGATGGATATCTATGTAGATATGTATATCTAATTTTAGTTAAATGCCAATGCGATCCAATAAAATCAAATTTATTTTTACTACTGGCCACACTATTTAGGGCCGTGATGGCGAACCTATTGCACGGGTGCCACAAGTGGCACGCGGAGCCATATCGGTGGGCACGCAAGCTCAGGTCCGGCGTGCATGTGTGCACCAGCCGGCTGATTTTTGGGCCTTCTGGGCCCACTGGGAGTCGGGAAACAGGCTGTTTCCAGCTTCCAGAGGGGGTGGGGAAGGCCGTTTTCGCCCTCCCCAGGCTCCTAGAAAGGCTCTGGAGCCTGGGGAGAGCGAAAAATGGGCGTGCCATTGCATGCTGGGAGCAGGGGGGTCATGCGTGCATGTGCGGGGGTGCATGGAATTATGAGTGTGGGCATGCACACACGTGATCCCCCACATTCCCCCCCTTTTGGCACGCGAACCAAAAAAGGTTCGCCATCACTGATTTAGGGCAATATGGCCCTTGCATTCTATTCAAAATCAATGCAGAAGTAGGATCAGTAATTACAGTATAATTCGGTATCTCTTTTAGAAAGAATCTCAAAATTGGAATGATAGAGCAATCTCTCTCTCTACACACACACACACACACACACACATATATATACATACCAGTGGTGAAATGCTGCCAGTTCAGGCGGGCCAGTCGTTCGTTGCAGAGCCGATGGAGCTGGTGGCGGTTACGGCATGGGGCTTCTCCCGCCCACTTCCCCTGCCTGCCTGGATGCTGCCATTTTGGTTATTTTGCCCTCTGCGCATGCACAAAGCATTTTGTGCATGCGCAAAGCGTTCTGCGCATGCACAGAGCATAGAAGAACTCAAATGGCGGCATCCAGGCGGGCGGGGGAAGAAGCCCCGCACTGCAATCGCCGCCAGCTCCATCGACTCTGCAACGAACGACTAGCCCTCCCGAACCGGCAGCATTTCACCCCTGATACATACATACATATAATAAAACCAGCTTTTTGAAGAAGTATTCATCTTTTTGAGTTTCTGAGTTTTGTTACATTTACCACTGAATCTTAATAGAGCTTCATGTGAATCATACGGATATATAAAGGGAGACTGACTAAACAAATAACACCAAACACTGATGTTTATTTGGTTTAGTTCATTAAAAACAATCAATACATGACACACCAGTATGAAAAACAAAGTATGTCAAAATTAGACATGGTTTTGAAATTGAGATCACCCTAAATACGTTGTAATAAGTACATTGTTAATTTTATAATGCAGTAAAAGCAATTATATGAATTAACTCTAACATCTGAACCAGTGAGGCTGATGAGCCCTATTCTGTCGCCTGCCATACAATTTCTATGTGTGGTATAACAAACATAGAGGCAAGATGTTTATTGTGTTTAGTTCATTACCAGGTTACATATTTCCCCCCAACATATAGTAGTTTTGCCCTTTTGGAAGAAGCATTAGTTAGTTTGTTCCTATCTGTGTTTTTCTTCTTGGGACAGCTTTGTGCTTTATTTGACAAAACGCAGCCATGTGGCAAAAAGTTATTAAAAGCATTAAAGCATTAACCTCTCATAACCTCATTTTTCACTTTGTACACTTCCATAAGGATTTAACTGGATTTAAACAGAGAAAACTTGGAGAAGTCAACTTTCTACATTCCCTTTCGTTTACACAAGGCCAGTATGATAAGCAGAAGACAGAAGAAAGCAGTATGCATAAAATACTTATTTTTTCTTCATAGTAACCTATTTAAATTGGCTCATGGATATGGGTTACCGGTAGTTTGATATGGGAAAACTTCTGGATGTATACTATGATTTCTATATACAAAGATTTTTTCAAAAGGGCCAGGAAATGGATGGATGGATGTACAGAAAGTATTACATCTGAAGAATGAAAAGAATATACATCAATCTCACAATATATTTTTAAAGTTGAATCTTGCACTGCTTAGTAAACACACGTCATTGAAGGAGTCTATATGTCTTTTTCCAGATGCAGTTTTTTATTTTGTATAAATAAACCATCTTTGTCTACTTTTTTCAATTATAATATATTATGGCTACGACTGAAACATCAAAATACCAACAACTACAACTGATTCTTCCCCATAATGATGCCATGGTATTTTGAAAATATTTTTCTCTCTCAAACTATTTGCTTGTTGGAAGCCGCAACCTCTTTAATAGCCCATAGTAATTGCTTGACAATAGCAACAGGGACTGTTGGGATGTCACATGACATCACACTTTACAATGGTTTCACTTAGTGACAGAAATTCTGGTCCCAACTGACACAACTCACAATAGAAAAAATGGTTGCTGAAAATGATGGCTCAATTGACTGCCTTGATTAGAGAAGAGACAGCATCTACATCTATGGCTGACTGGAAACCCCTCACAAACTTTTTGCATGAAACAGTAAACAAACTTATGACTTGTGCTTATGAGGATTAGAAGAAAAAATGGGTAATAGAAAAAATGAGGTTTTTTTGTAAACCTACCGTACATTAAGGGATAATTTGGTAATCATATTTGCTGCAAAGGAAATTGGAAGCTTCTTTCTATTTCTGTATTTTTTTCTTTCTCTTTTCCTTTGTTTTGTTTATTCTTTGTTGGTTTGTGTTAGTTTTTATGAAATACCTATGTGTGTATGTATATATACATTCATATATATACACAGTATATATATACAGTATATATATATATACACACACATACACATATATGTATACACACAGACATACACATACACGTATGTATGTATGTATGTATGTATGTATGTATGTATGTATGTATGTATGTATGTATATGTCTATATTTGCCAATTAACTGATGCCAATTAACTGAAAACTACCTGTATTTTATTAGGTTCACATATTTTGCTAAGCCAAATGGATTTGGTGCTGACTTACATTGTTGTGTAAATCATCTGACTGTAGCTTGTTCTATTTATTTGTTTTAATAACACATGTTTTACCCAATCTTAGAATAGACCAATTGAAATCAGTGGGACTTGGAGACTTAAGTTAGTCATAAATAATTTAATTTCGAATTGATTCACTTACTGTAGGTGAGATGGCAGATGTAGAAATGTGATTAATAAATAAATAAATTTCCATACTATTTTTAAGGATGGTATACTATCAAATTCTTTTTTTTTGTTAAGAATCAGCTTGAAGGACACCACTGTAGTCTGAAGCTGCAGCAATTTTTGATTCAAGGTTTAGTCATACCATTTTAAAAGTCAAATAGTTTTGAGTAATTACAAATAAAGAAAAAAGCATTCAGTGAACAAAGTCGATTAAGCTTCAAGGACATCAAATCAGTAACAGTATCTCTCTTAGCAAATAAGTAACAAAGTTTCCAGTCCCCATTACAGAATGTCTGGAATGAATGTGTTTCAAATGGAACAGAAGAGTCTGCTATGAAGAGGAACAAATAAGAATATTAGATAAGAAGACATATTGACAAATCTCATCCTGGAATTCATTAATTTCAGGTGGTATTTAAATAGATAACCAGGGCCTATCAGGTCAAGGAGAGGAGTTGACATGCCATGCAAATACACCAATCCAGCTATTTACAGTACCTACCATAAGAACAGTGAATTAGGTACAATTCAACTAATGTTGAGTTAGGAAAGCTGTTTTAAGCTATGTTCCATGGATTCCCTTAGGGCAGAGGTCTTCAAACTTGGCAACTGTATACATCCATCCATCCATCCATACATACATACATATAATGTAGTTCATTTATTATTTATTTTATTATTATTATTATTATTATTATTATTATTATTATTATTATTATTATTATTATTATTATTATTATTATTATTATTATTATTATTATTATTATTATTATTATTATTATTATTTATATATTATTATAAATATATGTATTTATGTATATATAAATGTAGTTCATAAAAATCATCTGCCACAATGTCCTACCTGTCAATGAATACTTCAGCTTCAACTGCAACAATACATGAGCACACAATAGATTCAAACTCAATGTAAACCGCTCGAAACTCGACTGCAGAAAATACGACTTCAGCAACAGAGTGATCAATGCCTGGAATGCACTACCTGACTCTGTGGTTTCTTCCCCAAACCCCAAAAACTTTAACCTTAGACTGTCTACAATCGACCTCACCCCATTCCTAAGAGGTCTGTAAGGGGCATGCATAAGCGCACCACTGTGCCTACCGTCCCTGTCTTATTGTCCTATTGTCCAAATTTACCTGTACCTACTTTGCTTTTGTTTATGTTTATATCTACACCTGCTATCTTGTACATGTTTTGACAAATAAAATAAATAAATAAAACTCTAAGACTTATGGACTTCAACTCCCAGAATTCTCCAGCCAGCATACTGGCTGGAGAATTCTGGGAGTTGAAGTCCATAAGTCTTAAAGTTGCCAAGTTTGAAGAGCTCTGCCCTAGGGTTTTCTAAGAACTTGTTAGGATTTCTAAAACAAAGCCTTTCACAAAAGTTCATTTGAATGAAGTCCATTTCTATCCCCACTGCTTCTCTACCACGGGCTCAGTGGTTTTTATTAATAGGTTTCTGAAAAAGTTTGAAATCCCGCAAGTTAGAGCATGAACAAAAGTTAGAGCATGAACAAAAGTTTCAAAAGAGCACACATATGCTGTAATGATTAGATTGGGTAGTAGGTAATCAGGCATTTGAAGATGTTACTGTTGCTCCCATTGGCCACACTGACTGCTGCAGGTGGGAACTGCTGTTCATCAAGAATTGCAGAACCAAAGATTCATAATGCTGGTTGAGTTAGTTGAGTCTTCAGTTGTACTGAAATCTCCATTCAGTTATGAAACTCACTGTGAAATGTCTCTCAGTGACAAAAGTCATACAACATACTAATCTACAATGTGATTTGGACTAAATACTCTGTGTAATCCCAAATAATTGTGTTTAGTTAGCAAAATATGGTTAAGTAAAACAACTGTTAGAATTGCTGATTTATTACAAAAATGAACAGTATATATAAAAACTTGAACTGTTTGAGATAATGCTTTACTAGCATGAAGACGTAAGATATTACATTGTTAAATAAAATTCAAAATTCAAATGGGCTAGTCCTTTAGCAGTGCTAACTTCACCCACTGAGCCAACAAACTAACTAATCACCTTTTATTCTAGCATGGTGTGAACCTAGCCATTAGTGTCATAAGTTGGCTAGTTGTGTGAACCTAGTCATTAGTGTTCACAAGGACCCAGAAAACTGGATTGAGTAAACCATGTTTAAGTTATATAAAATAAAAATATAGACCAAGCATAATTTATGTATTTTGCCTTTTGAGTAGATGGCTGTTTCAGTTTTCAGCACATTCTTCAGTGATTGTTCCTGCACAAAGTCACAGAAAACTCAGCAAAGAAATTATGAGACGAACAAGTTGTAATCAAAATTGGAAATATTTTTATTCATATTTTCAAGATAACAAAGCAATGCTTTTATATTTAATAGGGAAAAATGCCCCTCAGATTGTTTTCTGAGAAATATTTGATTTTGTCCCCCACAAGTTATTCAAAAAACCTGAACAATTGTACACAATCTTTCACCATCAAAGCAATGGAGAGATTTCAGGACATATTTTTTGCAAAATACTTGCCATATCAGCTCCTCGGATGCAACAGCAAATGAGAACATAGTGCAATGGGATCTGTTTATAAACCCTTGTTTACAGAAATGCTTAATTTGCCAAATTTTTGTTTCTTGGCATCATAATGGTTTAAAAACAGCATTCCTTACATCATCAAATTCCTTCCTTCCTTCCACGAACAGGCCACTCTAATATAAATTGTGGTGGGGAAATAAGACCCCATTAGAGAGGAGGTACAGAGTACAGTTTTGCAAATGTGTATTGGGCAGATTCATTTAATTGCTTACCCTCCAGCTGCTAAAATCTCTGTGGTTTGCTTGATTTTAATTTAGAATTATGTGCAAATAATCCAGCTATTGCAGATTATAAACCATGGTGTATGGCTTAGTGTATTGTATAAGCCAAAAACTGTTACCTTATTCAACAAACTATGATGAAACAAATCATATCTTAATGCAATGAGATTGATCTGGTTACTGGCTGACTTAATAGATTAAGTATATGTCAATTTACTTAAGTGTAAGCCTCAGTGTTTAATAAAACTCTCTAATAAGTATGCAAAGCAATAGTTGGATGATTGTGGTCTGTAACACTTGTACTTTAATATTTAAGTAGATTTTATTCAGGTTCATACAGCTGAATCATAATGAAACTTGTTTGATTTTTGATCTAATGTGTACTGTATGAATCGAACTCTAGTGGTTTGTAAACTGTTGTTTATGGTTTAGTATTCTGCACAAACTAAACTAATTGTTTTTATTCTATAAACTATGGTTAAGTATATCATAATTTAATATATGATCCTAGTCTTTAGGCCATATGTTTTAAGAGAAAAAAGATGGAAAATAAGCAAGTGGTTTACTTTAACACAGGCAAATTGTTCAGCACCTTGTTAAATCAATTGCTATTATACAAACATTGAGACTAACTTTAAGGCAGATAAAGGGGTTGCCACAAAGAAGAGGGAGTCAAACTATTCTCCAAAGCACCTGAGGGTAGAACAAGAAGCAATGGGTGGAAACTAAACAAGGAGAGAAGCAACTTAGAACTAAGGAGAAATTTCCTGACAGTTAGAACAATTAATCAGTGGAACAGCTTGCCTCCAGAAGTTGTGAATGCTCCAACACTGGAAGTTTTTAAGAAGATGTTGGACAACCATTTGTCTGAAGTAGTGTAGGGTTTCCTGCCTAAGCAGGGGGTTGGACTAGAAGACCTCCAAGGTCCCTTCCAACTCTGTTGTTGTTTGTTGTTGTTGTTTGTTTGTTGTTGTTGGTTGTTGTTGTTAATTATTTTCCCTTAAAATGACTCTTTGCTTAGAAAGGACATCAACATTCAATTTCTGGATATATATTCTCCAACTCGCGAGGCGTTCTTTTAGAACGGGCTGCCGTGGAGAGAAGACTGAAGAACGCGATCGAGGTAGGAGGGGTGTCTCGCGCTGGAGTTTGGCAGGGCGGGAGGGCGTCCCTTCAAAATGTTTCAAAGTCCTTCAAAGCATTTTAAAGGGATCCGTTTTGCCTGCCATGAAGGGAACCAATGCCTGCCTCCTGTTCTTCGGGGAACATTGGTTCCCTTCATGGCAGGCAAAATGGATCCCTTTAAAATGCTTTGAAGGACTTTGAGCACTTCGGGCGGGGGATGGGGCGGGGCGCGACGTGAGTGAGGAAGGCGGTGACAGGGAAGTGGCGAACTTCCAGACGCTGGTAAAGTGAGCGCCTCGCAGCCTGGCCCTCCCCTGCATTCCACCCCAAATTGTGCCTGATGATCTTACCAGCGTCTGGAAGTTCGCGGCTTCTCTTTTCAGCAGGTCTTTGAGGGAAACTCCTTCAATGTAAAGGATAAGTTATCGCGAGTGCAAAAAGTTGTTAATTGGTCGCACTCGCGATAACTTCTCCTTTACATTGAAGGAGTTTCCCTGCAAAGACCTGCTGAAAAGAGAAGCCGCGAACTTCCAGACGCTGGTAAGATCATCAGGCACAATTTGGGGGTGGCAGGGAATGCAGGGGAGGGCCGGGCTGCGAGGCGCTCATCTTAGCAGCATCTGGAAGTTCATGGCTTCTCTTTTCAGCAGGTCTTTGCAGGGAAACTTCTTGAGGGATCTCTCTCTCTCTCTTTCCGGGCCAAAAGAGTGCCGCCGCAAAAAGAGCATGTCCCCCCCTTCCCCCGGAAATAGTTGGGGGGGCTTATTTTCAGGGGGTGGCTTATTTCAAGGCATGTCCCGAAAAGCCCTGTGGGGCTTACTTTCGGGACATGTCTTATTTTCGGGGAAACACGGTATATATTCAAATATCCAGAAAATATTTTCAGGTTCTCCTGTGCGCTGCTTGGAGAGTCCAAGCATGGGTTAAACTTCTGTCAGTTGCCTAGGGACTGAGTTAAAAATACATCTGAACACACCATCTCTGCTCCACCGAGTTCACTTTTTCAAACTCAGTCGAGCTTAGAGGGACATTTTCTATTTCTCTTAGCTCAATACTCTGGATAACTGTCAGAACAAACTGATTGCTTGGATTCTTCTTCTTCCTTTTGGATAATTATCGGTGCTGCAGGAGAGTGGGCGATTTTGAGGAGGCTTCCTCGTTGCCCTGCGGCCATTTATTGCTGTCAGCGTGTGTGCTGGTTCCCCCGGCCCGCCGGCAAGAACCGCCACCACCAAACAGCTGAGGCAGCCGGAGTCCCTGCCCATTGTCGGGCCATACTCCTTGGAAGCAGAGTGGTGCAAGGCGCCGGGAGATTGCTCTCCGTTCGGCCATCCAACCATTTGATGCTGAGGCGCTGGGAGAGCCGCTCCCTGGCAAGTGCCACAGACATCGCGACAGTGTGAGGTGAGTCTGCTTCCCCGAGGTGCCATTTTGGACACTGAGGCATTTCCCTGCATCATTCCTTTGGCAGCGGACATTTTGGAACCTGTGGCATCGTCCGTTTCTGACTGTGGCCATTTTGTTGCCATATTGAGCGCCTTTTGAAACCCCACAGCGATCTCACTGACGACGTTGTCTATAGCCCTCCGCTTGCCGCTAATCTTTCGTGGGGGTGAGGGTGAGTGTGCTGATTCCCGGGAAGCCCGCTGGACAGCCACCACCATTTGCCTGCCACTCGGTCTGTACCATATAGGAGTCCCTGCCTTAGGACAATACTCCTCTTATTACTACAGTGGACTTTACCTCGCTCAGCTCTAGGGCTGCTCAGTCTGGGGCTATCCGAGAGCCCTCATTGACCGTTTAAGGTCAATATCAGGATGGCTGGCAGATCAGACAGGCGTGGGGGAGAAGAGGCCTCCACCTCAGCCGGCTGGAGACATCTGGAAGCAAAGGCCATAAATTGGCCAAGGGGGACCCTAAACAGAGCAAGACCCCAAAGGCCTAATCAAAGCAGGCATCTGCAGCTGCCATTAAGTATGCTGAGGAGTCTACGGGCCTTGGAGAAACAATTCTCTAAGGCTCAAAAGCAGGCCAAGGTCACCTACCAGCCGCCATCTCCCCTGCAACAGGAGAGGTTTATTCCTCCCCAGCCTGCTATATCTGGAACTGCGACTGATCAAGACTGGTCGCCTGATCACCTTAACCAATTTCATGGCACAGAGACGGATGAGACATCCTTGCAAGTCAAGGGTGCAGCCTTGCCACTGTAATAGCTCCAGCCTCTACCATGGCGGTTCCTTCTGCCACCTTTACCCCCATGGCTGCGGGCTTCCGCCCTGGGGTCGACCAAATGCAGGGCCTCCCACAAGAAATGTGGCACATAATAGCTAGTGCCATTTCCCAAGGTATAGCTACTGGCCTCCAGCAGAGGAATCCTTACTCTGCAACTCAACCACAGATGCAAGAGGCATGGCCCACTATGGTGGCTCCGTATTCTCAGCACTCTTCAGTCCTGAGTGAGGGTCCCCTAGGGAGGAGGGGAGCATTATTGATGAAGACCTGTCAGACAATTAGGGCTTGTTCCCGGAATGGCCAGCCTTTACAGGTCTCTTCAAGCCTGCCCTGTTTAAGACACTCCTATTCAAGGCCAAAGCCACTGCAAATATGGGAGTTCCCGAGGTGCCAGTCGACTCCTTCTGGGGGCACCGACCCGGCAGAGGGCTTGTTTTCTGAACCTGTCCAGCAGAAGAAATCTATCCCATCTTCCAAAATTTTCATGGACACCATACAGAGGCAATGGAATCAGCCTGCTGCTATAGTTGGCCCGTCCTCCTCTGAATGCAAATTTTATAATTTTATAGGGGCAGACCTGGTGGAACTTTTGCAGCTCCCTGCAGTGGACGCCCCAGTGGCTAATTTGGTTTCATCAGCGGTTCTCCCCACCAAGATTTCAGAAGGGCTTAAACCTGAAGACCGCAAGGCAGATTCAACCTTGCGCAAGACCCACCAGGCAGCCGCTTGGTCCATTAAAGCTGCTACCACTGCATCGTTCATTAATAGAACATCCATCATGTGGATCAAGGAGATCCAGTCTAGGGTAGCTCCGGAGGACACTCATCTGCGGCAAGCTTTGAATAAGCTCTTAGCAGCAGCGGAGTTCTCTGCAGACGCAACACTTAATCCTCCTGGGATCTCTTCCTGGTGTTGCAAGCACTCACATCGTCACCATTCGAACGGTTGAGAACTGTCTCACTCCGGTTCCTGACCTTTAAGACAGCTTTCCTGGTCGCTATAACCTCAGCCAGGAGAGTTTCGGAATTGGCAGCACTCTCGGTGCACCACGACTTATGCCTTTTCCACCCTAACAGGGTTGTCCTTCGTTTGGATCCCTCCTTCCTACCAAAAGTTAACTGCTGGTTCCACCGGCCCCAGGAGGTTATATTGCCAGACTTTTGTCCCACACCCAAACATCCTTTGGAACATAAATGGCATAAACTGATGTCCGGAGGGCACTCCGAATGTATATTAAAAGGACTGCTTCATTCCGTAAGACTGAGGCATTATTTGTTTCATTTCAACCGGCCTCCATGGGTCGGAAGGTCACCCCTTTGACAGTGGGCCTCTGGCTGAAGGTGTGCATCGCCAGAGCTTATGACTGTCAGTCCAGCCACTACCTGGCCGAATCACAGTGCATTCCACCAGGAGCGCGGCCACCTCAGCGGCTTGGGCCATGCAGGCATCAATCAAAGAAATCTGCAGGGCAGCAATAGCAATAGCACTTTACTTATATACCGCTTCATAGTGCTTTACAGCACTCTCTAAGCGGTTTACAGAGTTCAGCATATTGCCCCCAACAATCTGGGTTCTCATTTTACCCACCTCGGAAGGATGGAAGGCTGAGTCAACCTTGAGCCTAGTGAGATTTGAACAGCTGAACTGCTAAACTAGCAATCAGCTGAAGGTCGCAATGCTGCTTTTAACCACTGCGCTATCTCAGCTCTTTGAAAGAGACGTGGGCTTCACCTTCGCCATTCATGAAGCACTACAAACTGGACGTGTTTGCCTCTGCGGAGACGGCTTTCGGAAGACGGGTGCTACAGAGGGTCTGCTCCACCTCAGCTCCCCTGGACCAGCCTGTTCCTGCCCTTGAGACTTAAGCTTGGGTATATCCCATGCTTGGACTCTCCAAGCAGCGCACAGGAGGAGCGTTGGCTTACCTGAACGGTCTTCTCTGTGCGCTGCGGGAGAGTCTAAACCCGCCCTGGCTACCGTCACGGTCCAGAGTCATCGGCAGGTCTGAACCTACTACCATCCTCAATCTACTGGAGGTCTACCCCTTCGTTTGAAAAACTGAACTTGGTGGAGCAGAGAGGGCGTGTTCAGATCTATTTTTAACTCAGTCCCTAGGCAACCAACAGAAGTTTAACCCATGCTTGGACTCTCCCGCAGCATACAGAGAAGACTGTTCAGGTAAACCAACGCTCCTTCGATTGCAAGAATATCTTTACAAAAAATGAAATTACCAATTAATAAGGGACAATTTGGTTTTCTGAATCTGGAGTTATATTATCAAGCTTACATATTATCAAGTATTAAATACTGGAAGCCAACAATTGGTGTTAATTTTCTGATTTGGGCAACTTTGGAAGATACATATATAGCACCTTTGATTGAATGGACAATATTAGAATCTAAATATAATAGAACTCTAGTATCTCTCCAAACAATATATCAGTTAAAAAGCTACTGAATGTAATGTCTAATAAAAAGAGATTTGGTCCTTCTTCCTATGCTAAATTGACTTCATGGGGAAATCCAATATTAAAAATTGGGGCAAATGATGTGAAGGAAAAATTGAATGAAAGCAGAGATATTGACTTTGGACCAACTGAAGAGGATGATGATGATAAATTTTTTACGCCATGCTGAGATACAAATATGATCTATCAGATGTAACTCTGGCAATATTTATACCTAAAACATTTGTTAATATGTTTGTATCGGCAGCATTTTCAAGTTTTGAGTCACCTGAGATATTACAACAATAGTTAAATCTTTTAAAACTAAAAAACTTACTAGTTTTAATAGATAATTCTTATAAATAAATCAGCTTGATATGCAAAATTAAAATTAAATTAAATTTTTAAAAATTAAAAAATGAGGGATTCAAAAAATATAGGATTAGAAGTTTCTATATTGCTTAGACAATTGGAGAATATCTTAATTTCTATAGCAAAAGTGTCAATTTTTGTTGATATTAAGTGTCATTGAAATCCACTTCTTCGATGTTCATATGTGCCAAGAGTGCCCTGCGAGAACATTTGGGTTTAGTGAGGTAACGAGGCAGCAGTTTTAACCAGAGTTAAAGAATTATTTTAACTCTGCTCTTGATGAGGCTGCCAGGTGCGCTTTTACCTACTTCTACTCGGGCTCAAGTGCTTGTCCGCTTTAGAGATCCGTTAGAGGGGCTGCTACACATCATCTTCAACGACTTTGAAGATGTTGTGTTGCTGTACAGACAACACTAACCTCCCGCATCACTACCATCGCCACTAATAAATTCAAGCTACGCCGGATGAACCCCCAGCCTGCGCGTGTACATTAATCCCAGGCTCGTGTCTCGCTTTCTCGCCGGCCCCCACCCCGCCCTTTACCCGATTCATTGGGGAGCGGAAGTGCCTTTGGAGAACCGTGACGTCCTCCGTTTCCGAAACCGAACGTTACACCGGAAGCGACGACGGTTCAGCGACTCAGAGCCCGTGACCTCTGCGCCCTCTAGCGGTTCTCTTACTACTCCTCGTTCCTTCAGCCAAGAGCCAGTATTGCGTGGCCAAGCGGGGCCGCCACACAGGTGTGTGTGTGCGTACCCGGAAGAGACAGGACATCGCGGGGAAGGGGGTGTAACGCGGTTCCTCGGGATTTCCAGGTGAGCGGTGGGGAATATCCCTTTCCTTCCTCTCACCCCCTCCGCTCTTAGGGTGGTACAGACCAAAGATTAGACAGTGCTGTTTTCCTGAGTTGTTACTAATAGCTGAACCAAAAGCCTTGAATCGGGGTCACGGTGGCGCGATCTTCCCATTTTCTTATTCCGGCTTGTTCTACAACCTGATGCGAGCCTAGATCTCTTAGCAAATGCTGGGAAGGTATTTGTACATTTCTTTATCCTCCCTTCATCAAATTGTTACATCCTGTCAGCTTGGAAACGGGGGTTTCTCTCCTGTCTTCTCAGAAAATGGCCTGCACAATAGAAAAGATCTTGACAGATGCAAAGACATTGCTGGAAAGGCTGAAAGATCATGATAATGCTGCTGAGTCTCTCATTGATCAGTCCACTATGTTGCATAAGAAAGTAGTAGCCATGAAAGAAGCTGGTTCAACTCTTTCACACAAGGTGAGTGCAGATTTGTTAATGGCACAAATTGATTGGCATTGGGGGGGGGCGGTTTAATGGATGTGTTGCAATGTACAAGTTCTCTGGCTCATACAAAACGTTTTTTCTTTTACAAGTATCAAGAAGATGCAGCTGAGCTAAAGGATCTCTCTAAATACAAACCTCACATTCTCTTATCTCAGGAAAACACTCAGATCAGAGATCTGAAACAGGAAAATAGAGGTGAGCATTGTTCTAATGAAGTAGTTGTGAGATAGATTGATTTTTATAGAAGTAATGATTTAATTGAGGGCTTTACTTAGGAGCTTAATTTAGAATATCTTAGGAATGTTCTGAGGCTGGAAGTATGAGATAAATAACTTTGATAAAATGGAAGTATGAGATAAATAACTTTGATAAAATGGGTATAATCTGAACCAGTGTTTCAGTTTATTTCTTATTCATGCAACAAACCATATGATAAAAATATCAGCTTAAAATCATTTTATTATTAGTGTTCCTTGTGGCATTATATGCTGGTTGTATAAGGATGCCAAGGCAAAAAAACCTCCCAAATTTTGTTCAAATTATATTCAATCTGCCACTTATTTGGAAAATAGATTGTAACCTCACTGATTAACTGTTGTGTTATATAAATAGATGACAGATAGACTGCCACGCATTTACATAACAATAAGTTTCAATGAAAAACAAAATTGCCCCCAAATAAATGCATAGGTTTAGACCAAATTTGCTTGATTATAAAATACTAATCCAGAGTGTGCATTGATCAAAGAAGTCTAGTTTCTTTCCCTGATCTGCCATCAGGGAAAGAATTTGAAATGGAAGTGTAACCAAACAAATAGTAGGGACCAATGTGTATACTACCAATATAGTCATAGCATGAAATTACACTTTTTTCCCCAGAGCTATGGATCTCTTTGGAAGAACATCAAGATGCACTGGAACTTATTATGAGCAAATACAGAAAACATATGCTGCAGCTCATGATGAAAAGAAAAGATGTGGATTCTCAATCTGTTTTGCAAGTACATCAAACTCAGTCTGCAGTAAGAAATTAATATGTTCTCTCTCTAAAAAAAGTAGAAATAGATTTAGGAGAGTTTCTTGGATGTGTGCTCTGTTCCTGTGGTGTCTGTTTTTTACTCTCGCTTTTTCCTCAATAGTCTCTTTTCTGAAATATCTCAGAAGTGCCTTTTCTTTCTAGGAGAAAGCATTGCAGCTCAGCCATAAAGTAACTTAAGAGTTCTTATAAAGCAAATAACTGTAAATTCCATGGATGGTTAAATTATTTTTATGCCACAAAAAAACTACAAAATTTCATTACATTCTGCCTCAAAGTAGGTGGCTATAAACTTAAGACTGTTCAGAAGGCATTCCATATACTACAGGTTATTTGAATTTTTTTGGAATGGAAAACATGACCAGCAAAGTAGATATATAAGAGAGAGTGCCCATCTATTTATTTATTTATTTATTATGGTGTTCTTATATGCCGCCCAACTCCCGAAGGACTCAGGGCGGTGTACAACAGAAAAAAAATACAGGACACCAATTTATAAATAACACATTAAAACGAGATATATAAAAATTAAAAAACACAATATTTAAAATCATCCAATACCCATTCAATAACCATACATACTTGGGGTGAGCTTGAGTGGTTTAGGCTCTACCCCCAGCCTGCAGGAAAAGCCATGTCTTGACAGCTTTTCGGAAGGCCAGCAGAGGGGATAGTTTGGGTCTCTGGGGGAAGTTGGTTCCAGAGCGCGGGGCCTGCCACAGAGAAGGCTCTCCCCCTAGGGCCCGCCAGGCGGCATTGCTTGGCCGACGGGACCTGGAGGAGGCCAACTCTGTGGGCCCTAACCGGTCGAAGGGAAGTATGAGGCAGAATGCGATCCTGGAGATAACCTGGTCCTAAGCCATGAAGGGCTTTAAAGATGGTGATCAACACCTTGAATTGGACCCGGAGACCGATGGGCAACCAATGCAGCTGGCGGAGTATAGGTGTCACGTGGGTGTACCTTGGCACACCCACCACAGCATGCGCAGCCGCATTTTGCACCAGCTGAAGTCTCCGGATACTCTTCAAGGGTAGCCCCATGTAGAGCGCGTTGCAGTAGTCCAAGCGCGAGGTGACAAGGGCATGAGTGACCGTGAGTAGAGCCTCCTTCTCCAAGTATGGCCGCAACTGGTGCACCAGGCGAACCTGTGCAAAGGCCCCCCTTTGGATTCTGCTGAATCCAAAGCCTTCCTGTGTTCCAGTTTGCTCCTAAACTGGTGTGTAAAATAATAGTCATGGAGCTAATGAGAGGTAACAAGAATAGCTTGTATATAATATAAATGTTCTTTATGAAGGATTACATAGTCAACGCGGTGATTGTGTTAGTAATTGGAGCACCATGTCAGTAGCGGTACTATATCCTGAACCAAATGTCCTTGCTAAGAGGGTATAAATATCATGCATGCATTGCAAAAAAAGTTGAGGGTTGATGCGGTATATGCAATATGTGTAAGTTGCAATGAGGGAAAAATAGGTCTCCAAGCTCTTAAATGAAAACTGAGTATGTTGGTACTGCATGGCAAGACTGGATGATGACTACATTCTATAAGCATAGCACACATTAGAAATATTTCAGAGCAAAATAATATGTTTCTTACTAAATAATAATAGGGCCTGTGTTAAAGCTATTTTTCAGAAAATTAAAATATATCTTAACAGAATTACAGAATAACAGGATTATTTAAAAAGTATATGCTGGCAATAGTTGGTTCCTATTCAACTGCTGTAGTTCCAAGACATAAACCTGTCATGGTACTGTATATTAAAAAAGTGAAATATACGGTAAAAATGTAGTAGAAAGGCACAACTTAAAATTAGCCCTTTAGAGTTCAACAGAGTCATTCATTAAAAGTTTTCTTGACTTGGATGGACATGTCTCATTACAGATACTTTTTCCAACCTTATATTGGACTAATTATCGTTTAAAGTATACTGCTTGTCTGTGGCATTTGTTTTACTTTCTCTAATAAACTGCATCAATTTAAGGGTGTTTTTATAATCTGAAAGAGTTCAACAACTCAGTCTAGTGAAAAGGTTTATTGAAGCCTAGTTACAATATCATCTGTTCCCCCTTGTTGACAAACACGAATTTAATTAAAGAAGACAATTCCTACAGCCAAGCATTATTTTTCTCTCTTAATTACAATAGTGTTTTTAATTTGCAATAGTGATGAATATCTGTTTTTACATGCTTTTAATTGAGAATAATTTTGTTTTGCAATCTATCTGCAGGAGATTGAGAGTCAGATTGACATAATCTGTGAAATGGGAGAGGTTATAAGAAAAGCAGTTAATGTTGACAGTGATCAGTATTATAAAATACAAGAAAAGCTAGCACAATTAGAGGTAAGTGCTGAATCACTGTGAAGTGTGGGATTTTGTTGAAAAGGAAGATATTTGTGATTTTTCAGCATCCAAATTTAAAGGAGCATTGATTGTTCTCTATTAAGGATTGTTACATGCACCAGATTGCAGTAGCTTCACAGTTGTGTAGAATGAATAACAGAGTTGGAAGGGACCTTGGAGATCATCTAGTCCAACCCCCTGCTCAAGCAGGAAACCCTATACCATTTTAGATAAATGGTTATCCAATGTCGTCTTAAAAACCTCCAGTGTTGGAGCACCCAAAACTTGTGGAGGCAAGTCATTCCACTGATTAATTGTTCTGTCAGGAAATTTCTCCTCAGTTCTAGGTTGGTTCTCTCCTTGATTAGTTTCCATCCATTACTTCTTGTCCTACCTTCGGGTTCTTTGGAGAGCTTTGAAATCAGAGTTTCACAAAGGTGGAATCATGCAGCATTTTAAATAATGACTTTTAACCAAGTTGTATTAAATAATTAAGTAATCCAGAAAGAAAAAAGAAGTAACTTTCCCCTTCATCCCAGCAGGTAAAAACAATTTTAATAGCTTATCACTATCTCTAAATGAAACAATCTCTCATCTTTTCATAGTTCATCTCCTATATAAGGAGAAGAAATTGAAAATACTCCACCAATCAATCTTTGTCAATAAAAATCCAGTAAGGTCAACCAGATTTAACTATTTTCTTCTTTTAACCCTGATCAAAGAAGACAAACTTATAACGCTTTCCTGTTTTTTAAAAAATATTATTTGACCCCTCCAAAAAGAATTCCGGAGGGAATTTGCTGCTCATCTATGTTTCAAAGCAAAAATCATTTAGAACTTTAATAGATTTTTCTTACACCCATAAGTAACATTTATTCTTTTGTTATTTCTTAAAAGTCCTTACAAATCTTAGTAGAGCTCTTTTGTATATACTGAAGAAAAAAAATTATCCAAATCAGTTTCCTAATGTCTGTTCATCTCCTCTAGAGAATAAGTCTCCATCAGATACATTTGTATTACATTCAGATGCCCCTCCCAAATTAATTTAATAAACATCCACTGCAGCTTGTTCTTGTTTTACAACTTCATTAGGACATGCTCCATCAATCTTATCAAGCATCTGATCCATTCTGTCCAAACGTTTAACTGAAAAGTATTCAAAATTTTGCATTAAGGATTTCTGCTCCATTTTCTTTCTCCTCTAACTCTGGGGTCTAGCCTTCAAGATTTCCTTGTCATAAAAAATATGCAAATCTTCTTTTTCCTATAAGAATGTATCTTCTCAATAATTCAAAACTATTGTCTCAAATTCCTTTAGCCCCTTAATCCATTATTAATTTTCCAAAATCCATATACCAAGCCCATATAGAAAACTTTTAAAATTAAATTTACACAATTATCAGTCTGAAGAATCTTAATCTCTACAATATACAAATATTTTTTTTAAAATCCAAAAAAGTGATAAAGATATAAGGCTCTCTCCAGCTTAGTATCCATAATGATTGCTTTGAGAGCTTGAGCTTGATGTAAATCCTGATTCTCAGCTACTCTATTCAGAAGCTGATCCTAAAAAGTGACAGTTTTGGTGGTCTACTCATGAGGAGCAGCTATCTGAAATCACAGGGTGAGATCAACAATCCTTTGTTCCAGAAAGATTACATTGACTTGGATCCAGCATTCCCTGTCCTACTGTCCTATTGTCCTCTTTTATTGGAACTTTCTACTTACGTTATGTTTATACAAACAACTACTATCCTGTACATGTTTGACAAATTAAAATAAATTAAAAATAAAATAAAAATAAATAAAAATAAATTCCCCTCACAAAGCTGTTTTGCTAGCTAACAAAAGCTAGCAATGTGTGTGTTCGCCATGGCGCTCTTAGGAAGTGTTGGACATTTATCTGATGATAAATCTTTTTAAAAGCGGCATGGAAAGATGATAGGAGTGATATATGGGAAGTAATTATGGATGTCCCCAAAATTACATTTTTATGGCACTGAATGAATATATTGTCTCTGTCACTAACAGATCACACATTTTTAATTTTCAGCTTGAAAATAAAGAGTTGCGAAAATTATTATCAATCAGTAAAGAATCTGTCGAAGTGAGGCAAGAATTACTTGATGTTGCAACTCAAGCTGCAAAACCTCAGTCCTGGAACAGTTGATCCTGGAAATTGGAAACTCTACTGCAGGAATGAGTATGCTTCCTCTCTGAGCTTTCCTTTAATTCCCTTTAGTCTTCTCTTGGAAACCATTCCAAGCCTTTTACTATATTGTAAGTTCTCTGCTTGGGGGGGATGTTGTAATGTCCCCTTCTTTGATTAAGATTTGTTTTGCTTAATCATGCAGAAGAGTGAAATACATGTTTTCTTTAGGTTACCCATGATTTTAGAAATCTCAATAGGATACAGCAAGGATCATCTTGACTTTAATGTTTGTTTGCTCACACTAGACAAGTTAAGTCTTTTAGCATGACTTAAATTGCATTGGAATTCAGTTCTTAAATATATTTAGGTTGCACTGTTGTACAAAGCTTAGGCACTCCTACTCTTAATGCTAGAATTTCTGCTTCTAGCATTGTTTCTGGTGCTGCATTTATTGTATCATTTAAAAATATATTGTCATATTACCTATTTCTTAATATCAACAAAGTCACCCAGTGTCACCTTGTAGGGGAGTTAAAATTTAGCATAGAAATTTAATAAATGAAATAAATAAATAAATAAATAAATACCGAAAGTAACACACAATGCCAAAGTGTTCTTTGAGTCCTCATACCTATGACTATTTCACACAGGAGATGTCTCTGTGGGTTATAACAAAGTCTGGTATTTCTGCCTACCTAGAACGTTCAATGAGTATGATAATCCATTATGGCAGGGGTCTCCAACCTTGGCAACTTTAAGACTTGTGGACTTCAACTCCCAGAATTCCACAGCCAGCAAAGCTGGCTGTGGAATTCTGGGAGTTGAAGTCCACAAGTCTTAAAATTGCCAAGGTTGGAGACCCCTGCATTATGGGGCATAACTTCATTAGTTCTTTTTCTGTCTTTGTCAATATCTACTTGATCAAGGAATCTGTCTCTAATTTCGTATAGCCATATTAAGCCACTATGTATGGATGTCAGGAGGAAAAGATGCGTGGAAACAAGTCTCTGTTATATCCTATAAAGATTACTATGTGTGTAGGCATTTGCACAAATATGTCATACATATTATTCCTGTAAAAGATGACTTTACTTTTTGCAAGCACCTGCCAATATTTTAAAAATTATTTTTCTTGAAAGATTGATGATTGAAGATAAATATACCTAATATTTGTTAATATTATTCTAAAGTGTACAAATTAGAAATGTCTCGCTTAAAATTTCTTGGGTATCCATTCTCTGATGGTAAAACAGAATCTATGAAATGTATACGTATTGTGCACATTTATTCTTGCTGTTCTGGTTTAACTAAGTTTTAGGAATATAACTAAATAGTCAATTTATGTCATTTTGCCGGTTTCCTTCTTGCCCCATACCTTTGGTGGAAAGGAATGATAGGCTAATTGATCAAATTCATCTGGGGGTATTTTCAGGTTCTCACATTTAAAATATTACTTTAAAGGCTGAGCAGATTAAAAAAAATTCTTAAAATGAGGGCCCTATTTGCATAATGCAATCAGCTGAACAAACTTAGTCTCTTTGCAGCGTTATGCCTTAAATATATGCCTTCAGTGCCGTCTTCAGAATCAATAAGCTCTTGTAATGAGCTGCAATTTGCCCAGTCTTTGTATAGGCTTTGGATTATTTTGTAACTATCCTGTAGGATGTAAATTTAATTACCTACAGAGGTGCTGTACTATTGTTTACCATCTTATCAACCTATTCTATTCTATTCAGTAAATGAAAAATATTATCTTTACCTCGTCTTATTAAATATGTATATTGGCTCATTATTTTCTTGAAATAAATGTTTTAAGGCAGTATTGTGTGCTTAGCCTTTTTTGTACAGATAATTATTTATGGCAGAGGATGAGGAACTATTGGCCATTTAGATGTTGTTGTACAGCCCCAGCCATCATGACTGGTAATTAGGGATATTAAAACTGTAGTTTTTCAACATGAAAAGGGCCACAGGTTCTCTCTCCTTTGATGTTTTTGGACATATTTTAAATTTGATATCAATATTTTCTGGTCAAATCCTTGGACATTAGAGTTATATTCTGTATTCTCAGTTTGTAAATTAAGTTTAATAAAGAAATGCTGTAGCTTCACATTTCTAAAAATGATATGTTGACTGTGAATTGAGGACCAATAGAACACTCCTCAAATAATGTGATCAACTTGTAGATCCTGGTTTACAAGTATAAAAATCTGCTACATTCATGTACTGTTTTAACCCTTCTTTATTTACCAAGCCAAAAACAAACAAGCAATATTATAACTTGGAGCAGAAAGATTATTCTTTCACATGGCCACTAATAAATTTATTGTTGCCTTATATTATGTATCAAATTATTTTCTTCACATCCTGTAAGCAACCAGCTGCATCCTTCCTGCCACTCAAGAAGCAGGTTTGCCTACGTTTTTATAAGCATGCACCTAAGCATTACTTTGCAGGAACTAGGCTACTCCTGGAATAAAACTGTATGCCATAAAGTGGAAAAATCAGTCAATGACACACATTGCAGTTGCCTATTTTACAATTGTCATAATGGTTCAGACCCAACATACAGCGTGTTTGGTTATGGACTCATGTTTATTTTCTGCTTTTCTTATGGTAACAGACCATATTGTATAGCAGTGTTTCCCAACCTTGGCAAGTTGAAGATGTCTGGACTTCAACTCCCAGAATTCCCCAGCCAGCATTCCCTGGCTGGGGAATTCTGGGAGTTGAAGTCCAGGCATCTTCAACTTGCCACGGTTGGGAAACACTGTTGTATAGAATATGTCCTAAAGATTAAGCAAAATCAGTGGCTTCTGAATTTGGGGAGATAATCTTATGAAGCTTGCAGAAAGGGTGGCTCCTCCTTGCATGTTAAGTCTCTGGACACAGTTACAGGATTGATTTTTAGGACTGATCTAGAGAAATAAAATGATAATGAATCTAGATAGGATGGAGACAATAGGGATAAGAAAAGCCTGATGATAAGAAGAGGACAACCACTACTGAATGGGTTTTGAAAGCAAACGGCTATAATGGGTGATTGCCTACTTATAAAATAATTACCATGGAGATACCACCAATCCAAAAATTAATTTATTGGATGTTAGCTCCCCACTATATTATCTGCCATCCCAGTTTTTCCACTGACATTTCTATAAATAAATATGGTGCTAGAATTATGTACTTGGCTCATATGCCAGATTTTTTTCGAAAAGCGATGGAGCAGAGAGCCTGGTGGGTATTAATGGAAATATCTTGGGTCAAAGTGGTGCCCAAGAGCATTACTATTCTACCCTATATCAATAATTATTGGATATAGTATCCTGTAAAACTGCCATGATGCTTTCTTAAATCAAGTTTAAGTTTGTCATATACATGTTTGGTTGCTCTTTGGTAATTATTAGAGTTGTAAGTAAAATATGATGCAATATTCTGATTTGATTTATTTATTTACATCATGATTTTATTCCCTAATGTCAAATCTAGAAGTAATCTCCCACATGATATTGACTATAGCTCACAGTGCACATATTGGTGCTAACCTTGCCACAATTTACTTGATTAGCTCAATTTTTTCTCATTTGTATGATGTGCTGAACAACAAATTAACCACTGGAGTTGGATGTTTATGGAGATTCTCAGTCATCTAGGTCATGGTTGTCCCAAAGGTGCTTTTCAAGAGGCAACTGGACTTTCTGGTTTTTCTTTGAAGACATTTTGCTTGTCATCCAAGAAGCTTCTTCGGCTCTGACTGAATGGTGGGGAATGGAAGGATTTATACTCCTTGCAGACAATTGGTCATTATCAAATGACTAGCTGTCTGCAAGGAGTATAAATCCTTCCATTCCCCACCATCCAGTCAGAGCCGAAGAAGCTTCTTGGATGACAAGCAAAATGTCTTCAAAGAAAAACCAGAAAGTCCAGTTGCCTCTTGAAAAAGCACTTTTGGGACACTGGAGCTGGATTTGCATATCACACTAAAATAAAGTGTTTCTTAAAACTATGATCCATAGAATATCAGGGATCCCAGAATAAGTTGAAGGGGTTCCATGAAGTGAGTTTGTTATCCCACCAAATGCCTTATAATGCCATTACTTCGAAGTGGACAGAAGCTCAAAAACAGCACTTTATAAAAGTAGTCTGTGCATTTTAACAGCTCAGGAAGAACTTTATCAGATACAAGGGACAGTGAAAAATTATACCTGCACTTCTGTAACTATAGTTTAAATAGATATTTTAAAGAAAACAGAAAAACCTTGGTATTAACTATTTTGTTAGCTGTATTTACGGTATTTTTCCACATAATCACACTCCTGCCAAAGTGGGACAAAAATTTTAAAGCTATCAGAAATTAACTCAGTAGTTTTTTTTTTCTTTAATCAAATCTTAACAGTCGTTTCCACCTCTTCATCTGAATCAAATACATGCCTGTGATTGCTTCATTTTGGGGAAAGGTAGGTAGTATATGGGGCTAGATGGCAGATGGGATAAGACACCAAAAATCAAATTTCACAGCCTCTTGAGTGGCTTGCGAGGTGTGAGCCCTAATAGTGCAGCAAAATTTCCTTCTGTGCTTCCAAGCTCTACTTAATCCTTGTTTCAAACTTTTGAACATTGTAGTGAAGTGGTACCAGGTTCAAGGAAATACAGGGAATCCATCTGCCTCCCAAAAGCTATAACCACTAGTTTTCCTGCTAGAGCCTGTGTTTTTCCCCCCAGGTGAAGCTTTTTGATATTTAATCTACTGGCACTTCATTTCTGGATGATGAGTTCATATCACAATGCTGTGAAGAAATACCTTACTTTCTTAGCATAAATAAGAATTGCTGACAAATATCAATTCTTCAATATTTTATTTCTGCTCTTATCAATATGAAGCCTGATAGCAATTTCCCTTTCTTAGCTCATGAACCTTTCTCATGTGAAACTCATCAGTTGCTATCATGGATTATTACTTTGTTCTTGATCACGCAAATCAGCTTTGTGCTTGACTTTTTTTTTTTTGCTGCTTTGTTTCACAGTATTCAAACATAGTTACGCTATATTGCGTCTCTACATTTTTTTTTCTTCTGGATCATCCACTCCCTTTGAAAGAAAAAAAATCCCTTTTATTTGACTTTTTTCTTTTTGCCAATGGCTGAAGAGTTTCAAAAACAGACATCTACTCCATTCTCCTCCCATACCCATTTTAAAGTTTTATGTTTATTGACAACTCTCCTCTTCTAAGCTGGGGAGAAAGCTCAAATAGGAGAGGAAGGTAGCAGAGGTGCTTGCATTTTTTCTAAGCAGACTGTTTTTCCACGCTTAACCAAATAATTGTACATAAATTTTAAGAATTGAAATAGGTTAGCCATACTTTCAGAACTGTTTACAAATATATTAACAAACTTTTCAGGTGATATTTGTGTGAACAATTGAATGCTTAGTAACACCAAAAATTCAGGTTTCCAAAGTAGTTTCATTGCCAAACTTGCTTTTGTGATGGAGCTATTGGCACTGGGTTCTCTTTGCCATAATGGAGCTATTGGCACTGGGTTCTCTTTGCCATAATCTATAATACAACTCCTCTTTTTTCATTGATTGGTTGCTTTTCCTCTTCGGTCTCAGCGAATAGGTCTGTTCTCTAATTTTATCCCCAATTTATTTATTTAGTTAGCGTATGGCACGTGTTAGCCAGGGATCATCGAGGTGGCTGGCTGCCTCTGTGAAAGGAATTTTTTTGGGCGGTGTTATCTTTACCCGCGGGACGCCTGAATGTCGGTAGGCGATCGGGGAAGGCTCCTTTCTTGTCCCTCTGCAGTTTATTTGCTCATGGGAATCGAGCCGCCGAGCTGTCGACCTTAGCAGCGCGCAGACCCAGCGTCTTACCACATGAGCCACCGTGGCCCCTTTTATCCCCAAAATACAGTGCTAATCAAGTCTCCCCAGCACAAGTCCAATGTCTTAACCCCATTTTGGCTTAGCATATTGTGTGAATTTAGCCAACATATTCTAAAGCTGTTGCCTTTATATCTAGAAATTTCTAAAGAATGAAGTAACTACCAATTGCTGTTAAGCCCTGGGATAATTTGCCTAACATAACTATTAATTACAGCTGTATTGCAAGGTTAATCTAATACATTTTACCGACTAAGACAAGGCTGAAGAGCAATAGGCACTTCTCACATGTAAACACGAGCATTTTCAAAACTTACAGATCCTAAATACAAAAATTGGGCATATGAAGCTGAACATTTCTTCAGTCCTTTCAAAACCACACAAAAAAATAGCAGGTTTTTAACAAGTTGCAGCTTCCCCAAAGACCAAGAACCTGCTCCTTGAGGTGACACTTCTTTTAATGAACTTTGTGAACAATGTTTTTTCAAACTGTTCACTGGTCATCCCCAAATGATGTAGTAAAACCATGTTTGCGTATGATAGTGTAACACATTGGTTCAAAAGATAGTCTGTTGCTTTATGGCTCAGTATATTGTGACTTTGACTAATTGTATTAATACATTAAGGGGTGATACAATTTAACCATGGATTTCATGCCTTCTGACACACAACAGTAAAAGTGAGATAAATAAGTGTTGGACTTCAGGATAACAGTTCAAATTTCAAATGCTACTGAAATAGAATGGGGTTTAAGACAGATTTCACATATTTGCTTAAACCAAATGCAGGCAGCCTTTTGGTGATTGGAACCGTACTTCTTAACCTTAGTTAAGAGTTTTGAAGACTATGTGGGCTACAAAATGGAAAAAATGTATCATATGCAGGGATTTGGTGGATGGATGGAGGATATAATTATTTTGATTCCAATGAAGTATTACCCTTTTATTTCTCAATTTAAAGCATCAGGAAATTGTACTGTTTTTTCAGCAATTATGCTTGGAGGGATACAAACACCCCCCCCATACACTCCCTAATTTATATGATCCCTGAATCATATATCATCTACTCCTGTGCTGTGTACTAGTGGCAGTGATATTATTCTTGCACCAAATCTGTTTCCAGGGACAAGCACGTAAAACATGCCTCCTATAATTAGGTTTTGGGGTGAACAAAACTGATATATTATGCAGAGAATAAAAAAGAGGAAATGGGACTGACAAATTTCTCTCCCAGTCACCGTTTTCGGGTCTTTTAATAGTCGCGTGAGTGGTAGAAATAGGAACTGCAACCCCCCCCCCCCCCAAGTTTCTTAATCTCTTCAGTTGCCTGACGGGCAGCTGTGTAAAAAAATGGAGCGCCAAGTATGGGAACGGGGAGAGAAGAAATGGTAATCTTTGCCATTTTCGGCTTAACAATAGACGCTCAGTGAACCACCGGGCATCAAAACTTCCCCGAGAAACGCTTCTGCGAACAGCGTTGTACGCATGCGCCATATGTCCCTACTTACTCGAAGCCTCTGCGCTTCGCTCCCCCTGCCTCTTTTCCTGGCCTGGATTCCTGCGCATGCGTGAATCGACCTGCTTTCCCCGCAAGTCTCGCGAGAAGCCGGGATTTATTCCTACGTGCTGTGCCGTGCTGCTCATGGCGGCGCTGGAGCGGGGGCGCTGAGCTGTTGGGGTAAGTGAGGTTCTCTGAGAGGAAGACTAATGGCCTTTCTTGTCCTGCGTCGCGGCTTCGTGGAGGACAGACAGGAAGCTTGGAGTGGCTTGGAACGTCTCCTGTCACAGTCCCTGGGACCAACGGTCTAGTGCGGGTGGGACCCCTCCCCCACCCACCGAGAGCCTTCCAATTTGACAGCAAAAGGGAGCGAGAGGGGGGGGGAAGGAACGTTGCCGAGACAAGCTCGCTCTCTTCACCAACCCCTCGGTTTGCCCTTAGGCAGGACCGAGAGAGAGAGAGACGGAAAACCAATGGGCCCAAGGCTCGACATTACTACGCTTCCCAGAGTGCGCGACGCGTTTTGCCTTTTTTTTCTCCCCCGCAGGGGCCGATGGGGGATTGAGTTTAGGGGTGCGGCGGCAGCGGCGATGAAAAACACTCCAATTGCCTTCGTGGTGCCTCTAAAAGATTAGGCTACTAGGCCTGCTGGGGGATGGAGTTCTTGATATTTTACAGTCTACGGAGCGAAGCTAGCCGTGCAGACTACCTCTCCCAGCATGCAGCGTGCGGACGTGGGGAGGGGAAGGGGCGGTCAATCTTCCTTTGTGTGAGGGGGAGCGGCCGCCATTTTCCTTCTCTCTCTCTCTTCCCCTCCCCCCCCCATATCTTGTTCGGGGAGGGGAGAAAATAGTGGACACGCCTCAGATACTTGGGGGAATTATCTCCGGTGGGATAGTAGCTAGTATGTAGCCAGCAGCGGGGCGTGCATTTCTAGATTCCACTCTTAGGTTTTTCAGTAGTAGTAGTATTGCTGGGAGCAAGGCTTTTGCACTCTTCCTATTCGGATATAAAGCCTAGTCTTATCGCCCCTCAGTAGCAGGAGCCACCATCTTGCTGCCTAAGGACTGCATGCTGTGGCTGAACGTCTTTGTAAATCTACAGGAGGAAATGGGGTGGTAACTCACGTTTCCCTTATTTTCTTTAATGAAAATGTTGAAACTCTTCTTTTTTCAAAGTCTTAGATTGCCATTTGAATGCTACTAATACAGTTGGACACTGGTCACTTACCGAAATGTGTAATCATTTGTTTTATTCAATTTGTGTCTGAGTGGCTCACGATGCAACAAACAGAATAAAAGCAATATAGTAAGAAACAACATAACGAAAACCAAACTATAAAAAGGGGAAAAAATAAGTTGACCAACCCAGCAGACACCCAAATTTCACATTTAACATCCAGCATTTTAACAGAGTAGGGGGCTTCAACCATCTTAGCCCAAGGCTTGAGAGAACAACCAAGGCTTTATCCCAGGGGTCGGGAACCTTTTTGACTAAGAGAGCCATGAAAGCAAAAAATTTGGAAATTTATTTCAGTGAGAGCCATATAATATATTTTAAAAGTGAATTCAACTAAATGTCAATAGGGACAATGGGATATTGAGAGAATCCCTGTCTTTGTGCTGTTTAATTTGTTGCTGCTGTAGCAGCTTCCTTGCTCCAAAGTGATACTTGTCTTTGAGTTGGTGATTTCCATCATAGCATTGGTAATGATTCTTTCTTTCCTTTCTTTCTTTCTTTCTTTCTTCTTCTTCTTCCTTTCTTTCTTCTTCTTTCTTTCTTTCTTTCTTTCTTTCTTTCTTTCTTTCTTTCTTTCTTTCTTTCTTCTTCTTCTTCCTTTCTTCTTCTTTTCTTTCTTTCTTTCTTTCTTTCTTTCTTTCTTTCTTTCTTTCTTTCTTCTTCTTCCTTTCTTTCTTCTTCTTCTTCCTTTCTTTCTTCTTCTTCTTCTTCTTCTTTCTTTCTTTCTTTCTTTCTTTCTTTCTTTCTTTCTTTCTTTCTTTCTTTCTTTCTTTCTTTCTTTCTTTCTTTCTCTCTGCAAACCTATCCCCACCGTGGCTCCTTTCTCCCTCGCCCAGCCCTCTTCCAAGACATCAAGTGCGGGGAACCGCACCAAGCGAGGTAGGTGGGTGGGTTGCTGAAGAAGCCCCGGAGCCCCGCCGCCAACCTGCGTCTCCTGCTGGGAAGGAGCCTCTGTCGCGCGCGGGAGGGACCATGGAGCAGAGGCACCCGCCACTTCTGGCATCCCCACGCCTCTCACCCCGCTCGCCGGGTGCCTCTGCTCAGCGGTCCCTCCTGCGCAGGCCCACCAAAGAAATATTGGAGCAGCGAAATTAGCAGAGGAGTGGGGATGCCAGAAGTGGCGGCGGCGGCGACAGGCTCCTGCCCGCGTCTCCCACCCGCCTCTTGCCTTAAGCTGCCGGGCGCCTCTGCTCCATGGTCCCTCCCGCGCGCGCCCACCAAAGAAATATCGGAGCGGTGAAAGCGGCAGTGGCGGCGGTAGCGCTCTCTCTCCTCTCCCATACGCATTAACCCTGCCGGTGCCGCGGTCAGGGACTCAGTCGGGTGGCTGGAACCCCGCGAGAGACAGCGACAGAGGCTCCTTCCCAGCAGGAGACGCAGGTTGGCGGCGGGGCTCCGGGGCTTCTTCAGCCACTTGGCTGGAGAACGGCGGGGATGTGGCCATGGCCGTTTTTTAGCTCCCCCCGTCCCGGCTGAACGCCGCCATTTGGGTTATTTTTCCCTCTGTGCATGCGCGCGCATGCACAGAGGGAAAAATAACCCAAATGATTGTGTTCAGCCGGGACGGGAAAGCGGGCAGGAGAAGCTCCGCGCCGCAACCGCCGCCAGTTCCATCGGCTATACGCCGAAGGACTGGCCCGGGTGAACCGGGAGGATTTCACCCCTGCTGCGAGCCATATGCAGTCATCAAAAGAGCCACATCTGGCTCGCGAGCCATAGGTTCCCGACCCCTGCTTTATCCAGAAGCCACTAGATTGGGGACCCTGGGAGCCTCATTCCAAGAAGATTTTAATTTTAGAGTGAATTATTGAATAGTAATTATGTAATATATTTCTAAGGACATTTTTTGTAGACACAGAAAATTGTTTCTAAGAACAAGTTGAAATTTGCTGCCATTTGAAAGAATAGATTTTTCTCCATTTTTGTTGAGTTAATTTGTTTGAGTTCACTTTGTTTCCAAGCCAGAGGCTCCAATTCTGCTGGTTTTTCCAGTGAGAAAAGAGTCTAATGCCCTGTTTTCAAAGTCATGTAATTAATTACAGGTCATTCCTATGCAGCTATATTTAAAAGCAAATCTCGCTGAATTCAGTGGGCCATGGTTACACCCTTATTTCACAACGCCATGCGTGATTATCCCAATGTAATCCTTACTGAATTCTGTGGGAGTTAACTCCAAATAAGTATAGGATAGTCATTACAGCATTTTGCTTTTGCTCTCTGTCTTTAATAAAGTTATATTTAATTCCTAAATATTCTAGGTGAAACAGACTTTTCTTCATATTAATTCATTTATATAAAGGAATATCAAATAGCATGCATTGACTACAAATGAAAAGATATTTTGAAAAATATTTTTAAAGTAATTTAAATATATTTGTCTTGAAGAATACTGTGCCCAGAAAAACTTTTTCATATCAGCAATAAGGGCTACTATTATTTAATTCACTTATGCAGATAGGTATAAAACAATATCCATGTGTCAGAATCAAATAATAAATATTCAGAAGGGAAAAAGTCTGAACTTTCTCTTTCCTCTGACTGACTTGTGCTAATCCTTCAAGATCACATGTATTAGAGACCACTGAATTGAATGAAAGCTTGGCAACTGCACTGGGTGTTTACCATCAGGAGGAATATTTATAGCTGCTGAGTTGAAAAGTAAAGAATTTAAAATAGAGGCACAAGCTAATTTCACGAAAGCTCTTCAAAGGTTTTGCAGCTTTGATAGAACATTGGATTTGATCATCGAATGTAGAAATGTTTGGAAATAATTTTATTTATATTGTCATATTTCTTAGAGGCAAACCCTGGTGAATTTAGGCATAGATAAACATTTATCTCTTAGTAAATATATAGCAGATTAGGCTTTTGTTTTTTATATTCAGCAGAAAGGATTTTCTGATTCTAGGAATATTTGTATTGAAATAAGAACTACTTACTATAATTTCTCCCCAAATAAGAGTGCATATTTCACATTTTGAAAAAAGCACCTTTGAGATTTCACCACCTTCTACATAGGCTAGGGCCGCTAGGCAGATCTTTTTAATGAAACTTCAAAGTTCCTATTCCTATGTTTAAGCAATCTTGATGTAGTGGTTAAAGTGCTGGCTTAAAAACCAGGAAACAGTTCTAGTCCCATTTTAGGCATGGAAGCCTGCTGGGTGACTTTGGGCCAATCACTTTCAGCCCAACTCACCTTACAGGGTTGTTGCTATGGGAAAAATAGGAGGTAGGAATATTATATACGTTTTCCTATCTTGAGTTAGTTAAAAAGAAAGGGGTAAATAAAATATGAAGATGGGTACTTTTCAGTTTTAATTATTGGGATTGTTTTTAAAGCATGTTGTGCTGGCATTTCTTCAGTAATATATGAAAGCACTTCCAATTGGAAATGTTATCTTCCACCCAAAATAAAGTGGACTAAGCAGAGCTGATAGAAAAAGACCTATTCTCTCCTGTTCCCTAGCATTTGTTTCTGGTTACTTCTGTCTCCATATTATAATCTTTAATATTTTACCTTTTCCTTTGGCTAAATGACTCAGTTGTTCCTTAACAGCATTCTGTATTACATGCCCAGAGATTGTTGGTTGCTTGGAAAACTCCTTCAACATTAAACATAATTGATCCTACCCTGCATCCTGTCCTTTACATACAGTATAAGAAAAACATACTTGCCTGGAAGAGAAAATTTGTAAACAGTTTCTGAAGGACTGCCTCTTTTAAAACAATATTTTTCTGGGACATAGAATTTGAGAATAAAATTATCTGTGACACCATTGCTCCCTGTTTGAATATAGAATCACAGCATAAAAACTATTTTAGGAAAACATTTTAACAGTTAAATGTATTGATGGTAAACTTTATTTAACTATATTAAGTACAGGGATTAGGTTAAAAGATACTTTTATTCGGTTGCTACTTAGTTATGCTTTTTTGTAATATTTTATAGTATCTATAATAGCCAATAATAATACGTTGCAGACTGAACATCAGCATTTTCAAGTCAACTGTTTTTCTCGGAGATATGTATATGTATATGTATATGTATATGTATATGTGTGTATATATATATATATATATCTGTCGTGTTATCCTGGTGTACCCAAATATGGGAGAGAAAACATCACAGCTTCCATTTTTGCCTTTCAGCCCCTCACTGGGACCGTCCAGGCAGTTTTTTACATAGCCGACACACTAATCTATATGTGTAGGATTTTTGCTGATAAATGAAAATAAAGGGAGACTATTATAGATCTATTTCGAGCTTATTTTGCTCTCGTCAGATAGCCATACCCCTACTGGGATTTGAACCCGGGCCGGCTGCCTTGCAGTGCAGCAACTTAACCATTAGGCCATAGGGTTCTGTTCCCAATCAGCTCTTTCACCAGGAAAAGGTTATATATGTTTTTCTGTCGTGTTATCCTGGTGTACCCAAATATGGGAGAGAAAGCATCACAGCTTCCATTTTTGCCTTTCAGCCCCTCACTGGGACCGTCCAGGCAGTTTTTTACATAGCCGACACACTAATCTATATGTGTAGGATTTTTTGCTGATAAATGAAAATAAAGGGAGACTATTATAGATCTATTTCGAGCTTATTTTGCTCTCGTCAGATAGCCATACCCCTACTGGGATTTGAACCATATATATATATATATATATATATATATATATATATATATATATATATATATATATATATATATATATATATATATATATATATATATATATATATATATATATATATATATATAAATAAATAAATAAATAAATAAATAAATAAATAAATAAATAAATAAATAAATAAATAAATAAATAAATAAATAAAAAATAAATAAATAAATGAATGAATGAATTAGGTGTCTCCGGTCTTTCTGTGCAGTAGGAATTTAGAATATGTGAAGGATGCCACCATAAAGGTCTTTATTTTTCACAAAACTGCTATCACTGTACACATTCGAACATAAGATACCCATTTCATAGAAAGAAAAACTAGGATAGCTGGAAGACCAATAACTTGTCCAGCTACCTAAACATGAAACACAGATAAAGCTTTAATTAATTTTATAAGTACAGAAATGTATGCTATTACATAAATTAATTTTGTGAATACAAAAATGTATACTAGTAAGGAAAATAATTTCAGAAAAATACCAAACTTTTATTGTGATTAAGAATAATTTATCTAAAACATGACTGATAAAAATGAAGCTGAGTTCCCAAAATATTTCAAAGAAAGTAATTGAATTTTGGTTTAAGAATGTAAATATAAGAAAACTGAATATTAACCTTAAAATGTAAACCATAAACACCTGCATTTCTTAATCCTCAGGTTCTGCCAGCTTCCACTCACTCCAGTTACCCCTATGTTTGTCTTTGAAGATAACTTCTTCCCCCATGACTCTTCCCCTCTCTATATGCAGCAGCCCTTTGAGATTGTAGGAAACAGATTCCACAAGACTAGAGCTAATCTTTATTGGGATATGCTATTATTAACTGGTAATCTTGCAATTCTGACTTTTTTCTCCCCTTACTCTTATAACAAAGTATCTTAGCAAAAAGCCAGCCTGAGTCTCTTCCTAATACTGCCTTCTTTCTCAGAACTCAAGGAATAATTCTGCCCCAGCGTCCCTTTTTTTTGTTAACATTTCTAAATTTTCTCTGAAGACCATCTCAGTAGCTGTTTACAGTATTCAAAACGTATGTCTTGAACTAAATATATTTATATACAGAACTTGAGGTTTCTTCATTAGTGCTATTACCTAAATTTCCCTAAATATCCCAAGCCATTCCATGTTACAAGACAAAGGGGTTCAATTTCAATCTTTTCAGAAGTTTCCTTTTATACTGAAATTTCTAAGACCTTGATGAACCAACCACAAAGGTCTAAAACAAGACATTTTTAAAAAAGAAAATAAATAATAGCCAAGTTGTAGATTATCATAGTTAGTCAAGTGCTTTATGAAAACAGGATTAAGTATCTGCACTTACCATGATGCTTATAGATACTACATTACTTGACTGTAGAAAATGTTTCAAATGTATAATTACTCTTATTTTTACCTGTTATGTTGAAAAAAATGGACATTTAAATTTTAAATATGAAAATTGTGAGCCATAAATAGTGAAATATTCTGATTAGTGTGATAGATCGAGAATTAGCAAGACATAAGTTAAATTCCAATTCAGTCATGAAACTTAGCATGTGATTTGGCTCAGTCATTTTATATTTGCCTAATCTGCTGGCATGAGTTTAAAATCAGACTTGAGAGAGCAATATGCCTTTAATTTCTTGGTGGAAATGTCTATATGAATCAGTAAAATACATTTTTGTTTAATTGGTATTCAGTGCATTGGCAACACTTCTTTTTCATTAAATTCTTTGAAGTTTGGTTAAACACTAGTAATGTCTGGAATTCTTGTGAGGAACTTTTCTTCTCAGAGGTGGGATCATATTCATGGGGTACAGAAATATCTAAAATGTATATCATAATAAAATTGTTTATCCTTTTTCCCCTCCAGTATGAAGTGTAACAGAATAGAATTTACCACCTGAAACTGCTGCTTCAAGTTCAGATCAGGAAAGGAACACATTACATCGTAACAACAAAACCAAGACCAAAGAAGAGTAAACTTTACACTGAAGACACAACACTTGATCTGAAACAAGAAGTTTGTGCCTACTCAACAGCTTCAAAAGAGCACGTCCCAACGCTGCTAGTAGTCTTTGTTTTCTTCAATACTGTGCTGAAATTGCCCAGTACAGCACCAGTTATTCTTTATTAGCTTGATAGATCACTTGTCTCTTGCTATTTCTTTTTTTTTTTTAACAATAGCAATCTTCAAACTTTGAAACGTGTGCTGAAACGAAGAATCTGCAAATACTACTGAAAGTGCAATATTAGAATATCACTGCGAGGTTGGTCTATGTACTGTGTTGAACAGCAATATATTTATTTCAAATTAAAAGTGCCATATAAAATGAGTTAAATAATTGTTTTGTTTAAATCTTGTCTTCATTGGTCAAAATATCAAAGCAGTTCTAACATTTGGCTATGATGCTTGTCTTTTTAAATTATTGAAATTCTTTAGAACTGCCATTTCATTCTATTTGTTGAGCTAACCATGGAATGCAGTCTTATTGTAACTTTCATTAAGCTTTCTGCTACTATTTTCCAGTTTCTCTCTTTCGAAATTAGTTTACTCTAATGCTATAAATCTGGATCTCAAACTTTCTCCATATCCTTCTCCCAGTTACTGGTATCGGTCAGTGAGTCTCCATTTCATAAGCTAGTAGGCTAAATGTGAATTTTATGCTGTAAAGATAACTCATTAATAGTAATCATGAGTTCAATTAGCAACCAGTTTGTGTTGTTCATTTCAGAACCCCTCTAAAAACAAAACAAAAAAAGCCTAATGCTTTCTTAACTAGCACATCAATCCCTTCCTGTCTAATATTCTAGGAAGCTGCCACAATGGCAGCTTTTTTTAATGACACTGGATAAGTGGAAGATATACATTGATAAGGTTGTCTTGTTTGATTTTGTTATATGCAGCATTATAAAATTAAGTTGAAACAGGCGTAAAAATATGGCAAGCACCTGGAAAGAATTTGTTGAATTTTCCATGCCGTCTTCTCCCCCTACTGCATACGTTAGTGCCAACCTGGGCAATGCATCTCCAGTCGGACTGAATTTATCACCTTATGGCCAATCAGTAAGTTCTTTTGCCATACTAGCAATATTCTTAAGGGTAAAGCCAAATTAGCTCAGATGGTGTGATATAACAACCTTTGAGCAAAAGAAAAAGTGTGGCCAATTTGCAGATAGCAGAAAACACTGCTCATTTTGTGACCTCTGAGCTTCCCTTTAATCATGCCAGAGTCATGAGCAGACTAAAATATCCTTAGCTTCAGTTTGGAATCATTTCACACTCACTCCTCATTCCCAATCATTCTTTTCATTGGTCATTGTGCCAGGCCTAATTCCTGTTTGAGGGCAATTGGTTACCTCTCCAGCTGTTTAAAAGGCAAAGTTACCCTGGAACATAGATGTCCACATCCTATGCAGATTCAAAATTTGAAAGTATCCAGTTGAAAATAGGCAATGCCCACACCTGTCAAATTTGCTTGTATAAGAATTTCACCTCTTAACAAATATATTTGTTAATTATTTAATTCTTTTGTATCATGGTCCTTTACAAGTACAGAAAATATGTGGTTCTCCAACAAGCTTTTTAAAATTAGCCAGTAATCACTAAAATGTAGTGGGGTGGGGTTTTAAGTTGATAGCCTTCATCTAAGAGGTGCGTTTTGGTTCTTAGGTTTGGTGTATCAAAACATTGGAGAGAGCTGTCTTAACATTTCTGAAGGCTTGCTTTTTATTAAATAATAGAGTATAAGATAGTCATGATCCTGAAGTGTATGAGACACCTTTCTTAGTACCTTATTTTCAAATAGTTGAGAACTGTTGAAACTGAACTTTCAGAGGGGGGGGGGTCTTAGCTCAGTGATAGAGCACATGAAAATGCCTTTGTTTAATCTCTCCTATCTCCTGGTTAAAAACATATATAGCAGAAAGACTTGGAAAGACCTTTGCTCAGGACCATGGATGCTGCTACCAGTCAAAAGATAAGGCGATAGATGATAGATAGATAGATAGATAGATAGATAGATAGATAGATAGATAGATAGATAGATAGATAGATAGATAGATAGATAGATAGATATAGGCAATGGTCTAACTTGGTGTACGGCAGCTTCATAGTTTTAATACAAGGATCATTCTAGGATATAGGCCTTTCCCTCATTTACTGACCTAAACTTTTAAATTTATGTTACATATGTATGTAGAAATGTCTTATATCATGGATTTTGGCATACAAACAGATGACCAAATTTGTATGATTTAATATTAGTACTATAATACATTCAGTAGTATGTAGACCATAAATAAGTGATACAGCATTGTCACTTGAATTCATCTATGTACAATTCAATTGATATTTGCTTAATATGTGTATATTTAAGCTGCTGAAGATTCTGATTTTCTGTTAACTTGCCATTCTTCCTAAGACTAAATTCAATTAACCAAATTTTAAAGTGCTTGTACCTGATATTCAGGTTTGCCTATAATTTGTCCTCTAAATTAAGGATTGAGAAAATAGGAATGGCAATCTCTATAGTGATGTGAAAATAGACTAGTATCTTAATTCTAAATAATAAATTATAACTTCAATTATACTGTTTATAGCTTACGTCTTTGGGACTTTTATTCAGTTGAAAAATTTCAGCCACAAATGCAACTTGCATAATAAGTATGTGTTTGTTTTTGTTTGGGGTTTTTTTTTGTAGCCCAGTAAAATTAATAACAGTTCTCAAATTCAGAGTTATGCTATCCCTTTGAAATAGAAAAGGAGAAAAATAATAGATAATGAGTATATTGTCTGCCAAGGATATTTGAAGTGGTACAGCTTTTAGCTCAATCCACTGCTTGCATATATTTCTTCCCAGTGACACATGTTGGATTTTTGAAAATATAAACAAACTAGAATATTGTTGGAAAGAAATTACTGACCTAGAAATAGAGCTTGGTCATACATTTACACTAATTCCAGAATAATAAGGATATCTAAATTGACTGCTTTTGATTTCCAGCTAAGTCTCTTGAAACATGGATTTAATAGTTATTGGATATTGCTAAAGATGTGCTAATTATTGACTAGTTATACTGTGTACTATGTTATCACAGCTGTATGAGATGGAGAACCATTATACTGTGTCATCAGATCCTCTCCCCCCTCCTGCAGCTCCCCCTCCTTCTCATCCTTTACCTTTTTCTTCATCTACTTCATCCGGGTCTAAAAAACCGAAGAGGACCCCCCTTTATCAGAGATCTGTAAGTCAGGGCTTCTATTGGCAGACATGCCATCTCAGCATGGGAATCCTTAGCATTTAACTCTTCTTTGCATATGTTCTCACTTCTAACCTCACTGGTATTAAATCTCCTCAACAGGTTAAGGAGTATAATTCATCTATACCAATGGACAAACTTGCTGAGTTCTCAAATTCTGCTTTCCTGTATCTGTTTTAGAAACTTGATGAAAGCCTGGTTTTCTTATACATACGTTGATTGTATTTTCATTGTATGCATTCAAAGGTGTTAAAAATTATTTTATTGGCTTACAGATGTGAACAAAATGAACCGACTTCTGTCCTAAGCATATGCAAAAATTATTGTTTTTCTCCTCTAGATGTCAATCATGTCATTTTGGAGGTGGTATGGAGTTTAATCCAGCACATGCTGTTCTGGATTAAATAGGACCATTTGTCAAATATCAGGTTTTTTTCCCCCCCAATTCAGCAGATTAACCTGTACAAAAATCACACCATCTCTGAAATGGCCAAATGGCTTAAATCTGTTTGATTATATTTATATTAAGAAACAATTGGATGGTGCAAAAATTGTAAACACTTAATGACTTCCATAGGAAAAGGTTGCATCTTATGATGCTATTCTTGAATTGTAACATATACATTTGTGGTTTTTAGTTTGATTAGTAATTTTATGAATATATGGGGGCTTTCTTTTCCTATTTTTTGACAATAGCATTTCACATCACCAGTTCCTGCACTATTTGACTTAAAAAAATCTAATATTTGTTTCAACTCTCCAAGGTACACTTAATCAGAAAGTTCTATGCTTTTGAAGGGATTTACTCTTAAATATTTCTGTTTAGCAGGACCTTTGTATCTGCAGCAGCTGCATGCCAAATTAATGCATAGCATTGTCTGTAAAGACAACCCTCTCGTTTAAAATGAAATACTTTTAAAAAACCTAAACAGTTTGCTCAGTCTCAGTTTAATGAGTAATTGACTATTCATCAAATTAGATTCCAAAGCTGCTTACGTTTACAATTCTGAATATTTAATAGCTCCTTACGGTTGTAGGGATGTCAGTTTGTTTTCTTAAACAGATACACAGGAAACTGCGTAAAATACAGAGGAACAGTATGCATGCTTTTGGCATGGCTTTGCCTTGAACTCTGACTTGCATGAGATGGTTACTGTAAATATTTACAGGGTGCTTCTGATACTAACCTCTTTTTGGACTTAATTTAACTTGATAGCTAAACAGATTGGAGTTTTTTTGAAAGTGTGACTTAAGAAAAAATATAACATGTTGATGAGAACTTAAAATTCCAATCTTTCCTTTATGTTCTGTGGGTTTAAAAATCTCCATGGATGGAAAAATATTTAAATTCAGTGGACATAGCAATTAGCTTTGAAATTTAATAAATATTAAGCTGCTAGCTATGTTCAGAGAATAAATTATGGAAATTGCCATGACACTAATTTGATTTGGAAAATGTCTTAAAATTGTGTTTGTTAGTTTTTTGTGACACTGCTTTCTTGGTTACCTTCATTAGCAAAGTCAAATGATGTTAATGGGTAACTTCAAATCTGTTTTAATATTATGTGTGTAAATGTGAAATAGAATAGCATAGTAACTTTCAGTACAAAGTTATTACTTCAATGTGGTGTAGAAAAGTGTCACACAAAATCTGTTCAAATTGCTAGAAGCCTACATGCCTATTTTATAATGTTTAAGCATTGGCTCTTACATTATATTTATCCTGAATTAACAAATAACAGTATAAAAGGAAAAGATAATATCCTTAGAGGAACTTACACATTTCTTTTTAATTCCAGATGAGCTTTGATCCAAACCTCCTCCATAACAATGGACACAACGGGTACCCCAATGGTACTTCTGCAGGATTGCGCGAAACTGGGGTTATTGAAAAACTGCTGGCCTCCTATGGATTCATTCAGTGTTCAGAACGGCAAGCTAGACTGTTCTTCCATAGTTCACAGTATAATGGCAATCTACAGGAGCTCAAAGTAGGAGGTAATTAATTAACTAGTAGAGGGTTGTTCTTGTATGCGAGAAGGCTAATTTCTTCTAGAGACATATCTACTGTAAACAGTATTGGCTGAACCATCAGATAATGAAAAGTAAAATCAAATGTTAATAATGGGATCAGATTAATCATATGAAAAAACTTTCTTCTAAAAAGTTATTCTTCATACTGCATGTTGGAGAGAACATTCTAGAAAGTTTAGTTAGGATTCCTAAGTGAGAAGATGAGAAATGGCAATAATTTTGCATATTAGTATCTTTCACTGTGCACCTTCAAGAAACAGTTATGTATACACTAGGACTGTGCAAAGATTCAGAGGACAAAGTATAATTCAGAGCAACTTGAAAGCACAGGTAACATTTCTTGGGAACAACTTAAATGTCTCTTGAACTTGTATTCATATGGGGAGGAAAGGGCACGGCATCTACGGTATGTAGCTAGGAAGAAAAACAACTACTTGAAGTTCTGGACATAAAATACATGTGCATTGCAACACAGGTTTTAGCCTTAGATTCTGGATTTTGCATTGTATTAGAATGCATAATATGGGATGTGTTGAAAATAGTGAAATTTGAGCTATGTGGTATCTGCTTTTTTTATTATTATGCAACATTTTTTGGTTCACAACTTAATGTGAAACAAATTCCATGGAATCAAAGTTAAAACAAATAGAGTATAAAATGTTATTTAAAAATCACATTTGCTTTTCATATTAACTAAGTGTAAATGAACCTATGAACCCTTATTTTATTTTGTGATTTTAGTTCCTATTAAATATTCACATTAGAGTATTTTTTATTGTTACTGCTTTTTGAAATTGTGTGAGTGTTTTATTGACTTAGACGTTACTTTGACATGGTTTACCACTAAATTGAAGCCTATACATTAATAAATATCATTTGTTTACAGATGATGTTGAATTTGAAGTATCTTCTGACCGGCGAACTGGAAAACCGATTGCAATTAAACTGGTGAAGATAAAAACTGAGACCTTACCTGAAGAACGAATAAATGGACAAGTTAGTGCCTATTCTTAGGGGGGTTTTGTTTTTCTTTTCAATATGCATGCCATTTTCAGCTGCTGTGGTCAAACAAAAAAATATAGAATTAAATGTAGCATGCCTCTCCTTAGTTGCATTAAAATATTTTTTTCAAATATACTTTTTTTTCATCCTTTTGGTAAGCACATAAAAATTAAGAAATTTACCTAACCAGGAACAATTCTTACAGTTAATAAAAGTACTGTAAGATAAAAGCTTTGCAGCATGGCATACTGTTATGGGTTACCTGTTAAATGCATCCCTGAGTGTGTTATAGAAGTCTGATGCATAATGGTGCCTCTAGAAATAATTAGCAATGGATTTTTTTTTTGACTGGTAGGTTGTGTGTGCTGTTCCTCACAACTTAGAGAGTAAGTCTCCAGCTGCCCCGGGTCAGAGTCCAACAGGGAGTGTATGCTACGAACGTAATGGGGTAAAAATTATGTATTTACTAAAAAATGTTTCACTGATCCTCCAGTGTAGTTTAAACTAAAATACTTATCAAAATAGACCGTTAAATATGTATTTGCTTTAAAAAGTTTAAATTGCTTATTAATCTATTGATATATAAATGCATAAAGTTTAGCATACTGATTATAATTATGAAATATTTTCAAAATACAGATTAAAATAAAAGGTCAGTTAAAATATTATTAGCAAACAACTTCATTGTTGGAATTTATTTATTATAAAATTCTATAATATTGTAAATTTCTGACCACTTCCTAAATTTCTAAATTCGTGTTTAAACTAACCTGGAGTTTATATTTTGTCTCACTTTAAATATGATAGCAAACTGTTCATGCAATCAAATTATAATTTACAGGAAGTCTTCTACTTAACTTACACCCCAGAAGATGTTGAAGGAAATGTTCAATTGGAAACTGGAGACAAAATAAACTTTATTATTGATACAAATAAACAGTAAGTGGATATCTTGTATTGCACTAAATCATTTTTAGCTGGAATGATTTCTTTTTTTAAATGTATTTTTACTTGAAACATGGTTAACAAACTTTGAAACATTCTTTTGGATATAGTACTGTATATCTTGGAACAGTAATTGATAAAGCACATCTATTGTCTGTTTCAAGGGTAATCTGAGTCTATAGTTCTTGTTTTGTTAGATGCAAACCAAGAATATATTTTTCAAACAAAGTTTTAGCAATATGACATCATCTAGTTTGTTCTAAGTTTTCCATCATAGGAAATGACTGGTTTGTTCCAAGGCTCAGTTGTGAGAGAAAGTTTGTGAATCTTCTAGAACTATCTATAATCTTGTAGGATTTTATCTTAAAATGTGATTAGAGCTTCATGTACGCCTTATTTATGAATGAAGAGAATCTGAGTAAAGAAATAGTATCCCAAACTCTGTATTATGTCATATTTGTATTGAAACTACTGAGCCAACATTTGTTGTTAGAAAAGGTATATGAAATGCTAGATAGGAGTCAGCAACTTAGCTTGCGGGCCAGATGTAACCTGCTCTCCAAAATCATGCAGCCCATAGTCCTAAAAGCAAATATATCCACCCAGCCTACGAGAGAAAGGGAGAGAACAATTGTCAATTTCGCTGCTCTTCCAAGCACTCATAATCTCTTCAGGAAAGCATTTGATAATGGTTTCACTAGTCGCCTAAGTGTGGATGGAACAGTCCCCTGCCTGGTGCTGGCTAGAGCAAGCCATGAGGATGAGATCGCAATGGCATGGCTTTGGGCTGCTATGCAGAAGATGATTGCTGATGCCTGCCCTAGGATAACGAACTCTTAATGGAGTAGGTTAAGTTAGAAATTCTAATCAATGAGATGATGTTTATGTAGCAGTTTGGTCCTCTCCAATCATTAACATACATGCTCTTTGGCATCATTGAAGTCTGCTGTTCCTGACACAGGTTGCCATCATCAGAGACCGCTGTCCAGGCATATGTCCAGTCAGAAGAGACCTCTCAAGAAAAAAGGGAAAATCAGTGCTCATGAATCTGGAATGGATTACAGAATTATTATCAAAGACTTTGCCTTCTATCAGACAGTGGTTAAGCAGATATTATACAAATGGAAAAAGTACAATACCATTATTACCCTTATAGGAGTGACTATTAAAGCCATGATAAGACCAGGGCATACAGTACTTTAGAGAAGTAGAGAACCTCAAGGTGTCAGCAAAGGAGTTGCAGGCCATTCAGATATCAATGTTTATGAATCTTCTATAAGGAAAACATTGAACAAGAGTGGTGTGCATAAGAGGAAACCAAGAAGGAAGCAATTTATCTTTACAAGAGACATTGCTGTTCATCTCATATTTGCCAGCAATTATCAGGATGATCCTGCAGACTATTTAAACACTGGAACTTTTAACTATTAACGAGAAATATGTTTTTTGGGGGGGGGGGAATGAAATACAGGTAGTCCTGCTTAACAATTGCCTTGTTTAGCAACTATTGAAAGTTACAACAACACTGAAAAGGTAACTTTACAACATGCCCTTGCACATAAAACTTTGCAGTGTTGCTATGGTCATGTGATCTACATTCAGACCCTTTGCAGTTGACGGGCATTTCCTGTGTTCACATGAGTATCTTGTGTGTGCTTCACAGCTGGCTTCCAAAAAGCAGAGTCAAAGGAGCAGCTGGCAGAAAAATCACAAGTTGCCATCATGTAATGTCTCAATGATAGAATTGATAATCCAAACTGTGCTTGTTAAGTGAGGTCTACCTGTACTGCATTCTAACGAAAGAATTTTATCCTGACTGATAAATGATTTGCAGCATCAAGATTTAGACATTTCTCTGTCCTTGAAGGAACAATATGTTCCGGGTGGCACCAGCAAATTCTACAGGAGAATGTCTGAAGTATCCATCTGCAAAGTACTTGCCTGAGCTGTAGCTTAAACAAATGTGAGTCATGGCACCATAACAGCAATTATAGACACAAAAGCAAATATATAACAAAATGGCTAAAGCAGAAGTAATTTCATACTTTTAGAATAGTTAAGTCAAAGTCCTGACATTAACCCAATTGAAGTATTGTAGCATATCCTGTAGGAAGTAGTTCATAGAAGATAACCCCAAAATATCAGTGAGTTGAAGTGATATGCCAAAATGTCTTCAAGACAAATGTGGAATTGATTTAACAGGTACAGCAATAATTTGGTTGAAAACTTTGCTGTTAGTACTGCAAAATACATTGTATTGTATGTTGCTTGTTTAATCGGGATCTATTAGTGGGATATAGATGAAGCTCAGATCACATCATCTATATCACACAACAGTATTGCAGAATTTTTATTTATTTTAGTTATTTATCCCATCTCATTTTGAAGTGATTATGGACGGCTTACAGCATTAAAAGCATTAAAATCAAAAGATAAATATTTCTAAATAAAAGTGGACTGTGGTTAGTTCTAATGGATTCACAAACTGAGAATAAAACAATATTTTGTGCTATCCCCCCAAAACCTTCCAAAAGGCAAGCATTTTATTTTAAATTTAGAATGCTTTTCTTAACCATACTATATAAGAAGTTATTTCATAATACATTTATTGATCTTTAAGATAGATTTCGATTAACAACTGGATTTCCTTTTAAAGATTGTTATAATGAGATGTGTTTCTAAATGTGGATTTTGCATACAAAATTAAAGAAGATTCTCTATAGTTGGTAAGATAAATGAGTTGTATTAATTTACTTTTTTCTTAGTACTGGTGCTGTAAGTGCTCGGAATATTATGCTTTTGAAAAAGAAACAAGCTCGATGTCAAGGAGTAGTTTGTGCCATGAAGGTAAGGAATGCTTTACTAAGTTTAGTTACATGTAATAGAATTAAATATGATGTTTGTACTTTCAGTATAAAGCCATAGAAATTTGAAGGAAATCTTATTTTTTATTTTATCTCTTCTAAAGCTGTAAATCCTATGTATCCTTGCTTGGGAATCAGCCATATTGTATCCAAGAAAGCTTCCTTTATGCCTTTTACCATGCACCTTATAAAGAGTTACAGAGCAGGGATTTCATACATGTAGCCCACTGGATTCTTTTGTGCCCCCCTTGATGACTCAAAGGGTTTATGGCATTGCCAGATCAGAGATTGCATCAATGGTTATACAGTATTTTACTTTTTTCATTGTATACATCATTTTAAATTAATAGTTAATATTAATTTAATAGTTCTCACATTTGTGCATGTGCATGAATATCTCCCACTGATTATTGCATTTATGTAATGTAGCACCAATGTTCATTGGAGTTTGAGACTATATATACATGTTCTGTAGCTGTGGATCTTTTTAAAACTCTTTTTCTCTTTGATTACTACAGTAACTAATGACTACAATTGGGACCAGAATTGTCACTAAGTGATGTGGTCGTTAAGTGAATTGTGCTTGATTTTACAATCTTTTTTGCCATAGCCATTAAGCAAATTTTGATCACATAATCCCAGGGACATTATGACAGTCATATGTGCAAGGACCAATCATTAGTCATTTTCTTTTATCGCTGTCATAACTTTGAATGGTTGTTAAATGAATGTTCATAACTTGAGGATTACCTGTAGTGACTAGATCTATCAAGTAACTTAATGAATGTTTGAAGTCATTTTGGCTAAATAATTGTGATCTTCCCTTAGGAAGCCTTTGGATTCATTGAGAGAGGTGATGTTGTAAAGGAGATATTCTTTCACTATAGTGAATTTAAAGGTGACCTAGAAGCCTTACAGCCTGGTGATGATGTGGAGTTCACAATCAAAGACAGAAATGTAAGAGTAAATTTCATACATTTAAATTATATTAAACTTAATACAATTAAAGATTAAACTTAATACAATTAATTGGTTTTATTTATTTATACACACACGACTTATTGCTATACTTTGTACGCTTTGCAGGAGATTGATCTTTTTTTTTAAATGATCTCAGTGAGAGCCAGTTAAATGTAATGGTTAAGCCACCAGGCTAGAAACCAGGAGGCAGAGCAGAGGCTTTGAATTTTAATACTGCCTTAGGTATGAAAGCTGACTGTGTCTCTGAACTAATCACTCTCAGCCCAACCCACTTCACAGGATTGTTGTGGTAGGGAAAATAGGAGGAAAGAGTATTAGGTATGTTCACCACTTTGAGTTATTTATAAAAACAATAAAGGCAGGAAAATAAATAAATAATGTTCTTTTAATAGGGTAAAGAAGTTGCAACTGATGTAAGGCTTTTGCCTCAAGGAACTGTTATTTTTGAAGATATTAGCATTGAACACTTTGAGGGAACTGTAACGAAAGTAATTCCAAAAGTACCCAACAAAAATCAGGTAACATGCTTTTTAAATTTTCCCATTTTTATTCAGAAATGCTGTAGCTCTAAATGTGTGTCATAAGGAACTGATAAATGTAGTAATAGTGACCTAGTGAATTATGCTTGCTATTTGGGAAAACATTTTTAAAAACGGAATCATTGAAAATGTAGGTTGAGTACAATCTAAATTTCTTATGTGTTATAATTAGAATGACCCATTACCTGGACGCATAAAAGTTGATTTTGTGATTCCTAAAGAACTTCCATTTGGAGACAAAGATACAAAATCAAAGGTGACACTTTTGGAAGGTGACCACGTTAAATTCAACATTTCAACAGATCGGCGTGACAAATTGGAACGAGCTACTAATATTGAAGTTCTTCCCAATACTTTTCAAGTCACTAATGAGGCTAGAGAAATGGTAAGCACTTAAGAAATGTGGCAGAATGAAGCTGGAAACGTAATGCATAATACCTTTTTGTTATGTGGGTGTTGTATTACTAGGATTGTATCATGGTGCCAAATTTCTTATAGTGATGGGGTCAGCACCTTATCAATTCAGGGTGCTTTTATTCTTAGGGAAATATCTTAGGAGGCAATGCTGTGCACTTAAGCAGAAATTATAGAAAATTGAAGCATGGAGTTTATAAGTACCAATAAAGGAGAGTAGCTCAGGGTTGAAATGAGGGGTCTATGTTGCTCTCTGAGCTTGCTTGTTTTCTTACAGGCGTTTCATTTTACAAACTAGGTAACATCATCAGTAGCTGATCAGTAGCACTGATGATGTTACCTAATTTGGGTAATGAAACATCTGCAAGACAACAAAGCTCAGACAGCACCAAGGAGTTTATAAGTGTCTAAACTGCAAATTAAAGCCTTGCTATAAAATATGTGTTTTACTTTGCATCCATTTAGAATAATAAGCATTCCATTACATGTCTTTGTCCTTTTTAATGGCTTTTCCTGCCTCCATAATGGTTTTCTGTATGTGTGAGATGGATGTATATTTTTTCTTTCTTATTTGCATGGGTGTATTCCTGCCTATTTAGTTCACTAGTCTTAACTGGGTTCTATAGGAGAAGCAGTGTAATTTGAAATAGCTGACCCTATATAGTTAGGGTTGAATTGAACCTAGTATAAATGTGTGGCTACTGGAGAGTTGATATAGTACACAGGTTAGGGGATTAGATTCAAATTGAGAAGTCTGCTTTGACACTTTTCTCTACCACATTCTGATTAAGTGTTATTAAGCAAAGTCCTCCTAGCCTCAGCTTAGATCAATTGTTGGGAAAATAAAACTGGCTTTCTTTGTATGGTTTTTGAAATCATGATATATACAAACAGCATTGGTAAAAATCTTTGTATGCCTAGGAACAGACCTGGGCATTTTATGGTCCACAAGCCATATCTGGCCCTTTTTTGCTGTCACCGTGTGGCCTGTGGCAGTGGCGGTCGGGGATGGGAGGGCGGTGGCAGCCCTCCACAACTGTCCCAGGTTTTCATGTGGTCCCTTGGGAAAATTAATTGTCCATCCCTGTCCTAGGGCATGATCATTCTAATTTGTTCATTATCCTTCTTTCTAGGAGCTGTGTATTTTTCATAACAAAGAGCTAGGCTACAGTCACCAATCATTTTTATTTCCTAAGAATGCCTCTAAGTTCCAGAGACATTCTTAGAAATAAATACAGTGTTAGAGGCTGTTAGTCTATTGACAACAAGAATATTTTTTAAAAATGCTTAAATTATGACCTAAATAAGGATACAAAAGATACTTACTTAGGGACATAATAGTGTTCATAGGCCTTAAGCCTAAGCTTGCCCAACTGAAAGTACAGGCTTGTTTATATCCCAGTTTTTATCCTAGCTGTTTAACTAAATTGTTTCTTTGCTTCATTTTCAGTATGAATTGATATTTTGCCAAACACCTTTATTACTCCTGTATTGGATAGATATCTTCTAAGAATTCTTCATTCTAGTGATAACCAATATTTCTTGCTTTTATAGGGTGTGATTGCTGCAATGAGGGATGGCTTTGGTTTCATTAAATGTGTTGATAGAGATGCCCGCATGTTCTTTCACTTCAGTGAAATTTTAGATGGTAACCAGCTCCACATTTCAGATGAAGTGGAATTTACTGTTGTTCCTGTAAGTAGAATCATAATTATGTAGAATTTGGGACACTAAATTTAGGAAGCTTTGCTTCTTCAGGTAATAACTTGCTTCTTCCATTCAGGATATGCTGTCTGCTCAAAGAAATCATGCTATAAGGATTAAAAAACTACCGAAGGGCACAGTTTCATTCCACACCCAATCAGATCATCGTTTTATTGGCACTATAGAAAAAGAAGCCACTTCTGTCAAATCCACTAGTCCAAATAAAGGCAAAGAAAAGGTAGCTCTGTTTTATTCCTCCCCTTTTTCAAATCTGTATAATTGCCTTTCAGAAAAGATTTAATTGCGTTTTATCCTATATGCATAGAATTATGAATATTTGATGATATTGTCCCCACTATTACCACAAATCCAGGTAGTCTAATGCCTCTTGTTCATTGTAGCTTTCTGGTATATAGACATAGAAATTATGCTAGTCATAAATGCATATTACATCTAGTGAACGGCTTGATTGGTGGTGGTGAAGCATCAGATCAGAATTCTTCCCTCCTTCCAAATTAATAAACCAAATAAAATATGTTTAAGTGCATAGCTTGTGTTGTACTATAAATAAATTACTCTGCAGTATCATAATTAATGTCCCAAAGGTGCTTCCCCTCCCTCCCCTTTTTTTTTCAGGAGGCAACTGGACTTTGTTTTTTCTTTTGAAGACGTTTTGCTTCTCATCCAAGAAGCTTCTTCAGCTCTGGCCTGAGGGTCACCTGAGTGCTCCTGGTTCCTACTCGGGTGACCCTGAGGACACAGATAAACCTCCCAAGTGCTTCAAGGACCCTCTAAAAGGATGCAAATGTCCAGCTGTCTGCAAGGAATATAAATCCTTCCATTCCCCACTATTGGGTCAGAGCTGAAGAAGCTTCTTGGATGAGAAGCGAAACGTCTTCAAAAGAAAAAAACAAAGTCCAGTTGCCTCCTAAAAGGGATGGGAGGGGGAAGCACCTTTGGGACAAACATGACCTGGATGACTGAGAATCTCTACAGACTTTTATAATAATTAATGTGTCAGAAATGCTTGTTTAAACATTATGTTGCCACAGAGAATTGAGACAAGAGCAAAGTGGAACAGTATTCTTAATTTCAGCTTCAGAATTTCAGGATGGTTTTACCTTAGCCATAATGATATTTAATTTAAATAAATAAAACCATTTTTCATTTGATAATTTTCCTTTTCTAAGTGGATGTTTCATGGTTAGTTATTTGGTAGATACACCTTATAGCAGTTGCCAATATTACAGCGCAAGATCAAAAACATGGTGAAGCTCTTTGAGAAAGCTTTTAGTAGTTAATTCCATTTAGGTCAAGGTAAAAAAGATTTAATGGCAAATCATTCCTTATCCAAGAATTGAAGCTCTTCTAACAAACAATGAATGCACAAAACTAAGTAATACAAATTATTTCCATACATTTAATTTGTATCAGATACTGTAGGGCTAATTTTTTCATTCAATATGATATAGTGTTGTATTGAATTGTTATGCAGATTTTAGGGATGTTCCTATGTTGGAAATTTTTAAAGATAAACTGACTAGTTTAGAATTCTGTACATAAAAATGTTTCATTTCATCGTTTGGAATAAGATTTTGTTTTCATTGCAATTGTTTATGTAATACTTTTGTTTTAATTTAGTAAGGTTCTATTTATCAAAGAAAACTAGTAATCTCTTTTTCAGAAGCAGACTTTTTGAGTGACCTGGATGATTAGGCTAAATGTGCAATACATTTTCAATGTTAGTGTATTCTTGTTAGCAGTAAAGATACCATACTTGTTACAAAATGAAGATCATATAAAAATCCTGAATTGCATTTTTTGTCTTGACACCGAATAGTTACACCATTAAACCACATTTGTGTTACTAGACTCTGGCCAAGTGGATGAATTGAAGAACAACACTTCTGAAATTCTTGCTTCTTCTTTTAGGAACCTGAAGAGGGAATAATTGCTTATGATGATTGTGGTGAAAAGCTCACTATTCCCTATCAAGCTAAAGATGTAGAAGGATCTACTACTCCTCAGATAGGAGATAAGGTAATATATTCATAAGTAATTATTGGAATATTTTTTTGTAATTTGTTCTTTACAACTATTGCTAATGACTAATCAAGGCTATCTTAGTTGTATACATTTAAAATATTGGCAATCCTATGTTCCTTAGGATTTTCACATAATAGTTGAAATTATAAGACAGAGGCCCATATATATATGTGTATATTAAGTGTAGATAAAAATTAGATTTTATTAATATCTTCAAATTATATGAGATTCTTTAATAAAAAATTAAATTGTAAAACTTGGTTGGTACAAAAACACCTCTCTTGTTTTGATAGCATTAAAGTAAGACAAGTAGCCTCCTTTAACTTTTCCTTGTTGATACTTTAAGGATAAAATAAAAAGAAAGCTTAAGTGTGTGAATAGTCAGGAAAGATCTAATAGGACCACATGCCATCTTATTTCAGAAGGCAGGAAATATATAGAGATAAATTACCACTAAAGTACATGTAGACTGTCTAACCCTTCCAGAAAGCATTATTATTGTTAATAGGTACATTTTTTGGTACAGGTTGAATTTACAGTCTGTGAAGTAAAAAGAACTGGGTTGCAAACAGCTACTTCTGTTCGACTGCTTGGTAGAAACTATAGTTCAAAAAGACTTTTGGGATATGTTGCAACTCTCAAGGATAACTTTGGATTTATTGAAACAGCCAATCACGATAAGGAGATCTTCTTCCATTACAGGCAAGTGATACTAGTAAAGATTGATTACATTATGTGAAAATGGAGTCTTTGTGGCATCTCTTACATAACCACAAAGAATCTCTTTATAAAACTATTGGTTTTTTTTTTAAAAAAAACTACAATATTTATTTTGAAAAGTAATGCATTTTTTGGAGTATAAGACACAATTCCCCCCCCCCCAAAGAGGGTGAAAATTTGGGTGCGTCTTATACACAGAATGTAGCCCCACGCAGCCCCACCCTTTGGCCTCTGCCTCCCAGCAATTTGCCTCCTTGCAACAAACAGTGCACAGCCTGATTGCTTGCACAAGCAAGTGATTGTCTGCCTCCAGACCATCAGCTGTTTCATGCTGCTGACAGGAATAGGCTATGGCAGTGATGGCAAATATATGTGGCACGCTGAGCCATATCTGAGGGCACGCGAGGTGTTGCTCTATGTCAGATCCAGCGCGCATGCACGCGCTGGCCAACTGATTTTCAGTCTTCTTTTCAGCCATTTTCGCTCTCCCCACGTCGAAAACTGGCCAGCCGGAAGTTCACTTGTGTGTTCACCCTCAGCCTCCTTTTCTCTGTAAGAGGTCTTCAGGAACTTATTCGGCTTTGGACAGTAGCACCTGGCAACTCTTTGAACCAAACACCTATTTTCACAGAATCACTCTGCCTTGTGGAGGGCAGCTGCATAATCCTTGAAAAACATACAGCATTATGGAGTTACTGTTAGTTGCTGTATGAGCCTTTTATACTTTTAGGAATTATTTCCCCTTCAAATCTGAAGCTTTATAATGCCCTAGTATTTGATGTATTAGCTTAGTTCTGTAAAAAGCTGAAGTGATTAATTGTAGCAAGAGAAAATAACACAAAAATAGCTTTCATGTTGAATTTGCATGTGACATGTATAATCATGTGAAAAAGCACACCCCATTGACATTTGTGACTTTTTCAACTTATTTCAACATACAAATACTTGATCTTCATTTGAACAATATTAACAAAGAGGATATAATATACCGTATTTTTCGGAGTATAAGACGCACCGGAGTATAAGACGCACCTTAATTTTTGGGGAGCAAAACAAGAAAAAAACAATTCTGCCTCTGCCTACCAGCATCAGGATCAGCTACATCCTCACTTCCACTCAGATTTTGATAAGGAGCAGTACAGATCTTTTTATCCATTTAAAACAAACCCTATCACCATATGGGCATTTAACTGGAGTGTGTAGGGTGGCATTAAGGACAAACCAACTTGCAAAAGAGCAATATGTCATTATTGATAAATTATAAATAAGGATAACAGCCTTATGCTAATTTGTTAAAATAGGCTCATTCAACAAAGTGAGGATTTATTCCTCAGGATTTACTTGCATGTTTCTAGAATGGAATTTTATCACTAGGTCCATCCATAATGAATGATTAAGTGGTTTCCTCTTTTGATTTCTTCTAAGTGCCATAGAGAATGGACAAGGGTGCGAATAGGGGCAAGACCAGAGCAAAGCTTAACTTTTGAAATGGGGGGGGGCTGGGAATTACCTGCCCTCCGATGATGGAATGGGATACACAAAGGGGAAATCAAATAGGGCAGCCAAGAACAGGCTGTCCTGAAGTAATAAAGGCAACATAAGCAGATCAGAGCTACAGGTGAGACCCCACCGAGTCTGCTCTCCGCTTCCTGCCAGGAAAGGAATATGCATAGGTGATTCCTCCTTGGACATGTAAAAAAGCCCAACCAAAGCACACCCCTCCCCTCCCCTCCCTCTGTGCTGGCAGAGCAACTCACCTCATCCTGCTCTCGCGGGAGAGTGTTTATTGCTCCGGCTTGGTTGCCATAAGAACGGTTTAGTGAGGGGTAGTTTCCAACAAGCCTCCTCTCAGATTTTTGGCATGCCCAGTCTTTCTTTTTCTTATTATTTTGCTTAATCAATATAAAGAGGAAACAACTCATACAAAAAAAGGGAGACTCAAGCAATGGGATTCTGGTTTTCGATCCCGTCTGCAAAGAGGATTGAGGACTTTATAAAAAAATCTCCTCTCTGCCCTCGGAAAAGCAGAGACGGGTCCGTGGGAAGCAGGAGGGAGGAAGAGGGTCTCTACCCTTTGTTGGCAAAGCTCCTCAGAAAAACCATCCTTGAGATTAATGCCCGATATTGTTTTCGGAAGTTTAATCAATATAAAGAGGAAACAACTCATACAAAAAAAGGGAGACTCAAGCAATGGGATTCTGGTTTTCCTCTCTGCCCTCGGAAAAGCAGAGACAGGTCCGTGGGAAGCAGGAGGGAGGAAGAGGGTCTCTACCCTTTGTTGGCAAAACCATCCTTGAGATTAATGCTCGATATTGTTTTCGGAAGGGATATTCAAGCGCTCTCCATCTGCTTTCCATCCTGGGCAGCACGTTAAGCTAGAAAAATAAGGGACAGGCTTATGAAGCCAGATTTACTCGCAACACAATTGCTTGGGGGGGTGTCTGGGGGGGTCTTTCCCACAGACGGATCCTTCGCTGGAAGAGGCCAGCCAACGCCTCCCTTGTGGTGGAGGTCCCAGAATGGTTGGGAGACAAACTTGAATGGGAATCGTCTTCAGCCGGGGTGGGTGGCGTTTATCTTTGCACGTGTCTAACGAAAGCCTGCACCAGCTGGAAGAGGGGCTCCTGGCTTTCTGGCCCCAGCTTGGAGGAGGGTTTTCCCTGGGGAGAGGGCAGAAGGCCCCCAGCAGGCGAGGAAGGACCACAGCGATGGAAATAGCGAGACAGGCTGGAGAGCAGCGTGCTCAGCTCTGAGCTGAGAGCTCCTGCGCTGTTTATCTCGTGGGTGCACCGCCACATTCCCTATTTTCAATTATCGTCTCACTTCGCTTTTCCTCAGATAAAGTTCCCTGTACCACGCATTGTGTCCCAGGCACAATAAACTGTCCGAGCCTCCGCTCTGCACTTTTTCGATCGCGATGCCCTTCTGGCCAGCGGAGGATCCAAGCGGCTTCTCTTCCTGCGGGGCTGAGCGGGGACTCGGTTGTTAGGGCCCCCCATTTAATTCCAGTTAACCTCCAAAGGGTGGGGGCCGGCGGGTGGGTAGTGCTACATTCGATGTATAAGACGCACCCAAGTTTTCACCCTCTTTTGGGGGGTAAAAAGGTGCGTCTTATACTCCGAAAAATACGGTAACTAATTTCTTGAACTCAGAGTTATCCTGAGGTAAGATGAGCAGCCAATAAATAAATGCATTATTTACATTTTGTGGTCCATTGTGTAATTTAAATAAACATAAATGCGAATTTCGCACGTGGGAAAAATAAGTACACCCTAAATTTATCACTACCTCAAATGCTTAAAATAAGAATCAGGTGCATCAGATTCTGTGCAGATGATTAGACCAAGTGCAGATGATTAGATCAATATTAGGGGATCTGGGAGGGACAATGTAACTTAACACCTCAGATGTTCAGTTGATTTTTTCTTTGTTATTGAAATGTATGATATAACCATGCCTAGATTGAAAGAACTCTCTGAAGCCTTCAGAAATAAGATTATAGATACCTACAAGTCTGGGAAGGGATTTAAAGAAATCGTCAAATAGTTGAACACCAATCATGCCTTTGTCTGGAAGATCATCTATAAGTGGAAAAGATTTCTTGCCAACTTGGCCAGGACATCCCAGAATGTTCAACCCAAGAGCAGAATGCAAAATGCTGAAGGGGGTCCCTTTTATCACATGACCAATAGCCATTATTGCTATCTAAGTGCATGAGTCTACCATTAGAAAGAAGCTGCACAGATCAGATCTGCATGGGTGGTGTATCAGAAGGAAACCTTTGCTGCCCAGAAAGAACATCAGGGCAAGAGTAAAGTTTGCTATGAAAACCTGGTCCTAGGCGAAGACCAGGGCTTCTGGAATAATGTGCTTCTGGACTGATGAGGCAAAGATAAGAGTTATTTGGCCGCTTTTGTTAAAGACAGCACTTCACCAGAAGAAGCTGATACAAAATGTAAAGCATGGTGGTGGAAATGTTATGGTTTATGGTTATTTAGCTGTATTAGGACCCAAGCAGCTCACCATCACAGAATTCACTATGAATTCTTCATTGTACCCAGAGGGTACTTGAGGATAATGTGAGACCATCAGTCACAAGATTGAAACTCAACCGAAAGTGGATCTTGTAATAGGACAATGACTCTGAACATTCCAATAAATCTTCCAAATAATGACGGGGTGGGGGGGAGACAAAAGAGGATCTAAATTCCACCAAGATGCTTGGGGGTGACTTGAAATGGGCTGTGCATGCAAGAACCCTTATACATTCCACAGCTGAAAAATTCTGCTTGAAGCAGTGGGAAAAAATTCCTTCCCGTCGATGTGAGAAACTGACAGACATTTATAAGATAAACCACCTTCAGGGGGCAAATACCAAATATTACAGTCAAGGGTGTACTTAACTTTTTTTCATAAAAAGAAATAGCATCTCTGTTAAATTGAGTTTGCCATTATTCAACAACACGTTTTCATTTTTGTGTTTATGTCATCTTTATTTTGATATACTGTTTTCAATGAAGATAAAATATTGATATGTCCATATAGGTTAAAAAAAGAAAAAAATATATGGGGTATAATTACTTTTTCACAAGATTGTATACAGTACATGTTAATATTTGTGAATAAGATACTGGAAATAATTCTTCAAAGAAGAGCTTCTTTAAGGTACTTGTCTCTAAATCCTATTTCTCTAAAATGTAAATTTATGTAGCAGTTAAACATTGATACTTTCTGAGGGAACACCACTCTATAACCACAATTTATGTGGCTGATTTCCACATTATGCTTTATATGTTCTGCTGTTTTGCTGGAGGTAACATTTTAGATCATATTTATGCATATTCAAGATTTTTGTTTGATTGTTTTCAGTGAATTCTGTGGTGATATCGATAACTTGGAACTTGGAGACATGGTTGAATACAGCTTATCGAAAGGCAAAGGAAACAAAGTCAGTGCAGAGAAAGTGAACAAGACCCATGCAGGTGAAGTTCCCTCTTTTTTTGCTTTTTGTTTTAAACAAACATTAGTCCTGGAGGGATAAGGAGAAAATATACTTAATAATGACAGTTTTATCGATGTCTTTTTCTGAGTGTAACTTTATTACATACTAGTGACATAGATAATCCATGAGCAGATAGAATCAATTAAACTATATTAGTGTTTCTCAATATAGCATTTTATGTATTACAGCTCCAATAATTTAAAACAGGATGTTAAAAAATATTTGAATCCTTGTTGGATTTCAAATGCAGTCCTATGTTATGAGGATGGCATCAATAAGATCAAATCCAATGCCTAGATAGATATCTTTACATAGTAAACTATTTTTCTCCTCAGTATAACTAACCAGGTTCTTTCTGATAACTTTGTTTCATTGTGGGCCAAGGTTATGCATAAGAAACCAAAGTTTTAGGTTTTTCTTTCATTCAGATGCATTTACTATGACATGAGCCTGAAGTAGAGGCAATCAAGCAACACCTTAAAGTCATGGATATTCAGTCAGATCTGACGTCTCTTCTTAAAGATGTATTTTAAGTAGCTCTTGCATCTTTTCCACACCTGCCAGGTATTAAATTATTGTTCTCAAACTTGGAGAGGCCTAATCTTGACACATATCAGTACACTTATAACAGCAGTTTTAGAGGGCATTCCATTTGAAACTAAAATATGCCCATGCAGAGAAGGAGACCCTTGAAGGTTCAGACATCTCTTAATATACTTTGTTTTATAATAGTAGCCACTGTGAGTGAATATATCTAACCAGATTTCCCAGTCATTCTGATCAGTTTTATTTACAATTAGTACTTTCAGACTCAAATGATTCTATTTAATTGACAAATTTCGACATGTAATATGTAAGATGTGTGGCAGTTTGATTGGCATGCACAATTTCATAACTAATATTAGTTTTATGTATGCAGTGTGTTTTAAAGATTGGTCTTAGCTATGTGAAGGGAAGCTGCATTTGACATACTACATAGTTTGTGTGAATTTTTCAGAGAAAAAATTCTTGAAGGAGAAAAAACAAAATAGCTTTTAGTAAGTCTCTCAGAAGCTGGAAGTGGCCCTTGGCCTGAAATATGTGTACACAAGTCATACAGCCTATGGCAGTGATGGCAAACCTTTTTTTCCTCTGGTGCGTGCATGTCCTATTGCACGTGCGTGCCCCCACCCGTAATTCAATGCCCCCCATGCCCCACCCCCTGCGCATGCATGCGCGACCCCCCTGTGCAGCCTCCCCTCCCATTTCCAGTCTTCAGGTAGGCCCGTTTTTCGCCCTCCCCAGGCTCCAAAGGCTTCCCTGGAGCCTGGGTAAGGCGAAAACTGCCCCCCCGCCCCCCCGGAGGCCCTCCGGAAGCCAGAAATGGTCCATTTCCCGACTCCCGGTGGGCCTGGTAGGCCCGTTTTTTCGCCCTCCCCAGGCTCCAAATGCTTCCCTGGAGCCTGGGGAGGCCGAAAACTGCCTCTCCCGCCCCTCCAGAGGCCGAAAACGCCCTCCCAGAGCCTCCACGCGAGCAGAAAATCAGCTAGCTGGAGCTGAGCTAGGGCAATGGCTCGCGTGCCGGCAGATATGGCACCGTGTGCCATAGGTTCGCCATCACGGGCCTATAGTAAATATAGTTGTCAAAAGGCCTTGATTTGATCCTTAGGCTCCTCTACAGTTGCTCCTATTTTCCTTCCAAGATTTATCCTTGTCATATTCAAGTCCAGTGGAGTCTCTTTGTGTTCTTTCCTTTTGAACACATCTCCTTTTTCTACTCAGTCTTGCTCCTGAGATCAATCCAGAGTGGTTTTATCAAGGCCAAACAGGTCTATTTTCTATAATCTTCATTGTCTACCTCTTGGCTTAGGATGGATTATGTGAGAAGACCTGTCTTTGTAGCTAATAGGTATAGGTTAATCTTACTTTGTCATATATTTCCAATAAGTCAGTAATACATTCTGTTAATTTTTCTCCACTTCTCCAATAATCATATCCTGTTCCCCCTTTAATTGCTATATGCTTAGAATTGTTGTTGCAGAAATCCTATTATCCTTCGCCCTGTTATTTTGGTTCTCTATCAGATCAGCCACTTCAATATTTTTGTCACTTTTTCCAGACAGATATTATCAGAGGCAATATTCTTCTTTCTAGACAGGAGGAAATGTCTGTCTTTCTGCTGCTTTTGGGGGGGTGGGACTGACATTAAAAAAAAGAAAACTTGCAAATTTATGATTATTTAAGAGCCACGGTGGCGCAGTGGTTAGAATGCAGTACTGCAGGCTACTTCTGCTGACTGCCAGCTGCCTGCAATTTGGCAGTTTGAATCTCACCAGGCTCAAGGTTGACTCAGCTTTCCATCCTTCCGAGGTTGGTAAAATGAGGACCCAGATTGTTGGGCGCAATATGCTGACTCTGTAAACCGCTTAGAGAGGACTGTGAAGCGGTATATAAGTCTTAAGTGCTATTGCTATTATTAGGAGGATGAAGATTTATGGATGAAATGGTGAACTGTACCTTTCCCAGCCATTCTAGCTGCAAACTAGAGTTGTATTGCACTTCAAATCCAAAGTTTAAAAGTTCCCTTGAAATGGGCATCAGTATGTACATCATACCTGTTCAAGTTCTGTGCAGTAACTATATACAATTTAGTTATGTGTTATATTTTTAAAAGTTAGTATGTTTCACTATAGTATGTCCTGAATCTTCCCTGAATTATGCAACTTTTTAGTATAACACAAGGCTCTGGTATTGTGGTATTATCCCTTGAATTAAAAAGCAGTTTCTTCATAGTAGATTCTCTGTAGCGTAATATATTTGGTTACCAACCACAACTCGTTTTAGTGATTATATACATACATAGTTATTTAACAAGCCGGTCAGCCAGTCAATTTCTGTTGCAACAGAAAATCAAACAAACAAAAGCAGGCCCTACTCTGAAGGAAAGTACTAATAAGCACATTCAACATAGATTTCAGTGGTTTTCTGAGTTATTTCATTATGTCATTAAGTTAAAACAATGTAGTTTCTGCAAATTGTACACATTGTTTTGCCAAACTTGGTAATTTTATTGCAGTAAATGGCATCACTGATCTTTTATTGCAGTAAATGGCATCACAGATGAAGCTGACCCAACTTGTTACACGGGTAAAGTTATTCGCCCTCTCAGGAGTGTAGATCCTACCCAAACGGAATACCAAGGAATGATTGAAGTCATGGAAGATGGTAAGTAATACGTATCCACACTGTACGTTTAATATGTTATTCTTGGTATGTATTAGGTAACTCTTTAGTCTAGAATTCATTAACTATAATAGGATTTGCATGCTATTCTGTAACAGTATAAATTCACAGAACTTTGTATTTATTTAGAATACAGGTAGTTCTCAACTAGTTCGTTTAGTGATTGTTTGAAGTTACAACAGCACTGAAAAGTGACATCACTTTTTCACACAGCTGTTGCAGCATCTTCATGATCACGTGATCAAAATTCAGGTGCTTGGCAACTGACTCGTATTAATGATGGTTTCACTGTCCTGTCATGTGATCACCTTTTGCAACTTTCTGACATGCAAAGTCAATGGGGAACCCAGATTCATTTAACAGCTGTGTTACTAACTTAACAACTGCAGTGAATCTCTTAACAACTGGGGCAAGAATGGATGTAAAATGGAGCAAAATTCACTGAACAACTGTCTCACTTAGCAACAGAAATTTTGGGCTCAATTGTGGTTGCAAATTGAGGACTATATTAGCTACTTTTTTTTAAATGAAAGCACATCTTTGGTTTTGTGTGTTTTTCTAGGAGAAATGAAAGGTGAGGTCTATCCTTTTGGAATTGTTGGCATGGCAAATAAAGGGGAATGTCTGCAGAAAGGAGAGACCGTGAAATTCCAGCTTTGTGTCTTCAGTCAGAATGGGCAAACAATGGCTTGCAACATAACAGCTTTCCGTAGAGCCACTGTAGAATGTGTGAAAGATCAGGTAAGAAGATAATTCTTTATGCATAGCTTGTGTTGCTTGTATATAAAATAAAATAAAATTCCAATTTGATGCATATATTCAGTGCTGGTTGGTGTGGGTTTTGCTCCCTATAATAAAATTAAAGCCAAACTGTTATTATTTAAGTTACTTGTTTTAGTGGTGGTTTTTTTTAGGAATGTTAGCCCTTGCTGAGGCCAGTGTTACCTAGCATATTTGTTAAGGGCTATCTGCTAGTTGTCATTTTAATTTTTAAAAATACTTATAACTTACCTTGGCATCTAATTGCCACAATTAGATGACATTGTCAGATGTAATTTCTCCTTTTATCAGGATACTACTTGCCAAATTTTAGACAGGTACTTTTATGTGAAAGTGGAATGCACCTTTTTATCTTCATCATTAGTCTGCCATTTCCCCCCCGAGTCCTAAAGACATTCCACAACCAGTCATGGTCAATATGAACAAAGGCCTTTTTTTTTAACTAATAAAGCACACATTGATTTGGGGGTGTGTGTGTTCTTGGGGTATCTTCTGTGGATCAGCAATTAATGTCTCCCATTGCTAAGGTTTTTCTAAGCATCTCCCTTTCCATGTAGAGCTCTAAATCTGTATTGGGTGATTCTAAGTACTATTTTGTTAGCATGTTACATTAAGAATGTTGTACAACAGTTTGAACACTTTTGTTAAGTCTCCTTTTGGGGGGGGGTATGTAGACCGACTTTTTTCAATGTGTTAGCCAACATGTTCTCCAGATTTATTGGCATAATTTAGTTAGAAACTTTATGGATTATTCTTCCATTGCTTTCCACATTTCTATACATAATACTTTAATAATAGTAGCAATAAAGCATCTCTTCATCAATCTAAACTATACTGTTGGATTTAAGAAACACGTAACTAGGAAAATACGGTTTTATGTGTATGCAGAATGTTCTGTGTATAAAACTGCTGTTTTTTTAGAGCACATGTTGGAACTGAACCACAGGTTTATTAGTGAAATGAGACTGTTACGTTGTGGGCTCAGATCAAAGTATGGTATTATGGCAAAACTGGCTTAAGGGGTGAGAGAAAAGCAAAGGGCATCAAATGATGAGAGAGAGGGAAAGGGAAGGTGCTGGTGGGTATTTCAGAGTGATGTCATGCTGGTAGATACTTCATGCTGGGGAGATTGCTATGGTGGTAGCTGAGGAGAAGCACAAAAGGAGAGAAGAAAAATCATTTGGAAGATTGGGAATTAGGCTGGCAAGTCAGATTTGTTGTGTTGGAAGCTAGACAAGGAATTGGAGTAGCATACACCAGCTGTGTCCAACTTGTCCTATAAAATCCATCTGGGAGCCTTCTAGTTTAGAACCTCTAGGATAAGATAATTTGTTCTAAATGTGTTTTAATACCAGATTTCACTTGAATGGTCTCCAGTTTCTGGAACATATCACCTAGAAACCTAAAAATTACTCCTATGATATTCACATTAACATTATTCTGTATATGTGGAAGCGTGGACAAGTTTTAGAGGTCTTGTATTTGGCTTTGAAATATATAAAGTAGCTAGATTAAATTTTTTTAATTTGGATGGAAGTATGAAATTGTTATGATAGGAAGCCCTTTACTAAATGTCTTAGAAAATGTGTGGTGACAGGAAAACAAAATTGGCAATCTGAAGGGTATGGGAAACATCTGTAGAAAACATTGTTTACATTGTTCAATTAACAAGATAATTTCCTTTCCTCCTTTCAGTTTGGTTTCATAAACTATGAAGTGGGTGACAGCAAAAAACTCTTTTTTCATGTGAAAGAAGTTCAGGATGGAGTGGAATTGCAGGCTGGTGATGAAGTAGAGTTTTCAGTCATTCTCAATCAACGCACAGGGAAATGCAGTGCCTGTAATGTGTGGCGTGTTAGGTAAGAAACTGCTAATCATTAGCAGCAGTATTCTTTTCACAGAAATAATTTAAGCAATCCTGATCTCAGGAATATTACAAAAATATTTCATTAGCTGTTTGTTTCTTGCAGCATTCTATCAGTTTGCGTGAATTAATCAGTACCAGCATTGGTGCATATTTTTGCTTACAAAAAGTATATTCTGTTTAATTCATTTATTCGCTGATAAATATAACTTAAAACCTTCACTGATTGTTACGATGTTTCAAGAAAGCATCATATCTTTTGAAAGCAAGTATATAGGAAAGCATCCTGCCTTCTACTTGATTATAAATCTGTGTTTTGAGACATCTGCTAATACAACATTCTTTCAAAATTCCTAGTGCACCCATTGACAAAATTGTTACCTTGCAAAATAGTGTCATAATCGACCATTCATTAGTCCCCACAGATGCTATCAGATTTTTCTCCTTGGTATCAGGGCAGAAAGATATACAGAAATAGTTTATAGTTCCCCACTTCTCATTACTTCAAATGACCAATTTAGATTGCGCAATGTAATCATTTCTTTCAGTCATTGCTTTGATTATTTATTTATACCAGATAAGCAATTTGTCTCCAACAAATCGAATTGAACTTTGTGTGTGATTAGATACACAAGGAATTTGTCTCTGGTAGAGAAGCACTTCTAAATGTCATTTTAAATCATATTTCTGAATTTGAATTTAATTTAATTTTTTATTTCAGCAGTACCCAACCTTTTTGATACCAGGGACTGGTTTTGTGGAAGATAATTTTTCCATGGACCAGGATGGGGATGATTTTGGTTTAGCTTGCTCCCCCGCCGCTCACCTCCAGCTGTGTGGCCAATTCCTAACAGGCCATGGACCAGTATCAATCCATGGCCTGGAGGGGTTGGGGACCCATTTTATTTACATTCTCAGTATTTTATTTACATTCTAAGAAATTAATAACATAACACATTGATTGGAAACTATTTGGTGGGCCTCTCCTTTTTCAATTTGTGCAGAGGCTTATTTTGTTTCATAAATGTTTTCTAGATATATGAATTATTGTTGTGATTACTGTATATACTTGTGATGGTGAACCTATGGCACATGTGCCAGAGGTGGCACGCAGAGCCCTCTCTGTGGGCACGTGCACCGTTGCCAGCTGCTTTTCTGGTTTCAGGCGCGCACATGCCAGCTGATCTTCGCGCGTGCCAGAGTCCTGGAAACCCGAAGACCAGCTGGCCGGTGCACATGATCTGGTCTTCAGGTTTCCAGCCTCCAGCACGTGCGAAAATGCATGCCAGAAACCAGAAGATAGATCAGCTGGTCTTCGCATTTCCGGGGCTCCGGCTTGCACGCACGTTCCGGTTTGGACACTTGGTGCCGAAAAGGTTCGCCATCACTGGTATATACCTTCTATGAATTCCCTATTTTTCCATGTTAATTGTTGATGTGTCATAGTCACCGGCAAAACATGTTTTTTTACATTTATACATTTACTTATATATCTGAGTAGGTTAATCTTTGTGTAACCATAACTTTTCTATCCCTAGTTTTGCCTGCACTACTCCATACATTTTGTCTGAAATATAATTTTAGTGGCTGAAGTGTGAGAGGGATTCCAGAAATCAGGAGTTAGCAGATCTGATGTTTGGACTTATACTAAGAATGGGAGGGAAAGCTATATAGTACAGCTAGCCTTATTATTATGTAGCATTTGGACACAACACATTTTCTGATTAGTCTATTTTTAATTAATCTGTTTTTTACATATTTATTGGGCTGTCATTGAGGTTTTAAACATGAAGGTGGCAGTTCAATTATGCTTATTGCAAAGGTGGTTCTATTAGAATCACCAGAACAATTTGACATTTTTTTTATTTGCTCTGTACTAGAGCTTACATTTGGAATCTCATTGTAGACATAAAATATTCTGATTTTCATCATATTACTCAACTTAGTAATCATTTAGGATTTTATGGAAGAAGAAACCAAAAGCCATAGTATTTTTATGTGTTAGTTCTTTTTGTTTTTTCCCCCTCCTCCAGTTGATTTGGTTGGTTTCTATTAACAGTGAAGGTGCTAAGGCTGTAGCTGCTCCACGCCCTGACAGACTTGTTAATCGTTTAAAGAGCATTAATTTGGATGATGCCAGTGCTCCTCGTCTAACTGTGCTTCGTCAGCCAAGGGGACCGGATAATACAAAGGTATGTTACAGGAAATTTGCCCATATTTCATAATATTGGAATTTCAGCTTTTATGACAGAATGACATTGCCACATCATTGGAATGGTATAATGAATTTATTAATTTCTTACATTTCCTATTTGAAATGGACCAGGGTAGGAATAGACAATTTAGTATTGAAACATTTTAAACTACAATTCTTATAATCCCTTAATATTAGCTATTTTACTGGAACAAATTGGTGGTTTAGACAAGTAGTCTAAATATTCATGGCAAAATGATGTCCATCAGGCGATGAAGAATCAGATGGGATTGAAAAATGATGTTGGCATAAAGAAGTAAATAAATAAACAGAACAGTTTGTGATGGCTGATTAATAAATGTTGATATAGCACCTTATTGGTCTTTGGGTTCAGACAGATTAAATCTAGAATATCCAGAGATTAAACCCATAATAATATGACGATTGCTGTTTGGAAGGGAAGGAGGAAAAAGGCAAGGAAGTATGATAGGAGTTACCTAACATAATTGAATAAAGAGTTTTCAGACAAAGGAAGAAATGGTTTTGAGAAGAAATTTGAAGAAAAAAGTTGCATCATTTGTTTGAGGGATATGTTTTCAGTGTAAGTTTCAGCAAGGGTTAGGGTTTAAAATCTTTGACTTGTTTTAAAAAATAAATATATCACAGAAGGTGGTAGTTAACATAGTTGTAAGGTATCTTGTTCTTCAACATAACAAAAGATAGATATAATAGCTAATATTAAGGATATAATCAGGATGTGGGCCTTATTTCTGAGGTTTCCTGTTTCCACAACGGGACCTTTGAGACAGGACATGCATCTCTGTGTCTCCTTTTTCCACATCTGACAGGGAATAGAAACTGTTAAAGGACTCTTATCAAAGCTCACTTCAGGTGGACAAATTCTTTATGTTCACTGAAAACATTCCATTCCAATATACTTTTTTTTTTGCTCTTGATACTTTCCACATTTCTGGAGATATTCTTTGTGTTAATAATCTGCAGTTGTTTATTGTAGTCCCTTTGAGTAACACGTAAGAGTTGTGCAGCTGTGCAGAGTATGTTCAGAACCTTCTAGAGCAGGGGTGTCAAACTGGCGGCCCGTGGGCCAGATGCGTAGCATGCAGGCCATGCCCATCCCAGCTCTGCGAATGGGAAAAATGTCACATGATGGCAACATGACGCGGAGAGTTTGACACCCTTTTTCTAGAGCTTATAGAATTATTTGTAGAGTACTATCTTCTACACCTACCATGTGACTAACTCTGGTTCCCATCAAACTCATTTCGTTTCTGTGTATCAAACATTAGTATATTTGACCTTGAACGCTGATATTTCTTAAATACTGTTTTATTAAATTTTTATTTACTTTTTTTAATGTCACACTTTTTTAAAACAATTCTTGTCAGTCATACATGACTTCCCATCATAAGCCATCTTATCTTAAGGCCCCATTTTTGCAAATGTCTGCATTGTAGGAACAGAATCTCCACCAAGTTTCTTCAGTTTATAATAGAATTACAATAATTTCCAATTTTGTGTTTCACTATTTTGTTTCTCCACCACTCTCAGAATTTATAAAGCTAAATGGAAAACTTTTATAAACTTTATCTGAAAAGAACAATTTTATTACCTCCCTCATATTTGGCATTTCTGTTTCATTTAAAACAGCAAGTGTCAATTCTTCATTCAATAAAGGATATACTGTCTGATCATCATCTTTTTTTCAGTGGAAGATACCTTCCTTTTTTTCTAAATCATTGATAAAGCAGTTCATGAAAGGCTTGGCATCTCTATCTTTTTGCACATCTACAATCCATCCTGGAGCTTTTTCCTTGTTCTTTGCTAATATTGAAATTCATTGAGCCTGTGGCTACTGCCCCATTTAATTGTTATGGAAAGCAGCATTTTTGGTAATATTATTTTTGGCAATAATATCCACTCATCAAGCTGGAGAACTTTGTCCTATTAAAAATGCTCTCTTCCTTAGGTTCCATGGGGCATATTAGTTCTTCACTCGGATAACTCTTTCCATAATTGGTCCCAATTTTTTCAATGTTATACAGTCCACTTTAGCTCCTAACCTGACACAAATCCCTGTTTGCAGGTCCTACTTAGGACCTGCAAATAAAGTGAAATAATCACTTTATTCTCTTAATATTTATTTTGTACGTTATTTAGAATGCATGGTATGATTCTGCAAAGACCAGCATAGATTTCTGACTTTTCATATCCCACTTAAAGGTTACAGTTTTCCCCCTGACATTTTTCTAAATGGATACTGGCAACCATCATGCTTTGGTCCAAGTTGGCTAAGCAAGTATGTTCCACTTCATGTTGGGCTCTTTATCCAGAATTAAGACTGGTCTTGTACTCCCAGAAGAGTGCAACTTTTGGAATGCTCCCCTTTCTCCTGAGTAAGAAGCTGGCTACTACTCATATATGTGTGAATCACATGACCTGTTCTCTTCACCACCACCCCTTAGTGTCAAATGACCTCAGTATTCCTTTGGGTCCCATGTTAGCCTATTAGTCTTAGGAATTAAGGTCTGGTGTGAGCTACATTTAACTGGCATGGTATATTGGAAGAGGCTGTTCCTAGCAAAAAGTGCTATAAGTTCTAGGTTTCAAATAAAGCTCAATACAATCTTTCTGCGTATATTCACAAATGACCATTCAAAGATTTTCAATTAGAGATATAAGTTACTAGTTCTTGACCAGTATTTATTTGCCCTGTATAGACAAATCAGGTTTTAGTCAGGACTTTGCAATTGATTTTTTTTTTGTTAAGCTTTATTTTTTAGGAAAGAATAATTATTTTTTCCTGGAAGTGGAAATGTATATTTGGGCATTTCAGAGGCTATTAAAAAGGCAATTTCTCATGACAATTTTTAACAGCAAAAAAGAATACACTAAGTAGGACCTGCAAACAGGAATGTGTGGAACATTCTATATTCATTTTTGGTTATTTGTAGGAAATATCAGGTCCACAAATACGTTGAGGCATTTTATAAAAGATAACATAAACACAAATAAGAGCAAAATGGGAAAAATGTGAGCTCAGTAGTGAAATGAATATATGTGATGCCTATAGCTGTCTTGACTTTCACTGTTATTTCAACATCCAATTTAAACTCATGTTATATTTTGCCATTTACAGGGATTTGGTACAGAGAGAAAGATTCGTCAAGCTGGTGTTATCGACTAACTGGTCTCAAAGCAACTAATATTGGAATAAGGGTGGGGTCTGGTGAAGGGTACTGAATATCCTTGTATTCATCCCTTCCAAAATCTAAGGAGCTATTACACCAGTTTTAACACCTTCCTCATGTTATGTTTAAAAATAAATTTATGAAACAGTTTTAAAATATGCACAGTTGCATCCTGGAGAACCTAAGGTGGCGCCTTATATTAACACATTTTAGAAGCTTTTTGAATGGTGCATTTAAAGCAACTGGTGACTGCAAATCTACTTTGCCTCTTTAAGTAAATATTATAGACAGTTCTATTCTGGAAGACCTTATGAAATTCTGCACTGAAAAGAAATATATATAGAGAGACACAACATGCATATATTTTCCTTAATTCAATTTTGCCAAGGTATTACTATGCCTTAGGTCTCAATTATTTTGTCCTCTCCAAGGCAGGGAAGGCTGATTTTCTCGTCATTTTCATCCAGTTTTGAGGCTCATATGAGGATAGATATACTAACCGTATTATATAGAATCCTATATGAGTACTCAGACATTTATTTGATGGCCAAATGTTAATATTTTTTTAATGTCTCATTTAAATTCAGATCCATTTAGCAAGCAAAATTATCTCTTAGATCTCATTGAACATATTTTCCAAAGTAGACTAGGTTTTTTTCTAATTAACTGCAATTAGCATGCATAGTGCAGAATTTCATAAGGATAAAGTGTGCCATCAGTGTGGTAACTTAAAGATATTTAAAACAATGCACAATTTGCTGCTTACAACACTGCAGCTTCTAAACCCGGTTTATTTTACTGATTTAAAAAAAAATTAAAAATTTGTGCCTGAAGTGAATACATTTTTTTTGCAGCCAACACCCAGTGTACTGTAAAAGAATACTTAGGCTTTCCATAGCTGTATTGAGACTTTCATCAAGGTGAAATAGTTGATGTCTGTGTGCTTTTTTTTTTCTCCCTTCCTTCCAGGCCCCCCTCTCCCCATCCCTTCCCTCCCTCAGCCACACTTTATCAAGCAAGCAAACTGAATGATTGGTCTAAGTATTACTTTAACCAAAAAGATCAGGAGTTATTTACTTTGAATAGAGGGCAGTACTGTGTTTTTTCCATGTTACCTCTATTCTCAATTTAGGGTTTTTCTTCTCTGGGAGATGCATTATCTTTGTAAAACAAACATTGCTTTCTCCAATTTTTCTGTTAATGGCAAAGAATGGAAATAGAATAAAGTTTTACTGATTTTGAAAATTTGCCTCTGTCTTGTAACTTCTTCATAAACATCTCCCACCCACTTTCCTGCTAGGCCAATTCCTGTGTTTTCAGACGACATTCTAGATCCTGAATAAAAAACAAGATTTCCACCATTTTTATGACCAGGCAATGTAACTCGAAAAATCCTCTTTTTTAAACTTGTAACATTTCCCTCAGATAGTCTTCCTTTTCTCCATTTTGCACACTTGAAGATTAACATCTAAAATCCCAACCACATTTGCACATGCACTAGCATCCGATTAACTGAATATTGGGTCATATTAAGCATGTATAATTTACAATTTGCATTAAACCAAATATGCATTATTTGAACTTTGACATCTATAATCCAAATTTCTGGCTTGATAATGTTAGCATTAAATATTGAATACAAGAATTAAGTTTGAAGCTGTTGTTTATTCTGAATCAAAATAATTCTGGATCTGGCTTGAAACCAATTTAATAGGATTGTGCTTTGGATTCAGTTCCAGAAAGATACTTTCAAAGTGTGCAGGAACAGGAATTTATTTAATTTATACATCAAATTTAGAAACTGCCTATCTCACAGAACGATCCTGGGCAATGTACAATTAAAACAATATATCCCACTACCAGTAGGAGGCAGCTAAAACAAAAACAGAAAAAATAAAGTTTAAAAAGTGAGTGGAAGACCTTCAAAGTGCTGACTCTAAGGTTGTGTGCTTCTCTGAGAAACCCAAGTGAGTTGGCAGAATCAAGTCTTCAGATACTCCAGGAGAATAGAGGCCCACGTAACCTCTTGGAGAAAATTCCAAAGGGCAGGGGAGAAAGCAGAGTAGGTTCTCTTCCTGGACCCTACCAGTTGAAAGTCTTTAACTGAAAGGGTCTGTAACATACCCTCTCTGCCTAACCAGGAGAGACAGGCCAATGTAATAGGGAGAAGACAGTTCTGCTGGTAACCCATACGTGTATATATACAAAAGTACACCCTCTTTGAGTTCTATGGTTTTATGTATTAGGACATAGTAAAAATCATCTGGGGCTTAGCAATTCTTAGTAGGTAAATGCAACCTCAGATGAACATGACATATTACGCCATGCCATTTATTTTACATCGTAAAATCCGTCAAGCATTTGGTGAAAATCATGCAGATTTTCAGTCAACAATATAGTTAGTCCTTTACTTACCACCACAATTGGCCCCCAAACTTCTGTTGTTAAGCAAGGCATTTGTTAAATGAATTTTGTCCGTTGTACGACCTTTCTTGCCACAGTTGTTAAGTTAGTAACAGGTGTTAATGAGTCTGGCTTCCCCATTGACTTTGCTTATCAGAAGGTCGCAAAAGATGGTCACATCACCCCAGGACACTGCAACCATCATAAATACATGCTAGTTGCCAAGCATCTGAATTTTGATCACGTGACCATGGAAATGCTGCAATGGTCGTAAGTGTGAAAAACGGTCATAAGTCACTTCACTTTTTTACAATGCTGTTGTAACTTTGAATGGTTACTAAGCAAACTGTTGTAAGTCAAGTACTACTTGTACAGCACCGTCTACATGTGAAAGCACATGCACATTTACATCCCCAATCAACACATCTCTAATCTCAGTACAAGCATTTGTTACATATTTACATATTTACTGTATTAAAGGTAGTCCTTGGTTAACAGTTAATTGGAACCTGAAACACTGTCATTAAGCAATGTGGTCATAAAACATGATGTCATGCGACCACACTGATTCCAGCAATTCTGGTAGTTCCAGTTGCTGACATTGACACATGGTTTTTAGTTGCAATATCACACAACTACCATTTGCAACCTCTTGCCAGCTTCCCTGTTGATCTTGTCGGAAACGGCAGTGAGGGTTGCAAATGGTGATCACATACCTGGAATGCTGCAATGTAATTGCAAGCAGGTTGCCAAGCACCTGGATCATGAACACGCAACTGCAAGGATCCTGCGATGATGGCAAGTGGGGGGGGGGGGGGGGCAATTGTAAATCTCATTCAGCACTGCTGTAACTGGTCGTTAAACAAGTGGTCCTTGCACAAGGACTATCTGTACACAAGACACACCTATGTCTTCCTCCGTATTCACTGTTGGATTGCACAAAATGTTCCGAAATTTTATATATATAGCTAGCACGAAACATCAGATTTGGAGGTACAATACAAAGATTATGGAGCCATCTTACTGTGGGTCAGTCCGTTTGGGATATACATATACATATACATATACATATACATACACACACACACACACACATATATCCCAAACGGACTGACCCACAGTAAGATGACTCCATAATCTTTCTATTGTACCTTCAAATCTGATGTTTCGTGCTAGCTGGGCATTCTAGCCAGGCATGTGGAGCAGCCTGGGGAACTCTGCCGTAAGTTCCTGGAAGACAGCAGGGGAACCTTTAACCGGAGACTAGAATTTTTCCCCAAGGCTGTTCTCAGGAATATACCCCTAACCTCTCCAATTTGGACAGCGAGTCCTAAGCCTACGTATAGTGAATTGTTTCAGACCAGAGGCGACGATACTGCCTTTATGAAACCACAGCCAGACTCCAGTATTCTCCGGGCACAGATCCCTCCCGAGACGTTCGGCACCGACTGATGACGTCAGCTCTGTGCTACGTCGGAAGGGCGTTCCGGCGACCGCGAAGCCTGGAAGTGAAGTAAGTGGAGGTTCATACTTAACTTGCCAGCCGTTGGGCAGGGAGGGTGGAGGGGGGTCTCTCTTTGAAGTCCTTTCTCTCCGAGTCTGGGGTGGGAGGAGGCGTGGAAACGGCGCACCCCAGTCAGGAGAGACAGCGGTCTCTCGTCGAGCCCCACCCGCTGTTGAGAGGCGCTGCCTTGGAAGGTATTTGCTATCCCCAGAGTTGGGTGTGTCCGTCGCTCCCGCTCGAATCCCGTCTCCCTGTCCTCGACGGTGCCCGATGGGCTTGATGCCCCTTTAGGAGAGCCTTTCCTGCCTCTGAGGACAGGGCGTTCAATTCAGCTGCCTGGGGGGGGGGGAGCAAGCAGAAGGAGGAGGTGGTCCTGCGAGGGTCATTATTCTCTGACTGGGATCTTGAGGGGTTAGTGCAGCCTTAGACAGCTACCAGGAGCTGCTCGGTAAGGCTGGCTTGTGCTCTGTTTAGTTCACACCACGGCATCAGGCTTTATTTAACTATGGTTTATAGATCAAACCGTAGCTGACATGATTCTCAATAATAAGCTGTGGTTTACAAGCCATTGTGGCTAGGTTGATAGACAGCCCTAAGGTAAAATACAGTTTGCCTTTTGAAGTTCCTTGTGTTATTAAGGAAACGGGATTTCCTGTCTCGGTAACAATCCTACAATATATATGAGATTGATAATTTACACAAGGCTGCCAAATAATTTTCTTTCTTCACAGAATATGAAATTGAATCCTTTTGCCATCAGTGCAATCTGATATGTGTAAACTGCCCAGAGTCACTTTGGTGAGATGGCCTGTGTAGAAGTTATGTTATAATATCATAGGTTCAATACAAAGTATGCTACTGATTTACGTACTTATTTAGCAGGAAGGCTAACGATGTATTTGGTATGCCTTACAGTTAAGAATTGGGTTCAGATCAATTGTTCATGTGTTATCGTTCTGTGTTTAGGTTACAGCAAATGACAAAAAAAAATTTTTTCCTTTGGTGCTTATTAAAATTTTACAAATGTAGTCTTGAAAACCAGATTTGTTTTGGTTGAGTTTTATGTAAAAGTGACTTGAGATAGTTGTGCCAGTTTGAGTAGCTGGGGCAGAAAGAGGGATAATTTATTTTGCTGGACTTCAGATCTGAATTTAAGGCATTATATTATATTTATTGTATTATTATATTATATTATATATTATATTATATTATATTATATTATATTATATTATATTATATTATATTATATTATATTATAATATTATATCATATATCATATCATATCATATCATATCATATCATATCATATCATATCATATCATATCATATCATATCATATTATATTATATTATATTATATTATATTATATTATATTATATTATATTATATATTTTATTAATTATATTATATTATACCAACTGCACTCAACGTGTAGTCCTCAATGGAACTGCATCTACATGGAGGGAAGTATGCAGTGAAGTACCCCAAGGTTCTGTTTTAGGCCCAGTACTTTTCAACATCTTCATCAATGACTTAGACAAGGGGATAGATGGGGAACTCATCAAATTTGCAGATGACACCAAGCTGGTAGGAATAGCCAACACTCCAGAAGATAGGTTTAAGATACAGAAGGATCTTGACAGACTTGAACATTTGGCACTATCTAACAAAATGAAATTCAATGATGAAAAAAGTAAGGTTCTAGATTTAGGCAAGAAAAACAAAATGCACAGGTACAGTATATGTGGTACCTTGCTTATTAGTGGTAACTGTGAGAGGGATCTTGGAGTCCTAGTGGACAACTTTTAAATATGAGCCACCAGTGTGCAGCAATTGCCAAAAAAGCCAACACAGTTCTAGGCTGCATAAACAAAGGGCTAGAATCAAGATCAAGTGAAGTGTTAATACCACTTTATAATGCCTTGGTAAGGCCACACTTGGAATACTACATTCAGTTTTGGTCGCCACGATGTAAAAAAGATGTTGAGACTCTAGAAAGAGAGCAAAGAAGAGCAACAAAGATGATTAGGGGACTGGAGGCTAAAACATATGAAGAACGGTTGCAGGAACTGAGTATGTCTAGTTTAATGAAAAGAAGGACTAGGGGGGACATGATAGCAGTGTTCCAATATCTTAGGGGCTGCCACAAAGAAGAGGGAGTCAAACTATTCTCCAAAGCACCTGAAGGTAGAACAAGAAGCAATGGGTGGAAACTAATCAAGGAGAGAAGCAACTTAGAACTAAAGAGAAATTTCCTGACAGTTAGAACAATTAATCAGTGGAACAGCTTGCCTCCAGAAGTTGTGAATGCTCCAACACTGGAAGTTTTTAAGAAGATGTTGGATAACCATTTGTCTGAAGTGGTGTAGGGTTTCCTGCCTAAGCAAGGGGTTGGACTAGAAGACCTCCAAGGTCCTTTCCAACTCTGTTTCTTTATTCTATTCTATTCTATTCTATTCTACTCTATTCTGTCCTGTCCTATCCTATCCTATCCTATCCTATCCTATCCTATCCTATCCTATCCTATCCTATCCTATCCTATCCTATCCTATCCTATCCTATCCTATCCTATTCTTCTTGCTAGGTCAGAGAGAGAGGGGAAAAAAATCTTCATAAGTGGTAGTACCTAGTTAGGGAAGATGGGATTGACTGGATTGGATAGATTGATGACTTTGATGAAGAGAGGAAGTCCCAAAATCTTGAATAAGGTTGTTGTGTAAACATGCTTAAACAAAAAGAAGAAGCTGTCAAGTGCTGCCCCCATTTGGAGAACTCTGGAACATCTTGAGGAAATGGGATAAGATCACAGCCCTGGATTTACTGCTGAAATGGTTATCCTAATAGGAATTTAATTGCCAGGAGAGCTATAGGAAGCATGTGTCCTAATATGAAAAGCAACTTTTGATATTGGCCATCATTTGAATTGATTCAGGTTTGGGCATTTGGGACACCTTTTTTAAAAAAAATCCTGCTTGTAGGATCTGCCCAGGAAGTGATAAGGTACTTCTAAACTCTTCATGAAACTTGTGCCATATAGTCCTGTTCTGCATTCTAAACTTTTAAACATCCACATTAAGAATGGACAATCTCTTAAAAATTGATCCTTATTTTTCTTTGTTTTTCTTTTGGGTTGAAGCTTTTTGCTTCAGTTCTTATGCATAATTCTATAAAACAAAAATGTTGCATCCCTGTAAATAAATCATTTTGCATGGAATCTTGATAGGATAATTTGGGGGTGCTATAATACAACCCGTAGGCTGTATTTTCCATATCTGTCCTAAAAGAATGGAAGATCTGGCTATGTAAATTAATCCTTTTTTACTCCAGTCTATCCAAGAAATATGCCAGGTGTCAATTAAGAGAAAGAGAGAGAATAATATAAACTGCAAAGATAAGAGATTAAGAAAATAAGAGATGAAATGAGATTTTTGTTGTATTTTAAGAGAAGGTGATGAGTTGCTAAAATTGTTTATACTTGTGATAAAGTGGTCATTGTTACTAATATGATTGGATAAGTGAATTGTGTTTTATTTTGTATTTTTCCTAATTACTTTTTTTTAATGTAAAATTGAAGTATATTTTAGTTATCAAATTTATATGCCACTCATCTCTGCCTCTTTTCAAGGCAGTGTACATTCTTGTTACATAGGATATTTTAATGGAGGGTGATTTGTACATAGAATAATATATATTTGTGTTACCAACAGGGCCCTGAGGAAGGCAATGACTGAGTACAAACTGGTGGTAGTAGGAGCTGGGGGTGTTGGAAAAAGTGCCCTGACCATCCAGCTTATCCAGAATCACTTCGTAGATGAATATGATCCTACTATTGAGGTAAGGCTTTGAGAGTATTAACATCTTAGCATACTAAATGTGTTTATGTCCTTTTCATTCTGTTTATGGAAGCTGATAAAACCTTTTGTTTTATCATTTTTTGCCATCAATCACTGGTCTCTGATATTTATTTCCAATGCCTTGAAAAATTAATTGGAAAAGACTTGTTAAGGAAGCATGCGGCAGAAGATGTTGTAGGATAAAAGTAAGGATGAACAATCAAACAGCCATATTAAGTTTTGATGTTATAAGCCATGTCACAAAAGAAGCTGAGGTGATATAAAAAATAATTAAAATGGGGGGGGGGAATTAAATATGAATATGATGTTTACTTAGATTACTGAATTTTTAAAATTTAAGATATGATTCTCCACCCTTTCTCATCTTATCTCGATTATAATTTCAAAAATAGTTTTGCTCATTAACATTGAATGATTGCATATTTACTTTTGAAACTGCATTGATTTTCCATAGGATTCTTACCGCAAACAAGTTGTTATTGATGGAGAGACTTGTTTGCTAGACATCCTGGATACGGCAGGACAGGAGGAATATAGTGCCATGAGGGACCAATATATGAGAACTGGGGAAGGCTTTCTTTGTGTGTTTGCCATTAACAACAGCAAATCATTTGCAGATATAAATCTTTACAGGTAAGTTCTCCTTATCAATGACAAGAGATAAGATCGAGTGGCACGTTGTCCACTAGCTATCATATTTTTAAAAGCGAGATGATTAGTCAGTCAATGATTAGTAACTGCTGAGATATTTTACTTGATATTGTATATTGGTGCCAAATGCAACTTTGAAAATGTACCGGACACTAGTTGTGGTAGATTAAGAACATCCGGTTACTGAATGGATTAGAACAGCGGTCCCCAACCTTTCCACCTTGGTAGCCTGGCACAGGTGGGGGCATATGAGTGGCAGGCGCACACGCACATGCATAGCTCCATTGGTACAAGTGGGCCTGCACACACTCCATTCATGCGAATGGAGCTTTGTGCGCAAGCTCCACACATGAAACTCCACTTTGCGCTCATGCATGAAACTCCACTCGTGAGCGGCAGGCACTAGTGCTCATGCACAAAATTCCACTCATGCGAGTGGAAGGCGCTTGAGCGGAGAGTGCTCACATACAAAGCTCTATTTCACTTTGAGTGGAGCGCGCATGTGTGCTTGTCTGCCACTCGTGCAAGTGGAGCTTCGTGCGCACACTTGCCCATTGTTTGCGCAGCCTGGTTTAGAATAGGTCTCAGCCCAGGGGTTGCATTAGAAAATATATATATGAAGTTAACCATAAAATAGACTTCAAGGATATTTTTTCAACCTCAGTGTTTTATTACCGGTAGCATAGTAGCAGGTAAATTTGATTTCATTTCTATCCCCTTTTATCTAGAAAATAATGCAGTATAATATTGGATTTAATTCCCTCAATAGAGGGTATTAATTTGGCAGAATAATTCCCTCAGGATTGCAAGTCTTTTCATTAGTCAGAGGCAGATATCAGCTTTATCTTGATTGGACTGTTCATCAATGACAGCAGAAACAGTGTCAGAAAAAAGCACAGAAAGTATGTGTTCACTCTCCCATTAACATATCCCATTATATCTTTCCCCAGAAAGATTCATTTTCTTTTTTCCTGTCGTATCTTTTCCCAGAGAGCAAATTAAAAGAGTGAAAGATTCAGAAGATGTACCAATGGTATTAGTGGGAAACAAATGTGATTTACCAACAAGAACAGTAGACACCAAGCAGGCTCACGAAGTAGCAAAGAGCTATGGTATTCCATTCATTGAGACATCTGCCAAAACAAGACAGGTAATGAATTCTTGTATTTCTGCTCATATCTTAAGAAAATAGCTAGAGTTATTGTTAGGTATATGGACAAATCTGATTGAAAAGGAAGACATAACATTAAAACCTATGGGTAGGAGCAGCCATCTTGTAGGCTATTTCAGTTTTTAATTTCTAAGAGCCACACTGTCTAGTCCTCTTTGCATATTTATATTAATTACTAATCTAGTAGCTGAATTTTGAAGAAGTGTAGTCCACTTCCCTAAATATTTTCTGTTACTTAATAAGTTCTTATGCATTTAGGTTTTCTTTATTTTTTAATTGTGAATAGCTGTGTAAGAAACAGTTTATGTTTGGGATGCAAAATCCTAGTTCTTTAAGAACAGAGGAGGATTCTTAACATTAATGAAGAACATAAAATTCAGCATAGTTTTTCAGGAGGAATGTGAAAAAATAAAGTATAGGAAATAATTTACTTGCTTAAGACCATATATTTCTCAACTTTCCATTCAGGGTGTTGAAGATGCTTTTTATACATTGGTTAGAGAAATCCGTCAGTATCGAATGAAAAGGCTCAACAGTAGTGAAGATGGGAATCAAGGCTGCATGGGGGTGTCGTGTCTTGTGATGTGATGAGGTAGGATTAGACTAGCTGATGGCTTATGTTTGACAATATGGTACAGCAGAGTTTCTCAATCGTGATAACTTTTAAGATCTGTGGACTTCAACTCCCAGAATTCCACAGCCAGCACATTCTGGGAGTTGAAGTCCCCAGATCTTAAAGTCACCAACATTGAGAAACACTGAGGTATGATATAACATTTTTGAACTATTAGGTATTTTGAAGACAATTTGAAACGTATTGTATATCCTTTTCTGTCATTAAGCTAAGACCCTGGATATGCCTCTACAAAACTCGTTTACATTAAAGGGTTTAGCAAAAAGTACTTGGTACTCTCATCATTACTGGTAGAGAATGTTGCTTTATTATGTTGCAGATCAATTGAAGTTGATGCAATTGGTACCAAGTCTCTGCATTATATTTTATAAAAATGAAAGTTCTAGCAGTTTGGATAGAATACTCCTGATGATAAGACATGTGTGCTTGTAAGCCTATCGGCTTCTGGAATTTCAGTCGCCTGTACTTTATATTGTCATGCACTAGTTCAGTGTCTGGAAATCAGAATTAAATGTGTAGGTCTTCTTGGATTTTGGAGAGACATTCTGAGACAAATCTGTGCTAATAATATTTTATGTCTAATAGAACAGAACTAACAAAACATATTTATCTATTTCAGCTGCCTTTGAATCATCCATCCAAGTTCAAAATTGAATCTTAATTCCACTTTGTTGCATTTCATGACGATGCCTTGGCCAGTATCATGCAAGTTGCCAATTGATCAATACTAAAACATTCTATCAGCACCAGAAGATACTGTTTCTGAACATCTACCTCTTTGCTCAGTTGAGCATGCAAAGAAAATCTCATATGTTACGTGTGGGATATTCCACTTTCCTTTCTTGGGTAGGTTCAAACAGAGAAACTGATTATATGGGAACTATAGAGGCCAAATGCCTTGAAAGAAATAACATCTCATTTTCTGGAAAGAAGGCTGGAATGAATTGTGATCATGCTATTCTGAAAAAGCCATTGCATGGCATTGTATGGTAACATTATGCTTGATTTCCTGTATACCATTTTAAACCAGGATAATATTTCTTATACTATGTACTTAAATATTCCTATTGTACATTAGGTTAATCACATCTAGTCTAACCTCTTTAATTCTGGCCTTTTTATAACAAAAGTAAAATGATTTGATTATCAAGTGCCTCTTTACAAAGGCAAACTAGACCTTAAGCCTTATCATGCTGGTTGCAGCTCTAGTTCCTAGCTGACCCATCCTGAATGTTTAAAGCTGACTCAGTTCATTGGTCTGTGTTAACCCAGTATTATCTATGCTCGGCTTTATTGTCTTATCCTTCTATTTGGGCTTCCCAATGAACTGTATGTGGGAACTTTTTCAGAAGGTATTTACTAGCCCTGGGGTTTGTCGTCAGAGTTCCTCGCATCATTGGCTGAAAAGCACTTTGAGATTAAGATTCTCCGGAGGAAATAGCAATCAATTGCTATTTTCCGGTTTTAAATGTAATACATTCCATTTACCTTGTGCTTGAAGGTACTGGTGTTGACATCAGGACCACTTATTAGCTGTGGATACTGTCAACAGCTGTTACTCCGTTATCAGTCATAAAAGATGGCTGTGGGAAGTTTGTGTAGAAAAAAAAATCTGTTTTATCCCAGCTATTTCTGCACTTCTATTTTACTCATTTGATACCTTTGTCAAGCACAGTGTCTTTAGGCTTACTAGCGAAGAAATGTATTTAGGGAATCAACTTCATTGGCATTATTCGTTTTGAAAGCTCTCTCCAGGCTACTGCTGTGCAGTGAAACTAGAGGTGAAGAGCTAGGGTAAAATGAAATTAGAGGAGTAGAGAGTGAGTTTAATTTTCCTGCTGCTTAAAAGTAGGATTAAATCGATACTGTACATTTATCCTTACAAAATATGGAGTTGGATTACTCAGTAGCCTCCATACCTCTATCATAAAAGAAACGGAGCTGTGAGTTTCCCTTTCTCTAATGCTGAGGAGTAGTTGATTGGATTACTATTTATATGATGCATCCAAAATCTGGTCCTGAATCCCATGTATGTGTATCATCTCACTTTCAAGTGAGTGAGTGAACTGCCTTCACTGAAAGTAGATGCTTAAAATGATGTGAGGTGATATAAAAGCTGTCTGTGTGACTGTTTTACATATCTGATTGATGTTATGTTTATTGAAGCACGGAAATGACTTCAATAGAAATTGAGTTTGTGGTCATTAAGTGGTTTATTGGTTTACAATATTGCTATTTTACTGCATACATTCTAAGTTGGATAGAAACCCACTATCCAACTTAATCAAAATTACCTAATCACCAAGTAAGAAAGTTGGCATATTATTTCCTAAATATATGACTTAATGGATCATTTCAGATACACTTGATCTGAATCTAATTTCATACAGCATTACATAGGACCATACAATAATGTGTTCATATGCTGGCTAATGTGTTAATATTAAACCAAGCAAAACAGCTCAAACTGATGTCACCTGAGCAATAAATTGATACTGTTTAAAGTCCCTTTGCATGTTGCTCAATGCTACATAGCATACTTAGTGTGATTACTTTGTTCTGTGGTAGATATGTGGCATATACACTGGTGAAGATAGTGAAATTTGCTTAATTTCTGTAAGTCGGCCAGCTGTGTAAATTACAGGAGCACTACTGCAGAACATGGGACTGCCTAAATAGAAGTACAGCGAATTGTTGGGCTCAAAAGAATTATTGAGAAATCACACTTCTTGGTTAGCATTTGCAGTTTGAAATTGTAATTCCAGGAGCCTGAACATAAAATGTCATTTTTGGCTCAGTGTTCTGCATGTTTGTCAATGAATCTGAGAAGCACATAGTAATATATTGATAATTTTCCATCTGGGGTTCACTTGTATTCAATGATGTTTCAGCACAAGTGAGACATAGGTTAATTAAGAAGCAGTTTGTAGAATGAAGTAGGTGAAATCAGCTAATTTGGGTAATGGAAGCAATTTTCAAACACCTGTTTGCTTCAGCGGGTAAAACGTTTATCTAAAAGTTGGTAACATTTGTAATTCTTGCTGCCTTTCAATTCTTGTAATTCTTGAGGTCGATAAAATGAGGACCCAGATTGTTGGGGGCAATATGCTGACTCTGTAAACCGTTTAGAGAGGGCTGTAAAGCACTATGAAGCGGTATATAAGTCTAAGTGTTATTGCTATTGAAATTTCCTCCAATTACATTTGTATTATATGCAGTGGATGTTGTAGTGGCTAACCTGGACCACAACAATATATTATTCATGGATGGTCGGCTGTCCTCTCCAGATCACTATTTGTCTCTTTCTGTAGCACTAAGTAAAAAATGGATTCAATGGAGAACTTTTGAAAAAAAAAAACCACAGCAGTGACAAATATGAAGCTAAATCTCATATACGCATAATCCTTGACTTACGGCCACAATTGAGCCCAAAATTTCTATTGCTAAGCAAGGCAGTTAAGAGAGTCATAAAGTCACTTTTTTCAGTGCTGTTGTAACTTTGAACAGTCACTTACAACCAGTCACTAAATGAATGGTTGTAAGTCGAGGACTATCTATATTAGGGAATTTAGGAAAGCAAGCACACAGATTATTTCTATAGAATTATTGCTCACAAAGTATCATGAACAGATGTATAACTAAAATAAGTGCACAGTCTTGAATAAGTATGGTACATGCTAATAGTGTCCATTGGTTGCAGATTTAAAAAGTAGTGTTTCAAAATGACTTTTACAACCATGTTCCTCAGCTGATCAGGGATATTTTGTTGTTATTTTAGAAAAAAAATCTCACTGATTCATGTAAATCTGCAGAAACCCTTTCCAAAACAAGTTGGATTTTTAGTTTACTCTCTTCATAACAATAAAACTAAGATATGGGGGGGAAAAATTGCAACCTGGGCTTCCAGTTACAGGTCCTTGTTTTTCTTTTAACTGATTATAATAATGCTGTTAAAAGTACACTAATAATTTGTTGTATGTGCCACACACATTAATTTTACTGGACTGTTGAAAAGAAAACAAGATTACAGTGTTTAATCTGCTTAATTTTTTTAAACATTTTCCATAACTAAAAGGATATGCCTGATACAGCAGGATAATAATATGCAAACTTAGACAAAATGTTGATCCTTTTTAAAGGAAATTGTTTTCTTCACAGGATGAATGGCTTCTGTAAGTTGCCTGCTGTGTATTGTGTGGATTGTCTTGTTTAATGTTTCAGAATGTTTAATATACTTTTTCAGAAATATTTGTGCCCATATGAAAATGTAATTGATCCACTGAATCTTATGGTCAGTTTCTTGTGTTACCTGCTATCTTTGATTTTTTTAAAAATACCTATATTGATCTCTAAACTTTGGTAAGATATATTTGGACTGTTAGAAAACAAAAGTGCCTTTGTTGCCTAATAAATTTGAATCCTTGGAAATATGTACAATTAGAAATTCCCAATCACAGCAAGTGACAGCAATTTGCCAACTGTGGCTGATTTTGGAAAAGCTAAGTGGAGTTAGTATCACAAGACTACACAAAAAAATCCAATATACTATTGACATATAGTCATCAGGAATCAAACTTCACTAGAGGGACTTTAAAAATGCCATCTTTTTTATGTGTGCATAAAATATCATTGTGTATTGCTAGTCCCTTACTCGTCTATCATAATATATGATAGAGCCTACACATGGTTAGGCTCTATTTTCCATAGGCAAAACAAGAATGAATGGCAAGATGTTGTGTATATTAGTGAAGGTCATCATTGATAAAACATTGAAGTCAAGATTCTGATCAAAATTCAGAGGCAGCTAAAAATAATTCTTAACTTCTGGGGCTGATATTCTCTCAATTTATGTTTATTTGGATAACAAAGTGACTTATTTTAAGGATGCTGTAATATTTGCTGTAACACCTGATTTCACTTTTAGTTATGCTTATTTTTAGGTCTCATATAGCTGAATACCACAGTTAATATGGAACAATAGATGCTGTGTGGATTAAAAAAAATGGGCCATGCTTCCATTGTATGGTATTTCATGAACTTACTCTCTGGATTTCCAGACCACTAAATGTTAAAGGTTGACATATTGTCAAAGCACTAAGTCTAATTCCATTGTAATGTAATCATTTTTGAATGTGTTTAAGCAAACACTGGTTTTTTCCCCTAAAATATATAAATATTTCTTTAGTGTGTTTGTTCCGTAATTGGGTCAGAAACAACATCCCCTACTTTGTATTGTTGTGAAATGTGGGTAATTCATAATTACTAGAACCTGTAACTATTACAAGGGGAATCCTTCTCAAATGACCGGACGACCTTCAAAACACCTTGAGATCTTTGAATAATTACAGTACATTTTAGCCTGGTCAGATCCTTAGATTGTTCAGTAAAGCAGTCCCAAGTCTTGTGGTCAGTCACAGATCTTTAGCTAAATGTTTGGAAACTTAAAAAATACTTTGTTGGTATTGTAGAATGGCAGAAATATACATTTCTGTCAAAAAAAGAAAAAGAAAACTTATGTTCCACCTACTCTATTTTTCTTTTCTAAATTACATTTTGTAGTATAGGTGAATTTCAGATTATTCTTCCTTAAAAATAATGGAAATTCAAAAACAACTCATTGACCACACAAGAAAGTTATATGCAGGGCAAGAAACCACAGTATGCTATTTAATACTCCTTCCTCCTCCTATTTTCTCCACAAAAACCACCCTGTGAAATAATTTGGGCTGAAACAGAGTGGCTGGCCCAGGTTATCCAACCTTTCATGTTGAAAAAAGTGGAAAGTATAAGATGTCAGCCAGCAGCAAGATGGATGGCTTCAGTTACAATGGGGATGAGTGCATTGAAAGACCAGATTAGGGATTGATAGTCATGCAGAAAATTTATGTGGTCACTAAGAACTGAAAATGACTTGATGGCACATAATCGCCTACAGTTTAAAAGATACAACCTGAAACCAAGGTTGGAAACAAATGGCCCCAATAACATCTTACTTGGCAGCCAGACATGCAGGAAGCAGCATCTAATAAACAGTTGTGGAAGGAACAATACCCTAATGAAGGACCTATCAAGGAAGAAACTAATCCTAGCCAAGCTGTTACATATAAACAATCAGCAAACTCCACCCTCCTGTGCACTGATGATACTATCTAGCCTGGTAATGAAATGTTTGTAGGAAAATATGCTCAGAAGTCAAAACTCAACAGTTCGACCCTGTGCTATGTATATTTTCTACTACTGATATTTCATTATGACTTTAGAAAGATCTTACCAATTATTTCTGTCTTACAGACAATAAATCCTGGCCTTGAAAGAAGCAGCAGTTTAAACTTTCAATTTTAATATAATATAAAATATATTTTACTATAATTTTTAAAAGAGAAATATAGAAAAAAATAATAAAACACCATCATAAAGGAGCAACTGGAAAAGGCATGAAACAACATCTTCAAAGGAATACAATTCACAAGGAAAAAAACAATACGCTACCCTTCTTGGATATCTGAGGGAGATGAATGATTAAGAAATATGAAACATAAATAAAAATATCATCAGAGGTAATGGCAGCAAATTAGAAACACTAATGTAAAAAAACTACTCACACCAACCAAGTGCTCCACTATTAAAGTAACAACCCAGACTTCCACAAAAGGAGCTGTGTAAGAATATTATTCAGATGAGCAGAAACAACTGCTGTAACCAAGAACAGAAAAAGAAAACCAATTGCCTATATATCTTCCAACAAAATGGATACTTATACAACTTTATAAAAAAAAATGCCTGACCCCTCAATGCTTTTCTTTTTCTTTTATTTCTTTTAGTTTCCATTAGCTTGTATTGTTTTAATAAAAATTACTATAAAGAGAAATAGTAATATCAAATAATTATGAAATTGTAATTTAAAAAAAATTAAAAATGAACATACTAAATATAATTTTTTATGTATTTATAAAAATATATAAAATGTATTGCAAATATACACAGGTATTGCAATGCCTGCAAACAAATAACAAAGCTTAAGAGAGCACAAAGGACTCCAAAGTTAGATATTCATGATTCTCCCAACGGTGCTTTTTTCTGAAGGCAACTGGACTTTCTTGTTTTTTTCTTTGAAGATGTTTCACTTCTCATCCAAGAAGCTTCTTCAGCTCTGACAGGGTAGTGGGGAATGGAAGGATTTATATTCCTTTCAGATAGCTGGTCATTTGCATCCTTTTAGAGGGTCGTTGAAGCACTTGGAGGTTTATCTGTGTCCTGGGTCAACTGTGTAGTGCTGGTTCAGTCTGCAATTTTTCCTCTGGAAATCCATTCCTACTCCCACACCACTCAAAGGGTGTTCATCCCAAATTGTGAAAAGAAGCAAAACATCTTCAAAGAAAAAAACAAAGTCCAGTTGCCTCCAGAAACAGCACCTTTGGGACAACCATGACCTGAATGACTGACAATTTGGGATGAACACCCTTTGAACGGTGTGGGAATAGGAATGGATTTGCAAATATTTATTTATTTGTAAAATTAAGGTAACTCTGGGCAGCTTACAATCATAAAAGGTAAAATTAAATTAAAAACATGCCCGGTAAGTTAATACAAAAAGTCAAATACTCTGGCGCAATTAAAAGATGGGGCGGGCAGGAGCAGGATGGGGAGAGGTGGGATCTGTTGTTAATCTGTTGTTCAACCTGGATGGGAAGAAACAGACTCAAACTCAAACCCAACAAGACTGAGTGGCTCTGGATATTGCCTCCTAAGGACCATGTCGACTGTCCCTCCTTGGTTCTTGAGGGAGGAAAATTAACTCCCTTGGAACGGGTTCGCAATTTGGGGGTCCTCCTAGATCCACAGCTAAAATTAGACCAACACCTTACAGCTGTGGCTAGGGGGGCTTTTGCACAGGTTTGCCTGGTGCACCAATTGCGACCATACTTGGAGAAGGAGGCTCTACTCACGGTCACTCATGCCCTTGTCACCTCCCGATTGGACTACTGTAATGCGCTCTACATGGGGCTACCCTTGAAGAGTATTCGGAGACTACAATTGGTGCAAAATGCGGCTGCACGTGCTGTGGTGGGTGTTTTAAGATACACCCACGTAACACCCATACTCCGCCAGTTGCATTGGCTGCCCATTGGTCTCCGGGTACAGTTCAAGGTGTTGATCATCATCTTTAAAGCCCTACATGGCTTAGGACCAGGTTACCTCCGGGACCGCATTCTACCTCATACTTCCCTTCGACTGGTTAGGTCCCACAGAGTGGGTCTCCTCCAGGTCCCGTCAGCCAAACAATGCCGACTGGCAGGCCCTAGGGGTAGGGCCTTCTCTGTGGGGGCCCTGCTCTCTGGAACCAATTCCCCCGGAGATCCGAATCATCTCCACCTTGCTGGCCTTCCGAAAAGCCATTAAGACATGGCTCTTCCTGCAGGCAGGTTCTGAGACAATTTTACATCTGTGGTCTCCCCCATGTATGCATGGTGTTGTATGTCCTTTTTAACTTTTTAAAAATTGTTTTTAAATGATTTTATTGTTTGGTGTTCTTTGAAATGCTGTACACCGCCCTGAGTCCTTAGGGAGTAGGGCGGCATAGAAGAATTTCCAAATAAATAAAATCAATCACCTCCATTGTGGTTTATCAATTAACAAAAGTTTACTGTGGTTTATAAATCACAGTAACTGAGTTTACAGAACATGTGGATTAGCACCAGGTGTGTTCTAGGCCACAGAGATGTAGATTGTGGAATCGTTGCTATCTAAGGATCAAATAAATTCAATTTATAAGCTGTCTCAATAATCCAAGCGACTCTAAGCAACAAATATTAAAGCAGTGACAAAAAAACAAAGATACACAAAAAATACAGAAAGATTTGGAAAATTGGAAAAAACTACAGCTGTCCTTGCTCGGCAGGATAGCTGTAGTAAAAATGAATGTTTTACCAAGGTTTTTATTTCTTTTTCAAACGATTCCTATACTCAAAAAAGATGATAATTTGAAAGAGTGGCAAAAGGGTATTAATAAATTTATTTGGGCAGGGAAAAAACTGAGAGTAAATCAGAAAATAATGCAAGATTCACGAGAGAGGGGAGGATTTAAAATGCCTAATTTAAGATTGTATTATGAAGCAGCTACCCTCTCAGTAATTACGGATTGGATTAACTTGACGGAAGAGAGGATACTAAATATAGAAGGGTATGGCTTGTTTTATGGATGGCATGCTTATTTAGTGTATAATAAAAAAGTAGATAAAGCCTTTAAGAGTCATATATTAAGAAATGCTCTATTACGTGTCTGGAAGAAATATCAATGTAAATTAAATGATAAGTTACCTATATGGACAGTGCCCAGACACGCGATAGAGAACATAAATATAGAGCAAAAGTTAGATAAGATTACATATAAAGAATTTCTTTATGTAGAAGGAATGAGGTTACAATTAAAATCAATGGAGCAATTAAGAGAAGAAGGAGTAATTAAGTCTTGGTTCCAATATGGGCAACTGCAGGCCAGATGGAAAGAGGATTCAAAAGTAGGTATTTCTCAGCAAGATGACAACTTGGTAATTCAAATAAAGAACAAAGGACCAATGCATATAAAGAGATTATATAACGTATTAGTGGAATTAGATTCCGAAAGAGAGCTAGTTAAGGATTGTATGATAAAATGGGCGCAAAATATTGGTGAACCTATAATGATGGAAACATGGGAGAATATATGGGTTAGAAATGTAAAATTTACACAAGCTCAAAATCTAAGAGAAAATGTTTATAAAATGTTTTATAGATGGCATTTGGATCCAAAAAAACTAGCTTGTATGTATCCAAATTTACAACCTAAATGTTGGAGATGTGAATGTGAAGATGCTACTTATTTTCATATTTGGTGGTCTTGTAAGAAAATTAAGGCTTTTTGGATTAAAATATGGTGGATTATTCAGAATATTTTGAAGAAAAAAATTAAGTTTACACCACAGTTCTTCTTGCTGGGAATAATTACGGACTGTACTGTAATAGAGACTAAATTGATTTTGAACATGATAACGGCTGCCAGATTGCTGGTAGCACAATACTGGAAGAAAGAAGATATACCTACTATTGAGGAATGGACAATAAAAGTTACACATCTGGCAGAAATGGCAAGAATCTCATCATATTTAAAAGATCATTCAAATGAAAGATACATATTGGAATGGAGTAGATGGACTGATTATATTCAAAAAAAGTATCAGATTAAGAAGATATATATATAGTTTAATAATGATATATGGTTAGAATTTTAGAATAGTTTAATAGATTTTAGATAAAGTGGAGGTTTTTTTTCCCTTGGGAAAAAAAAGTATATATATATATATATATATATATATATATATATATATATATATATATATATATATATATATATATATATATATATATATATATTTTAGAGGAATTTTTGAGTTTATATTTTGTTAGTATATTTTAAGTTTATGGTTATTTGAAGATTATATCCTGTGTTCTTTCTGGGAAGCCGGGGAAGGGGAGGGAGGAGGTTGGGGGGAAGGGGGGGAATTAAAAAATGTTTGTACTTTATACTAATAAAACTTTTTCAATTAAAAAAAACAAACAAAGATACTAACCAATATATATTACGATGTTGGAGGGAAATACAGAATACATCCAAGAATAAAATATCCGTGTCAGTGCAGAGTCCTAAATCATCCAAAGCCTGCTGGAAGAGCCACATGCTTTCCTAAAATGACAATAAGGCTGGGGCTGTATCAGGGGTGGGTTCCACTTACCTTCGCCACCGGTTCACATCGCAACGTTTCACTCGCACGTGCTGGTTACATTCGCACACACGCGGGCGTCCCCTCATGCGATTTGCCTTCCGCACATGCTCAGAAGCAGGAATTAGCCCGAAACACAGCTGAGGAGCTCATCAGCTGTGCTTCGGGCGAAGAAATAAAGGACAGATTTCACTCATGGGTGGGAGGGCCCTTTTTCAAGCCGCGGAAGGGGGAAAATCCCAAAAAAAGATGGTGGTGTGCACGGAACGGCACCGACAGTGACGTCACCGGCGGGTCACTACCGGTTCGGCCGATCCGACCCGAACTGGGAGGAACCCACCCCTGGGCTATATAGATAACAAGGGGAATGTTGTATCTTTATAGTTCTCTATCACAAGGCCACAACCTCCAAAAGATTTCTCCACACATTTTCTATTCTTTTTTTTTTGATGACCCTACTCTACTTCATCTGACCTTTTGAATAAAAGATGTCATAAGAGCTCAGAAGGGAATTAGTGTTACTGTAAAGCCTGAAGGTCATTCTTGGTTTCAGATGCAGTTTTAATACCTTTGACATTAACTGCAGAAATATTAGAATCAAATGTAGTTTTACAGTCAGCTATAGAAGACAGATAGTTTTCTGAAAACGGATTGAGAAAGCTGGGAAGGTCTTCCAAAGGATGACATGTGGGATTGGACTGCAAGGATTCAGTAAATTAACATATTGAGCTCGGCTTCAACACTAGGATTTAGAAAAGGCTCCCATTGCATTTCAAAATGGAAGAATATTTGAGAAAATTCCAACAAATAATTAGCTTCTTTGAGAGAACATTGTGGAATCTTGTGATCCCTGTGTTCAGTTGTGGCTGATGTGAAAGAGATTTTCTGGAGTAAAAAGTAGTTTTGCAGTTCATCTAAACCCCTAAACCTTATATGCATATATTGTTGTGAGACTCCTGAGGCAACATTCTTGGGTAGGAGATGCTGGGGGAGCACAGATTGAGGAGATCTTGATAAGGAGAGCTATGTTTTCTATCTGACCTGACCTGCAGTCCTTAAGTTAGCTTATTATTATTATTGGGCACAGTGGAGAATGCTGATCTGTAATCGATGCTAAAGTAAAATTTGGCTAACTAACAAGTCAACAGAAATCCATTGATGGGACCTTTATCTTCTTCAAGACAAGCAATAAAATAAAACTATTGGGAAAAAAGTCTCCCAGATGTATTCTGACAAGATATCCTTTCAGAGGGAAAAAAAACATATCCTTTTTAGGTGACAGATGTAGTATTTAGATCAGAGGTCTTCAAACTTGGCAACTTTAAGACTTGTGGACTTCAACTCCCAGAATTCTCCAGTCAGCATAAATCACAGCATGATTTAGATAATGCTTCTAATATTTTTCAGTACCTTGAAAAAGTGCTGCCTGAGGAATTCTGGGAGTTGGTGTCCAGACCTTTTCAGTTGTCAAGATTCAGAAACACTATTCTGAATTGTGGGCAGTCATCGACTAAGTCTATGCTCTGCCATCAGGGGCTAATAATTCTTTTGTTCTTGCTGCAAAAGAAGAAAAAGTAGCAATAGCAGATAGACATAACTTTTAGCTATTTGTCAGCTAAAGTAGTCTCAAATTGTGCAGGTCTCATTTATATGGCATAAGACCTTTTGAACTCAATCCTTCAAGATATGTGAACTGGCAGCTGAGCCATGGTCGGTTGAATAAACGACAGTTGAATTGGTTCACAAAATATCTTAAATCAAAACCCACCAGACTTCATTATAGTTAGGGTAATGCATGAACCCAGCCTACTTTATAGCTTAGATTTTCTTTCATATGGGATGCCCGTGGCTGGAAGTAGAACCTTTTTTACTGCAATGTCTAGCTAATGGGCATCAATTCTCCCTGATTATTTTTTGTTTGTTTATGGAGAAAGAAGGCTGTGGTTATTGATTATAGCTTTTAATACTGTAGTTCATATTGAACATTTGAGTAAGCATACTTTGTGAATCTGTCAAATGTATAATAAAAATAAAATAAGATGTCACATTTGGTACATGCAAAATGAAAACATGCTTTCATAATAAATAATATATATGTATTAATATATTGATACCATTGATACCAGCCAGAGGCCTACATAGGATGCTGCCCATAGTATTTCATTTGTGACGTTTCAATGTACTTTTCAATTAACCCCAAATAAGTCTACGGTGTCATTGGTTGCAGAAAAGTTAGTCTGACTGCAGCTTTAAATAGTCCGTTGCTTACTTGTTCATTCCTTTTAGAGAAGAGGAGTTGGGTTACAAGAGCACAGATAAATAATAAAATGAACGCTGGCTGGCTGTGAACCTTCATTCTTCTATTTGCCTATTTGAAAGCCTGAAAACTTTACTGAGGTAGTAGGAAAATGCCACAGGTGAAAGTTCCAGGTAGGTCTACACCCAGTATATTGATAGGTAGACTTAATCGCAATCTAACTACGTTGCCTTGTATCTATAAAAGCTATTTTCTATTTTTTAAAAAACTAAGTATTGTACTGGGGTAAAAAGAATTTGAATGAGGAATTGGTAAGCCTTTTAATTTTCCCCAAATGAGTCATTTGGTAGAACAGAAAGCAAGTAGTTGTTATACCAAAAATGTGAAAAAAGATGGAAGAGACTGTGAACTCAGTTCAACAAAACCCACTCCACTCCCACCTGAGCAGAAACTGGTATGGTAGTGGATAAGGTGGTAAACTGAGGGCAAATTAAATGTGTCAACTGATGCCAACTAGAATTACAGGAGTTTACTCAGAAATTTATTATGAACCTGGAACTCAGTGCAGCTAGGAAGCTGAGAAAAAGAGGGGTGGGGCTGTGGGGGGAACAGAGAGAGAGAGAGAGAGAGAGATAATAAAGATAGCTCTATTCGTTAAGTATAACTGTTTTGTTTAGAGGTGATTATTGAAATATTAACATTCTCTCAAAAGCATTAATAGACACTGCAAATTTACTAACTTGTTTACAGAGCATGTAGTATATGGAAATATATGTGAACTGTGCGCATTTCTATTTTTACTAAGAAAATATTCATATCCAGTTCATTACTTTTCTCTGCACAACACTTATTTTTGAAGGCAGGAGATTCAACTCGTGTAAGAGCTTTGGATTGATGACTTAGGGCAGTGATGGCGAACCTTTTAGGCACTAAGTACCCAAACCGGAAGGCGCATGCACGCTGGAAACCTGAACACCAGCTGGCCAGCACGTGTGTGCTCCGGAAACCCGAACACCAGCTGGCCAGCACGCGCATGCGCCGGAAACCCGAACACCAGCTGGCTGGCGGGAGGCGGGGCATCCCAACACCAGTAGCTCTGCAAGGGGCACAATCTTTTTCTTCTTTGAGCTTCTGTTTCCCTGCAAATGATGATGAGAAACGCCACGGAGAAACACGGTGGACCTGAGTTGGGGCGATAGCACACGTGCCCACAGAGAGGGCTCTGCATGCCACCTCTGGCACACGTGCCATAGGTTCGCCATCACGGTCTTAGGGTCTGTGCAGTTAATATTTATGAATATGTAAAGATTAAGCCACACCTTTTGATGTGGTCCTGGTCACCAACCCAGATTAGATCCTGCAACATTATCACGGGGGACATTTATTTGCCTTCATTCACTTTGTTAATATTCTTTCTTTCTCCCTGTTGAACAGTTCATAAAAAATATGCAGAAAGCTTAAGCCACAGCTTTTTGGACATTTGTCTATTGAAAATTACAACTGTACATGCGAGAATGAATGAACATCTCTCAAATGTTCCATCCTGCAATTTATTGAAGAAACACGAGTATTGTCAAGGAGTCAATATTTGAAATATAGGTAGTCCTTGATATATAACCACAATAGGGACTGGAACTTCCATCACTAAGCAATGAGGTTGTTAAGTGAATCGAATCCAATTTTACAACCTTTTAGCCATGGTTGTTAAGTGAATCACATATTTATTAAGCAAACCCAGCTTCCTCCTCCCCCCCCCCCCCCCGTTGAGATTGCTTGTCAGAAGCCGGCAGAGAAGGTCGCAAATGGCAATCGCATGACTCCAGGATGCTGCAACGATCATAAATACACAACGAAAGTGTGAGGATTGGTCATAAATCTCTTTTTTTACTTGCATCACTGGCACAATTTGTCCTGGTGAGAAAACTGTCTAGATACCTGGCTACTGCTGGGTACAAGGCTGAATATAAGTCACTCCGTTCAGCATCACTATATGCAAGGATTTGGTGCTGCTAGGAAAAAGAGGACTTCTCGGTCTTTGTAGAATGTGGCTGTGGCAACAACAAAATAAGGTTACCAGATGTCCGGACAAAGGAGGGTCCCTTTTTGTCTTCATGTCTTCTGTCAGGCAAAAGCTTAAAATAATTGTTCGGCTTTTTCATTGTTTTGTTTGTGGGGTTTAGGGACATTTTTCACAACAGTAGCTAGGCAAAATCACATCAGATATCTGTACAATTAGCACAGGGGACCCCCAAGACTGTGTGCTCTCACCACTTCTCTTCTCTCTATATACCAATGACTGTATCTCTAACGATCCATCTGTTAAACTACTGAAGTTTGCAGATGATACAACAATGATTGGCCTCATTTGAGACAACAATGAAACCGCATACAGACGGGAGGTTGAACAACTAGCCTCGTGGTGCGACCATAACAATCTGGAACTGAACACACTCAAAACCGTAGAAATGGTGGTAGACTTTAGGAGAAATCCTCCCATTCTACCACCTCTTATAATACTAGACAACACAGTATCAACAGTAGAGACCTTCAAATTTCTAGGTTCTATCATATCTCAAGATCTAAAAGCAACATCAAAAACATCATCAAAAAGGCACAACAAAGAATGTTCTTTCTGCGCCAACTCAGGAAGCTCAAACTGCCCAAGGAGCTGCTGATACAGTTCTACAGAGGAATTATTGAGTCTGTCATCTGCACCTCTATAACTGTCTGGTTCGGTTCTGCAACCCAACAATACAGACACAGACTTCAGAGGATAATCAGAACTGCAGAAAAAACAATTATTGCCAACCTGCCTTCCATTGAGGACCTGTATACTGCACGAGTCAAAAAGAGGGCCGTGAAAATATTTACAGACCCCTCGCATCCTGGACATAAATTATTTCAACTCCTACCCTCAAAACGACGCTATAGAGCACTGCACACCAAGACAACTAGACACAAGAACAGTTTTTTCCCCGAACGCCATCACTCTGCTAAACAAATAATTCCCTCACCACTGTCAAACTACTCACTAAGACTGCATTACTATTACTATTAGTCTTCTCATGGTTCCTATCACCCATTTCCTCCCACTTATAACTTGTTGCTTGTATCCTTATGATTTATATCAATATTGATTGTTCCTGATTGCTTATTGTACTCTATGACAATCATTAAGTGTTGTACCTCATGATTCTTGACAAATGTATCTTTTCTTTTATGTACACTGAGAGCATATGCACCAAAGACAAATTCCTTGTGTGTCCAATCACACTTGGCCAATAAAGAATTCTATTCTATTCTATTCTATTCTATTCTATTCTATTCTATTCTATTCTATTCTATTCTATTCTATTCTATTCTATTCTATTCTATTCTATTCTATTCTATTCTATTCTATTCAAACTTTTGTGGATTGTGACCACAAAAAGTCTCTACTTCTTTCTTTTTTCATCTGTCAATAGTGTCAACAGCCTTCATTTATATTATTTAATTTATTTCCTGATTCCAGCAATTACCTTCAGTTCAGCCCCTTTAAATCTATGATCATGCAGTCGTTGATCACATGATTCATCATATGTTTCTATTATTAAATTTGAAAACTGCATGGTGGACAATTTTATGTTATTGCCATCATATGTTATTTAAAATAAAGATTGGTAGGGGGGAAATGCAATTGAAAAACCAATCTTTTATAATATATACCTGGCTGACTGGGAGAGGACTTGGAATATGAATTATAAAATAACGAAATCAGCAGCTTATAAAGAAAATTATTACAAAATGTTCTATAGGTGGCACCTGACACCTTAGCCAGCAAGATTGGCTAAGATATATCCAAATTTAAATCTGGCTTGTCAGAAATGTAAAAAAGATGTAGGTACCTTCTTTCATATGTGGTGGACGTGTCCTGAAGCGAAGGGATACTGGAAGAAAATACACAACTGGCTGCAAGATATGACAGGAAGAGCAATAGAATATACCCCGGAATTTTTCCTACTTGGAATAATCAGAAAACAACACCCGAAGGACATTCAATATTTAATACTGCATATTGTGACAGCGACAAGGATTGCGTACACACAACATTGGAAGGACAGTCAAGTGCCCTCGGAGAATATAATAATGGCAAAGATATACAAATGTGCCGAGATGGACAGATTAACAATCGAACTGAAAGGACAAAATAATTTGGAATACTATGAAATATGGACAAAATGGTATGATTGGACCCAAAAAATGGGAAGTTTGAGAGACAATGTGGGACGAAGATGTAAGATTTTATAAATATGAAACAGTAATGTATAAATTATACAAACAAAATAATAATGTACGAAAATGGGTGTAGATCTGTGTAAAAATATTATGATGTATAAAATAGAAAATTAATAAATAAAATTAAAAAAAGAAAAGAAAAACCAGTCTTTTGATGCTGGAAAAAGTAATTTCATATACATGTAGACTTGGGTACTTTTTTGCATTTTTGCTGTAATTTTTGACATGGATGTCAAGGAAGCTAAAAAGTTAGGGGGGTCTTCCCTCATACCCACACATTTGTCCTCTTTTTCAATTGTCCGTATCATCAGCTGGTAACTCTACACAGAAAGAACAGCCCTAAGCAGAAGGTAAGAACAGGACTGTCCCTCTTACCATCTTCTATTCTGTGTCCTCAAGTAGAGAGAGCTTCATTCTTTCTAGCTCATTCCCAATATACAGTGTCACTGGCATTGCACACAGCTGTCACTAACCTCATCTCCAGCATACCTCTTTAAATCACCATGACATTTTATGCTTATCTTGCTTATTCCACCTGCCCATCTCTTGCCGAAGCATTATCACTTCCTTGCTTCTTCTAATTCCTATCAGCGGATCAGATACTCATCTGATTATTACTTTACCTCTACTGTAAAACTGGTAATATTAGTCGTAGTTTATTGTTGTGCAATACATTTGCAATCATTTGTATGTGTTGTGAATGCAGACCACAGGCTACATCTCCCTGTGATTGAGAGATGGCTTTATGAATGTGCACAGTTCAGCAACTCCAGCCCTTCCCTGTGCTGGTAGAATTTGGCTGAAGCCCACGGAGAGAGTCCTGTAAAAACACTTGTTGTTTCCCCCCTTTCCCCATCTCATCAACTTCTGATGAATGAATTGCAGTTTTCAAAAATCTGGAGAAATCCAGGTAACTGGAAAAGAACAATTGTTTCAGGGAATGTCTATTTTCATAGTCATAGGAAAAATGTACAGTCAGGAATTTGCATTTCATTTCAGTTTGATGTGATGTGCTCTTCTAAAACTCATTTTTATGTATTTGTGCAAGATATGGAATGAGTTATTTAGTATCAGCCTTCAATCAGATCTCAGGCTATGTTTATGAAGATACAGTTTTCCTTTAGAACATACAGGTAGTCCTTGACTGATGACACAGTTGGGTCCACAATTTCAGTAATTAAGTGAAAATCACACAACCACTTAGCTCAATGACTGCAATCAATGACTCCTGGCTCAATCATTGCAGTTGTTAAGTGAAGCCTCAGGGGGAGGACCAGGGCTCACTGGCACATGGAAACATGATGCAGGCCAGAAGGGATCAGCCTGTTCCCCAACCAGTCACAAATGGGAGCTCTCAGCCCGCTCCAGGGTCTGCCAGCAAGCCTGAAGCTGCTGCAGGCCTGGATGCTTTCAGTGTACTTCCCACCGAGTCACCCAGTCACACACAGTCTCAGCCCATCAGGAGGCTCTGTTTTAAGATTGCAAGAATAGTACCCACTTGCAGAATAGTCTGTGCAGGAAGGCCACACTTGTATTGGCTGCGCATGCCTCTCAGAAGCTGCAGATAAACAAAAAAGAAAATTGTATGCTGCTGGATTCTGGAACTGGCTAAGGTCATGGCCAAAGATGACCGAGGCCATGGCTGCTTTGTGCGTGCTGGTAGGTCCTGGAACCATTTACAAGTGCTCATACGTGGGTAGGTGGGGAATAAGCTGAAAATTCCCAGGGCCATGACAGCTTTAGGCATGGCAGTAGCCTCTGGAGCTAGCTGAGGGCTCCTGGATATGGCTGGGTGGCTGAGAGGAGACTTCCCCTCTGTCCCCTCAGCTCAGGGGTGGGCTGCTGGAGGTTTGCAGGGGTTCGGGAGAACCTCTAGCTAAGATTCTGCGCAGTTTGGAGAATCCCCAAATCCCACTCCTGGCTGGGCCTGCCCACCCCTCCCCTCCCAGGAATCCCCACGCGGCCCGTTTTGGATGCAGGTAAGTGCAGGACGGGCACGAAGGCTTGGGGAGGGCGAAAAACGGGCCTACCGGAAGTTTGGGAAGGCCGGAAATGGGAGCCTGCTGAGACTGTTTTTGCCCTCCCGGAGGCTTGAGGAAAGCCTCCGGAGACCGGGGAGGGCAAAAATGCCCCTCCGCCGTGATGCAGGAGGCCTACTAGGCCACGGCCACCATGACCACGCCCACCCAGCAACCCGGCAGAGAACCCCTTGCTAAATTTTTTGAAGCCCACCCCTGCCTCAGCTTACAACCTTTCATTCTAGAAAGCTGGCAGTAAAGATTGCAAATGGTAATCACATGATCGTGGGGTGCTTGACAACTAGACGTAAGTATAAGATGACCAGATTTTATTTTTTGTAAAGCGGGACACCATTGACGGGGGGGGGGGTTCTAGGGGAGCAAGATGGGAGGGGTCCGTCTCTCTTATCCTGCAGCTTTGTGCACCCCCCCAAACACCCCCCCCCTTCATCGCAGCCAGGGGTGGGTTCCTACTGGTGCAAGCTTACCTGTTTGTCGCCGCAGAGCCAGGGGTGAAATCCTGCCGGTTCGGCCGGGCCAGTCGTTCGGCGTAGAGCCGATGGAACTGGCGGCAGTCGCGGCGCGGGGCTTCTCCCGCCCGCTTCCCCCGCCCAGCTGGACGCCGCCATTCGGGTTATTTTGTCCTCTGCGCATGCGCAAAGCTGCATGCACAGAGGGCAAAATAACCCGAATGGCGGCGTCCAGCCGGGTGGGGGAAGCGGGCGGGAGAAGCCCCGCGCCGCGACTGCCGCCAGTTCCATCGGCTCTACGCCGAACGACTGGCCCGGCCGAACCAGCAGGATGCAGGGCAAATTCAAATTAAAAAAGCAGGACTTTTTTGAAACGCCGCGGGACAAATTATTCAAAAGCGGGACTGTCCCGCCAAAAGCGGGACGTCTGGTCACCTTACGTAAGAATGAACAGGCTGCCAAGGGCCTAAAATGCAGTCATGTGACCATGGGGTAGTGGTGGTATGAATCAAAAGTGCTTTATGGGCAACTAAACACCTTTTTTGAGGTTGTCATTACTAAGAATGGTCATTTAAGTACAGGTTGAAAATTGAAGACTTCTTGTATAGTAATTTGTTCCCTAGCATGCTGGCTGGGAACTTCTGAGAGTTGAATTCATACATCTTAAATTGCCAAGATTGTGAAACTTTATATTATATTTTCTTTTAGATGTTTCTTTTTTGACTAATTTCTCAAATGCCATAAGTGGTAGCAGGCTAGAAACCGGGAGACTTGGCTTACCCAGGAAAGCCAGCTGGGTGACTTTGGGCCAGTCACCCTCTCTCAGCCCAACTGAGAGAGAGTGGTTGTTGTGGGGAAAATAGGAGGAAGGTGTGTTTGCCATCTTGAATTATTTGTAAAAATAATAAAGGCAGGAAATAAATAAATAAATAAATAAAAATAAATAATACAGGAAACTCTATAATTTATCTTCTATGCTGAATATTTGCATTTTAATCTTAGAGTTAAAAAAAGAAAAAGGGAAGAGTTACAGTACATTTTACTTTTTTAAAATAAGATTGATTTTATATCTTCTAAGAGTGGTTTATTTCCCCAAAAGGACACCAGTCACCATGAATCTACCCTACATAGCCAGGAGATGGCATTGTTGGAATTATTTCAATTTTTGCATTTTGATCTTTTAATTCCCTCTTGTTTTTAATTCTTAATCACTGTCTGTTTCAGCAGTTTTCTCCCCCACCTGCTCCCATATCACTCCATCTCATCAACTATAATCAATAAAAGAGAAATGCAACTTTTCTTTGTAATGCTTTATGAACAGTCATAAAGCACTTAACAACTGCCACATTTAGTGACTGTTCAAATCTACTATAAGGTTATATTAACAGAATCTTGCAAGTCTGAAAATATATCTCTCCCTCCTTGTCTTTACGTTCCAGGGAACTAAGAAATGCTTTCCATACCCCCATTTCTTTAGTGTGAGGGCCAAGTAACATGGACTCTGTAACACTAGCAACATTATATTCCACATATTATTGCAGCCTTCTTTTGCTGTGTTCTCCTTATAACCAATACATTTTTTTCAGATGGGTCACTACTTCCATACTTTTTTCTTAGCACTACAACTTGAGAGGTTGATCTCTTCTCAGGATATATACAAAGTTAATATGGAGCTTTCTGTTGGATCTGGTGGATTAAGATGACCTATTGATTTATTGCCTTTTGCCCACAGAAACAGATGATGACATGCGCTCCTTTGCAGAGATGGTCTTTGCCTCAGAGGTGAAGGATGAAGGAGGACGGCATGAAATCTCTCATTTTGATGTGCCAGATATCTGTCCCATCTCACATCACGAAATGCAAGACCACATGATCACACAGGAGAACACAAGTGCTTCTGATAAACGGTGAGAATTGGGCATATGTCCTGAAAGTTTGGATAAACAATGTTGTAAGGCTAAGGCCTCTGCTATGGTGCCAGTGCCTAGAGCCACCTTTCTCCGAACCTATCATGCTTTCAGCCTCACCTAATTATTTTAAGAGAGAAACTGGCATGAAACTATAGCAACTTTATATCTAACTCTATGCAAAATCCATGTGCATTTTTACAAAAGAAAAATGAGAGGCAGAGTTTTGTTTGAAAGGGTGGACAATTCAGTGGTGAAATCCAATTTTTTTTACTACCAGTTCTGTGGGTGTGGCGTGGTGGGCATGGTGTGGCTTGGTGGGCGTGGCTTGGTGGGCATGGCAGGGGAAGGATGCTGCAAAATCCTCATTCCCTCCCCACTCCTGGGGGAAGAATATTGCAAAATCTCCATTCCCCCCCACTCTGGGGCCAGCCAGAGGTGGTATTTGCCGGTTCTCCGAACTACTCAAAATTTCCACTACCAGTTCTCCAGAACCTGTCAGAACCTGCTGGATTTCACCCCTGGCATTGGACATCTAACTAAGAAAAGGAACAAAGGAAAACAAAGATCTATTAGGGAGTATCCTGCCAAGAAGGACTAGAGTAGGCTGCTAAGCAAAATGGCAAATAATATTCCATCTATCTCTTCCTGTACCCATTTTATCAACAGGGAAGTTCAGCAACCATAAATAGAGAAGTTCGGCAGTGTAAAAATCTTATACTGTATATGAATGGATGAATGATGAATGAATGAATGAATGAATGAATGAATGAATGAATGAATGAATATATAGGAAGAATAACTGAAGATGCAAACAATATCCAAAACATCCTAGATCCATTTGCATACTGATCAATTCATATTCCTCCACTCCTAACAATTGAACATACTGTAAATGTACAGAACAAGGAATGATATATATGGAAAATATATGATCAACTGAACTAAACTGCTGCCAGAATATGAACAGAGTTTGAGCTTGTGTTCCGTTCCTTTTACTGGCTCCCAGGAAGAAGACGCTTTTGCGGCTGAAAACCATTGCGTTGGTTGTTCCTATTGCTGCTGCACACTGTTCAACCAAACTGTCCACTTTAGATGAGGTCATCTCTACTACTGCTATGTATGAAGATGTACCCAAATTTCAGCGTGTGCAGATCACAGGGGATTATGCTGCAGGGGTCAGTAGCTAAAGATCCTGAGCTTTGTCTGTCTTAGCCTTCTTTTGTCACTTCTTTCCACCATTCAGGTGGTTCAGATGTGACGGTATCATTAGTGACTTTTCAACTAGAATTATGTAAAATCTAATTTCTACTTAGCAACATTTTACTATACTATCTTTGACAGCAAGTAGAAGATAATAAGTATAATAAGAGGACTATTATACTGTCTAGCAAAAATGACAAACAAAGGAAAAGTGAAGTGTTATAGGCCCCTATTGCAAAGTAGATGTTGCAAATAAGAAATCTTGCTTATTACTGATTACGCAAAGTATGTTGGGGGAAATACATATTTTCAAATATGCATTAAACACTTTGCCCTATGTCAGTCCCTGTAAGCCAGCAAGAGAGCTGCAGAATGGTATGGACAGAGTAGGAACCTGTGACATGGTAACTGTATGAGGCCAATGTATATCTTGAGATAAAGTTTTGTCCCGAGTATATAATATAGCTATAAAATCTTTGAAAATATAATTGAAACTATACCATCTCTGACTAAATGGAGAGACTGCACTCTACAGTAACATAACAAAATCCTGTAAAAAAGTATCTTACTGTTGCTTGTTCCCAATCCTTATTCCACATTCTGAATCTCAAAGGATATAATCCAGAAATGGAGTGGGGAAGAAAAGATGCTAAGACTTTTTTTATGATAAATTCTATTTTTTTAATTAGCAGCAAACAACTGTATTATGAATGACATAATCTGAATCCAAGACAAATTTGTCATAAAAGAGATTTAGTGAATCAAAAGAAATAAAAATGAAAAATCATTCAGATGCTTAGAAGTGCTTGTTTTGGCATCTTATCATATCTTTTGATTTCCTTTAATTGCTGTCTCAGATGATGGTTCATTGGAGAAGATGGCTGCTGCTATAATATTTATTTACAAGACATATTGCCTACTTTTTATTATGAAAATAATAATCTCAAAGCAAGGCTACAAGATTAAAAGCAAAACAATTCACCTCCTTAAAACTTTTGTTAGAGTCTCTCCTCTTTAATACCTCATATTTTCTATGCTCCACTCACTGGGTGACTCCAAATTTGGCAGAGTGGTTGTCCCTATTAAGATTTGTAAGGACTTACAGGTTGCTAAGCAATGGGAGACACATACAATCTCTCTCTCCCTCCCTCCCTCCCCCCTCTCTCTTTCTCTTTCTCTCTCTCTCCATGATAAGACTTACCAAGTGGTCTTATTGGAACTACTCCATCCTTACCGTTATTACAACAATAACACAATGCATATAGATCCCATAATAGGCTATTGTAGTTTTTAGCCATTCTTGTGTTTTATGCTCTTATGATTATGAACTATCTGGAACTAGGAATCTTAACATACGTTACATTGTAGGTATCTGTGGAGGACTTTGAATTAGTCTGCCAGGGTCTGTATCGTGCCGTATGTATCCGAGAAAAGAATATGATGAAATCTTTCCAGCGATTCCCTAAGACTCCTTCCCAGTTCTTACGCGCAATTGAAAATGAAGTATGGAAGCCCAATGAAGAGATGTGGCCAGGTAACTTATGAATAAACTTCTTATTGGCAAGCCTTGCTGGGAGTACATAGAAAATATAGCTGTACTTGAAAGGAAGGCTACTTGGGCTGTTCATGCAGGATAAACTGAGTTGCCATTAAGGTGAACAATTCTTGAGGGAGCCCAGTCAGTTTCCTCTACAAGTGTTTTCCAAAGCAGAAATACCAAGTGATTGTGGAAACTGATCCTCAATAATAGCAAAAATCTATTGGTGCAAAGATTGAGTACTAAAGATGCAGATGCTTTGTGTCTTTTGTCACATCTCTTAGTGAGATGTGCTTTCTGCCAGGCCCTGTGAGACCAGTCTATCAAATACAAAAGTGGAAGAGAGAAACTTTCCTGAGGGAATTACAGAAGTCTGATTCTCATGTCATCTGTGACTGAGCAAATACGTTAGGCGTCTTCTGTTAAAGCATGCCAACTTTGCTATCTTAGGTAGGCAGATAGTCAGAGACCTACTGCTAAGGCAGCTCTGGGTTTATAATTAATGCAAAGGAAAAATGCTGATATCTCATTATCCTATATACTGATGATATTGGGGATTGAACCTATATCCTTCTATAGTACATGAAAGAGAAGTGGTACACCCCTGAACTGAAATGTCCCCTACCAATTGTATGTAATTCAAACTTTAATTGTTTGGGCAGAATTTCTGTTACAAGTTTCTTGTACTGACAAAACCTTGAATGTCCAACAGCACTAGAAAAATGTACAAAGTTTCTGAATGATAACAGAGTTTAATCTCCTTCTCCCTTTACTTTTTAGAATAGCCACAATACAGGTATGGACAAACTCAGGCCCCAAAACCAAATGCAACCCTCAGCAAACCTATTCCAACTTCATTTGCTTACCAATGTATCTGGGGGGAGGGGAGAGTGAAAAAGGGGAGGGAATGAAGACTACATGATGGAACAAATATACAGAAATCAAAATATGAATAGAATAGAATTCTATATTGGCCAAGTGTGATTGGACACACAAGGAATTTGTCTTTGGTGCATATGCTCTCAGTGTACATAAAAGAAAAGATACATTTGTCAAGAATCATGAGGTACAACACTTAATGATTGTCATAGGGTACAAATAAGCAATCAGGAAACAATCAATATTAATATAAATCGTAAGGATACAAGCAACAAGTTACAGTCATACAGTCATAAGTGGGAGGAGATGGGTGATAGGAACCATGAGAAGACTAATAGTAATAGTAATGCAGCCTTAGTGAACAGTTTGACAGTGGTGAGGGAATTATTTGTTTAGCAGAGTGATGGCGTTCGGGGGAAAAACTGTTCTTGTGTCTAGTTGTCTTGGTGTGCAGTGCTCTATAGTGTCGTTTTGAGGGTAGGAGTTGAAATAATTTATGTCCAGGATGTGAGGGGTCTGTAAATATTTTCACGGCCCTCTTTTTGACTCGTGCAGTATACAGGTCCTCAATGGAAGGCAGGTTGGCAGTAATTGTTTTTTCTGCAGTTCTGATTATCCTCTGAAGTCTGGGTCCGTCTTGTGTTTCATACGTGTTTCATTCACTGGTGGTGTTAGCATGTGGTAGGGTTTTTTTGCGGTAAGATAATTTAATAGGTACAAACTGTGAGCATGTGATATGGTAGTTCTGCAAGAAACAATAAAGAGAAAAGCAGGAGCAAGGTAAGGAGAAATATTTTGTTCAGATAATCAAAATGTAAGAAGTCAAAAGAAAGAATCTCAGCAAAAAGGTCTTACCTTTGGCAACCAAAGAAAGCATCACTGAGGGGAGGAATCTTTTCCCCCCAATATCAACTTATTTTCTAATGATTCCACAGATTTGTAGAATTTATTTGCATGCTTAGGGTGGCATAGGTCCTATACCTTTCCTTATCTTCACAGTGTTTCTTTGCTTGATTTCAGTGTTCACTTCACCAGTGAAGGATGGTGCAGATCGCTGGCAATCTGACAATCTTCCCAAGAATCTGAACTACCATACAGAAATGAAGGAAGGGGTGATATATGTCTATGCTGACAAAGAAGCTGCTGCCAGGGGTGAGCCCATGGACCTGTCCTACCCTAACCTGGAGGTCTTTATTGATGACATGAACTTCCTGCTTGCCCTTATAGCAAAGGGGCCTGTGTAAGTGTCTTAAAGCAGGAACTGGTGACGTTGAGGTGGAGAAAAGCAGCTTTTAACCTTCTTGGGGTACTGAGGATCGCAAAATAGATGGAGCCATAGTACATATCAGAGAGAAAAGATAATTTGAGTAGGTTTTAAAGTGTTTTCAACAGAAATTTCCTTGTATTTCCCATTTGAAAAGACCAGGAAGCTGTGCTGTTAATTTTCAATTGTCATGATCAGGGGGCTCTGAAAGACAAAAATGGTCTTCCCTAGAAATGCTTACTTGTGGTATGGGTCATTGACATAGAAACTGAGCCAGCTTAAGAATGTTAATTGCATAAGTGCAAAATCCCCCAAAAGTGATTTTATGCAATTAAAAGAAGTAATGGTAAACCAACCACCACCAATTCCCTATATCAGTGTTTAGTGTTTCTCAACCTTGGCAGTTTTAAGACGTGTAGACTTCAGTTCCCAGAAGTCCACAGTCACTGCCCTATATTGATATTTGAGATCTATAGCTGAATGCAGCAGTTGTATAATAGAAGTGTCTTTCCTGTAGACACAGAAAGCAAGAGCCAAGTTGTCCTACTTAGTAACAAGTATGAGCCGGCTATCACTGTTCAATTTTGAATGTGAGCTTCATTAAGCTGTCATTTATTAAGCTTACAATAGTAGGGACCATGACGCCTGGCAGATAGTGGTGATATTGGCAAATGCTTTCTTACTGTTACATCTATGCTTTTTTCCTAACTTTATGGGACACTTATGGGCAAATATGTGGTCTTTTTTGCGACTGTTGCAGTAAAACCTATACCCACCGAAGATTGCGATTCCTCTCCTCCAAGTTCAACGTACATGAGATGTTGAATGAGATGGAAGAATTGAAGGAGCTGAAGAACAATCCCCATCGGGACTTCTATAATTGTCGGAAGGTGAGGGATTTGGCTATACATTATTTCCTTATCAGAAACCATAATGTCAAATAAAAAAGTTGGAGAGATTCCTCAAAATGACTTACACATATACAGTATATATGGTACCTCGCTCAATAGTAGTAACTGTGAGAGAGATTTTGGAGTCCTAGTGTACAATCATTTAAATATGAGCCAGCAGTGTGCAGCAGCTGCCAAAAAAAGCAACACAGTTCTAGGCTGCATAAACAGAGGGATAGAGTCAAGATCACGTGAAGTGTTAATACCACTTTTTATTGCCTTGGTAAGGCCACACTTGGAATACTGCATCCAGTTTTGGTCGCCACGATGTAAAAAATGTTGAGACTCTAGAAAGAGTGCAGAGAAGAGCAACAAAGATGATTAGGGGACTGGAGGCTAAAACATGAAGAACGGTTGCAGGAACTGGGTATGTCTACTTTAATGAAAAGAAGGACCAGGGGAGACATGATAGCAGTGTTCCAATATCTTAGGGGCTGCCACAAAGAAGAGGGAGTCAAGCTATTCTCCAAAGCACCTGAAGGTAGGACAAGAATCAATGGGTGGAAACTAATCCAGGAAAGAAGCCACCTAGAAATAAGGAGAAATTTCCTGATAGTTAGAACAATTAATCAGTGGAACAACTTGCCTCCAGAAGTTGTAAATGCTCTAACACTGGAAGTTTTTAAGAAGAGATCGCATAACCATTTGTCTGAAATGATATAGGCAGTGGTGGGATTCAAATAATTACCAACTTTCTTTGGTACAGATATAAGTAAAAATATATATATCTTACTCTAAGATTAACATTTACCTTCCATAATCCCTTATTTAATCATCAAAGCCCAGGTCAACTTTTAATTTCAGTTTCTCACAAAAAGTTCAGTAATGGTTCATATCACTTTAATCTAAAGTGACCAGATTTATTTATTTTTAAGCGGGACGGGGGGGGCCGCCTGGGCGCCGCCATTTGTTTTGCCCTCTGCGCATGCGCAGAACGCTGCGCATGCGCAGAGGGCAAAACAGCAAATGTCGGCGTCCAGGTAGGTGGGGGGGGAGGCGGGAGGGCGCTTGGATGCCTGGAGCTCGCGACAGGTAAGCTGCCGGCTGCCTCCTTTCCCCGTCTCCCGCCTCCCGTTTGTTGCTTGCCAGCCCGGCCGAAGGGGAGGCGGGAGGCGAGGAAAGGCCTCCCGCCTCCCCTTCGGGAGCCGGCAGCCCTTCGGGAGCCCGCCTCCCCTTCGGGAGGCCTTTCCTCGCCTCCCGCCTCCCCTTCGGCCGGGCTGGCAAGCAACGAACGGGAGGCGGGAGACGGGGAAAGGAGGCAGCCGGCAGCTTACCTGCTCCAGGCATCCAAGCCCCGCGGTCTCCCGGTCGCCCGCCCGGCCCCAGGGCAACGGCGGCAGCGAGGCGACGGGGGGGAAGAAAGGGGAGGGGGACGAGGAAGGACTGTTTGCGCCGCCGGAGGGGCCGCTCGTGAGCTCAAAGCGGCGACGGCTCCTCGTCCCTCACCCCTCCCAACAGCAGCGGCGCCTCTGAGGGCGGGGCTAGGGAGGGGCGGGGGAAGGAGAGGAGGAGCAGCCTCCCTTCCCCCTCCCCCCAGCAGGCAGCTGCCTCGCTGGAATTCTGCCCGACTTGCTTCCGGTACCTCTCTTTTGCTTCCCCTCTAAGGTGACCAGACGTCCCGCTGTTTCCGCATTCTTTTCAAAAAAAGCGGGACTTTTTGAAAAGAATGCGGGACGCGGGACACACACTTGAAAAGCGTGTCTGTCCCGCCAAAAGCGGGACGTCTGGTCACCTTACTTTAATCACTATTTGTTAATGAAACCACAACTGATTTATTTAATTGCACCAAACTCTAAATAAAACAGGAATGGAAAATCCTAAGCTCTAGTGTAGACCAGTAGTGGGTTCTACTTACCTTTGCTACCGGTTCGGGAACAGGAGCATGCGGATGCATGTGTGTGCTTTGCGTGTGCGCAATGCTTCTGCATGCGCAGAGCATTTTTTGATTACGTCTGGGGGGTGGGCGGAGCCTTTCACCGCCACCGCTACCGGTTCGCTGTACCGGGTTGAACCGGTAGCAACCCACCACTGGTGCAGACCCATGCTTCTCAACTTTGGCAACTTTAAGGTGCATGGACTTCAATACCTAGAATTCCCCAGGCAGCATGAAGTTCGCCCATCTTAAACTTTCCAAGACTGAAAAATGCTGATCTACAGATAGGGATTTTTCCATTCCTCCTTTACTGGTTCCTACTTACAATCATAATACAAAATCCCCATTCCCAACTCACCCTAGAGCAGGGGTTTTGGGCCTGGAAGGCCTCCTGCACCCACCCTGGAAGGCAAAATGGGGCGTCGGGGAGGGCGCATAACGCCCCCCGCCACACCCTGTTTTGGGCCTGAAAAGCCCCCTGGAACCAACCTGGAACTTCAAAACGGGCCACTGGGGGACTCCTGGAAGGGGAGAGGTGGGTGGGGCCAGCCAGAGGTGGGATTAGCCGGTTCTCCGAACTGGGCAAAAAGTTAACAACCGGTTCACCTGAACCGGTGCGAACCGGCTGAAGCCCACCTCTGGGTATAGGGTTTCCTGCCTAAGCAGGGGGTTAGACTAGAAGAGCTCCAAGGTCCCTTCCAACTCTGTTATTCTATTCTATATATGTTCTCACTTTCACATTGTTACATTTGCACCTAAATATAGCAGTTATAGAAATTATTTCAGACACATCAATCATCTCATTCTTGCATGATTTTTGGAAATATATATGTGTGAACAAATAAGCAAAATGTTAACCCATCAAAGACAGTATTGCTTATTCCTGCTTGATAAAATGCAGATCAAAAGCTCTGATCCCCGAGATTCATTTCTTTCCTGCTTCTAAAAGTCTGCCTCTTCCCCTTTCATTCCTTTCAAAATCTTCTGACTTTCAAAAATAAGGAAGGTAGGATGTGCTAATGATATATCATTTTTATGATGGGTTCTGGGGGAGGGATTCCCAACAGTAACCACCATATTCTTCCCATCTGACCTTTGGCTTCTCTAACAGGTAGACACACATATCCATGCTGCAGCTTGCATGAATCAAAAGCATCTCTTACGATTTATTAAGAAGTCATACCGGACAGATGCTGAAAGGGTGGTATACAAATCCAAGGATGAAACACTGACGCTGAGGCAGCTCTTTGAGAAGCTCAATCTTCACCCCTCTGACCTGACTGTGGATTCACTTGATGTGCACGCAGTAAGCTCTGTCTATTTCTATTACTCGAGTAAAGGTAAATCATACAAATGGTGCATCACTCTTAATATTAAACCAGCATTTATGGCTTTGTGTACTTGACTATTCCTTTATGCTGCAGGGCCGTCAGACCTTCCAACGCTTTGATAAATTCAATGCCAAGTACAACCCAGTAGGGGCCAGTGAATTGCGTGATCTCTACCTGAAGACTGAAAATGCCATCAATGGCGAGTATTTTGCTACCATCATTAAGGTTAGATACTATGATATATACATATGTTTTGAGTCTGAATTTGAGCATGAAGAAATCTACTGGAAGCAGATTAATTTACCTGTTAATTCTGATTTATCAGGAAGTTGGCTCTGATCTAGAGGATGCCAAATACCAATATGCAGAGCCACGACTTTCCATCTATGGATGCTCACCAGAAGAATGGCCCAAATTAGCTAAATGGTTCACCCAACATCGTGTATATTCGCCCAATATGAGATGGATGATCCAGGTACCCAGAATTTAGTAAGTATAAAAGGGCGAGGTTAGTATTTACAAAAGACAGATTAAAACTTGGGCCAAACTGTTGGACTTTCTGTTAGTTTTGACTTTAGTTAGGTTTTAATAGTTGTAAGTCATTATTGAGTTCCTGATTTGAATTTTAAAGCAATTAAAAGAAAAACGTAGAAGAAACAGAAAAGCACCACACAAACGTACTGTGCACATTCTTGTCTGATTTCTCCTGGGTTTAATTCTGCTGTCTTTGTTTGCTCACCCTTTTTGTGGGCTTCTTCATGCCCTTGCTAGGTGGCATAAGGAATGAAACTGGTGAAGCAACCTTCTCAGCTAGGTAGAACTATTATATATCAGTAATTTTTCATGACTATTAGTAGGTCAGTCAAGTATGTGTTGACTTAGAAGAGCAGGAGGAGAAAAAATAAAATTTGAATTCTGGCACATTTATATAAGGTTTTTGGTTTCCATTTATACCATGGAGAAATCTGTGTATGCATGGCTTCATTCTTGTTTGAAATAACAAGACTAATCAAGAAGGATCAGATCTGAAAGACTTGTACCAAGTATATCATTTTCTGAATAAGGGCTTCAGTGTCTGGAGAGCAAAGATTTACTGCTCAGCTGCATGCGAAACCTGACAGCTGCTCGCTGGTTATTGCCATTCTCAGGATGCCAAGGAAACTCAAGCTCCTAATGTATTTCTCATAACTAAGGGAAAGTGTGAGATGGAAAATCCTGACTGTTACTCCAAGGCTGCAGCCAGTGGTGGGATTCAAGTAATTTAACAACCAATTCTCTGCCCTAATGATTTCTTCCAACAACCAGTTTGCCAGACTACTCAGAAAGTTAACAACCGGTTCTCCCAAAGTGGTGCGAACTGGCTGAATCCCACCACTGGCTGCAGCCATGGTATAGCTTTGAATCTAATTCATTCTTTTTTTTTTTTAGTTTTCTAGGGCTATTACCAATATATTTTAATAGTCACCTTCTAATAGTCACGTAGGAGAGATAAAAGAGGCTGGGACTTGCAAGCAATATTTTTATGTTGCAACCTTCATGTTATGGGGACACTCTCCATCCTCAAAATAGATGGATTGTGGTGACGATTATGACAACGATGGAGAAGGAGGAAGAGGATTACATTTAGAGGTTCCTTAACTTCAGAAAGACTCTGGCAGCTTTGCAGTTTTAAAAAAGAAAAAAAATAGAGCAATAATTTGAAGTGTTCAGACAACCATATCCCATAATCCAACCTCCCTCCAAAAACTAAGCCTAAACCCCCATAACCCAACTCTCACAACCCTCATCACTGACACACTAGTCCCTTCTGGGAAGCCATTAAGGAACGAATGGTCACTGTTACACAGTGTTTACCATTTTTATATTGCTTGTGTTTATTACTTGTTTTTGTGTTTTTATTGTAAACTGCTGAGTATAATTTCTGTTGAATCTGATGGCATCTAAATACAATCTGTAATAAAAACAAATGCGTTTTGGAGAAGCTTGCGGGAGCAGGGATACATCCAAGATTTTTGTGAGGCAGCAGGTTTTTATATCCTTACTGAACACTGTCTTTCAGCCCATTTGCTTCTGCTGTGCTGTAGGAACTGAGCTGAATTGGTTCTTTTTCCTATCTCTTCCCTCAGTGATGTCTTTAGGGCAAAGAACTTTCTACCACACTTTGGAAAGATGCTAGAGAACATTTTCCTGCCTGTGTTTCAAGCAACAATCAATCCCCAGGACCATAAGGAACTGAGTGTTTTCCTACGTTATGTGAGTACTTATTAACAGATTAACAGACTTGGAAGGGACCTTGTAGGTCATCTAGTCCAACCCCCTGCCCAAGCAGGACACCCTACACCATTTCTGACAAATGGTAATCCAATCTCTTCTTGAAAGTCTCAAGGGATGAAGCTCCCACAACTTCCGAAGGCAAGCTGTTCCATTGGTTGATTATTCTCACGGTCAGAAAATTTCTCTTTATTTCCAGGTTAAATCTCTCCTTGTTCAGTTTCCATCCATTATTTGTTGTCTGGCCTACAGGTGCTTTGGAAAATAGTTTGACCCCCTCCTCTCTGTGGCAGCCCCTCAAATATTGGAACACTGCTATCATGTCTCCCCTGGTCCTTCTCTTCACTAGACTAGTCATGCCCAGTTCCTGTATCCATTCTTCATATGTTTTAGTCTCCAGTCCCCTAATCATCCTGGTTGCTCTTCTCTGAACTTTTTCTAGAGTCTCAACATCTTTTTTATAGTGTGGTGACCAAAACTGGATGCAGTATTCTAGGTGAGGTCTTACTAAGGCTTTATAGAGTGGTATTAGTATCTCACTTGATCTTGATTGTATCCCTCTGTTAATACAATTTAGGATTGCATTGGCTTTTTTGGCTTCCACTGCACACTGCTGGCTCATATTTAGCTGGTTGTCCACTAAGACTCCAAGATCCCTCTCACAGTTACTGCTATTAAGCCTAGTTTCACCCAGTCTATATGTGTACTTTTGGTTTTTTTTGCCTAAGTGTAGGACTTTACTTTTCTCTACATTGAATTTCATTTTGTTAGATAGGGCCCAGTGTTCAAGTCTGTCAAGATCCAGATGGATCTTGAGCCTATCTTCTAGGGTGTTAGCTATTCCTGCCAGCTTAGTATCATCTGCAAATTTGGTAAGTTCCCCTTTTATTCCCTCATCTAAGTCGTTTATGAAGATATTGAAGAGTACTGGGCCTAAAACGGAACCTTGTGGTACCCCACTGCTTACTTCCCTCCATGTAGACTTGGACTACTCAATGAGTACGGTTTGTCAGCCAGTTGTGAATCCATCTGGTGGTGATGCTATCTATCCCACTTTTTTCTAGCTTACTGAGAAGTAGGTTGTGGTCTACTTTGTCGAATGCCTTGCTGAAGTCTAAGTATATTATGTCCACAGTATTTCGCTGATCTACTAATTTAGTCACTATGTTGAACAATGAAATAAGATTGGTTTGGCATGATCTGTTTTTAACAAACCCATGCTGACTGCTAGCTATTACTTTACTTGTTTCTAGATATTGGCAGATCTGTTTTTTATTATCTTTTCCAGTATCTTCTTGGGTATTGATGTTAGGCTGATTGGTCTGTAGTTTCCTGGGTCTGTTTTCCCCCCCTTTTTTGAAGATGGAAACCACATCAGCTCTTTTCCAGTCCTCTGGTAGTTCTCTGGTGCTCCAGGATTTTTGAAAGATGTGATGCAGTGGTTCTGAGATTACCTCTGCCAGCTCCTTTAGAACTCTGGGATGTAATCTGTCAGGTCCCGGTGATTTGTATTCATCAACTTCCTGCTATGGAAAGCCCAGAACAAAGAACATGGTCCTAATTCCATTGTTGGAAACTGGGCATGCTCTTTGAAACTGCATGCCAGAGACCGGGGATAGTGCTATATCAAAAGTCTGAATCTAAGGCAGCACATCCTTAACTAAAGCAAGTTAACAACTCATCAAATTGGGGGTCTTGACCCTAAGAATAACAAGGAATAAGATATTACACCACTATGAGATTTTAGCATCTTGGATGAAGATGGCCATCTTGTACAATGCTTTCTTATTATTTGCAGGTTACTGGTTTTGATAGTGTAGATGATGAGTCCAAACATAGTGGGCACATGTTTTCTACCAAGAGTCCCAAGCCTGAGGAGTGGAACCATGAAAAAAATCCATCCTATACATATTATTTGTATTATATGTATGCCAACATCCTTGTGCTGAATCATCTTCGACGGTGAGTTCCGGCTTAAGCTTGCAAAGGATTATGCTTTGATACTATGCTTTGATACTCAAATTCCCTTTACTAACCCTTTAGTCAAGCAATGTTCTTAAGTTTGATGATTCTGATAACCGCCCACTAATTCTGTTAAGTGTATTATTGCTTAATGTCTTTCAAGAATGCATTTGCATTGATCAGATCCCTTCATCAAATCCAGTTCTTAGAGTCTTCATTCCAAATCCACTACAGAAGAACAAACCAATGTAGATAAGGTGAAGACTGTTGAATTATCCTGAAATTTAGATGTTCAATTGCATTCTGCTCCCCTCTCACTATGCCTTTGAAATGGAAGGACATCTCTCTCTCTCTCTGTGTGTGTGTGTGTGTGTGTGTGTGTGTGTGTGTGTGTGTGTGTGTGTGTATGATAGTATCCAATAAAGTCTTAGTTAGCTGGATCCTCCTATCCTAATTAACCTAAGATGTATAGTATGCATAAAGGCTGCCTTATTATTTCCAGGAAGCGTGGTATGAACACCTTCCTATTCCGTCCTCACTGTGGAGAAGCTGGTTCTGTTACCCACCTCCTGGCTGCCTTCATGACTGCAGATAATATTTCTCATGGCTTGAACCTGATGAAGGTGAGTTGTAGCATTCAGAAGAAGAAAGCAGATATAAGCCACCCTTTTTAGATGCTTATATGATTTTCCTGCATAGTAATACACCAAAATTGCATCTTCGGTTTGAAAATATGGTCTAGCTGGCTTCCTTAAATGTTTAGATTTTTCTAGTATTCAGATCCCATCATAGATTTCCAAGAGGGAATATAACTGAAATGATTGGAACTTTTATGTTTCCAAGTGCTGAACAACAAGTAATGAATAACATAAGAAGGATAGAAACATTATGGCTCAGGACCAGGCTATCTTCGGGACCGCTTAATACCACATACCTCACTACGACCAGTTAGATCCCATAGGGTTGGGCTTCTGCGGGTCCCGTCAGCTAGACAATGTAGACTGGCGGGCCTGCGGGGGAGAGCTTTCCCTGTGGCGACTCCGGCTCTCTGGAACCAACTTCCACCGGAGGTCTGTACCATCCCCACCTTCCGGAAAGCCATTAAAACCTGGCTTTTCCAACAGGCCTGGGGTTAGGAATTTTGTTGTGAAAGTTTAGAAGGCCACCCCTTTATGATAGGAATGAGTGGAATGTTTTAAATTTTTTTTTACTGTATTTTAAATTTTTATTTCTATTGTTGTTTTATATGAATTGTTTTTTGCTTGTTGTAAGCCGCCCAGAGTCCTTCGGGAGTTGGGCGGCATACAAATAGAAATAAATAAATAAATAAATAAATAAATAAATAAATAAATAAATAAATAAATAAATAAATAAATAAATAAATAAATAAATAAATAAATAAATAATTCAACTTTATCTTAGAACAAACCTGAAACCTATATCCTCTCAGACAAGAAATTAGAAATCTTGCTTCATGACTGTACTAATTCAGTTCTACTGTCTTTTCCCCCAGAGTCCTGTGCTGCAATATCTCTATTTCTTAGCCCAAATCCCAATTGCCATGTCCCCACTCAGCAACAACAGTCTCTTCCTAGAGTATGCCAAAAACCCACTCCTTGATTTCCATCAGAAGGGACTGATGGTATCTCTCTCCACTGATGATCCCATGCAATTCCATTACACCAAGGTAGGAAGCCAGTTCCTTTCCATGGATATTTGTTTATAGAAATAGATGGGAAGTGGCCAGAGGGATGGCTGCATGTTTGGCATTTGTCTTCAGCACTTTTTTTTATTCCTCAGGAGCCTCTCATGGAAGAATATGCAATTGCTGCTCAAGTCTTCAAGCTGAGCACCTGTGATATGTGTGAGATTGCACGCAACAGTGTCCTGCAGTGTGGCCTGTCTCATGAGGTATGATGCTTCTTCCATTCAGATGGAAGAATCAGATCAATACAATTGATCTGATTCTTGGAGACTGCCTGGGAAAGTTCTGCTGTTTTATTGGCAAGGATTTCAGAAGTGGTTTGATATTGCCTCTTTCCTAGGGCTGAGAGAAAGTGACTGGCCCAAGGTCATCCAGCTGGCTTTGGGACCAAGGCAGGACTAGAATGCATGGTCTCCCAGTTTTTGGTAGATACCTTAACCACTACACCAAGCTGGCTTTCCATGAGGCTTACTAGAAAATCTCGAATATATAAGGTTGCTGTATACCTGAGAATATGACAAAGTTGATCAAAGGGAGGAAAAAAGATACAGAGAAGGAAGAGGAGCAAAAAGAAGCTCCTTTTTTTAATTGGAGAAATTGGGGGAAAAGTGATTGGAATGCATGTGTGACCCATTGCATCCCTTTGACAGGAAAAGCTCCATATTTTGGGCAAGAACTATCATGAAGATGGGCCACAGGGTAATAACATCTCCAGGACTAACGTGGCGCAGATCCGGATGGCCTACCGCTACGAAACATTGTGCTATGAGCTTGATCTTATGGCTGAGGGGATGAAATCACCTGACTAGGTTGGAGCATCTTGTATATCAACTGTTGGAACCATGGAGCTGGCTGGAGCCAGAAAAATAGCATTGCTATTTAGCATTAATCAGTTATGGGGAGGAAAGATAGCTCTGACCATATTGTTTCACCTTACATTATATTTTCAAAACAAGAAAAGAAATACAGCATGTTTCCTAAGCCTTGTTGTACTGTTGCACTTCTTTGTTCTACAAACGTCAGTTTTTCTAACATCCTGGATGAAAAATCCTTTGACAACTGAGTTCAAACATTTTGTTAAGCTATTATACTGAAGTATATACTAAAGTAAAGAATAAAAACAATATAACAAGAACAATAACATACTGTATATAACAAGAAGCACAATAGAAAAGAGGGAAAACAACAAGATGGTGAATCTGGCAGACCAAACAGAACACATACTTTAATATCCAACAAGGGGCTCCAAATCACCTTAGCCCAGTGCTTCTCAATTATTTTCTGTTACGCCTCCCCTAGGAAGAAGTAAACATTTCATGTGCCCCCCCCAACTCTGCGCTGGGATGATTGTTTGCAATATTCGGCATGTTTTCGCTGAAAAAACTCAAGCGGCTTATCAGCGTGATTGGGGTGTAATGTGTTTAAGTGACGCCTTAAGTGACGCCTTAAGTGACGCCTTTGGCTTCATGCTGTCCGCTGCCAACATTTTTAGACACAGTAAACATACCGGTCTTTCCTCGTCTCCCACCGTAGTCATGGTGAAGCCAAGCGCTACATACGCTTCATCATATTTCCTCGTCTTAGCTTTCAGGAGACTTACGTTTGTATCATTATCTCCGTCTCTCTTCTCCTTTCTTTTCATCCCTGTTAAATATTTTTCCATGGTGTCTCTTAAGGGTTTGTTATCTGCACTTCATATCTCCTGCTCTGTGCTGTGTGATATTGTTCGGTGCAAAAAACCCCTACTCCCTGCAGCGAAAAAAAGCAAGTTCCCCTGGGGTCATGCACCCCCCCTGGCATCTCTCCGTGCCCCCCCCCAGGGGGGCCCGCCCCACTATTTGAGAAGCACTGCCTTAGCCCAAGGCTTGGGAAAATAGCCAGGTCTTTAAGGCCTTCCAAAACACCATCAAGTCAAGTTAAGTATACTTTGTTGAATTCACACACAATTGACAACACACAGCATCTGGGCCTAGGTATCCCATGCCTTTCTTTTAAATGGATTATTATCATGTTTTTGGAAGATTTTGAGCACCATGAAAGTCAGAGACTATCTGATGGTACATTGCAGTGGTCGGTTCCTACCAGTTCAGTCCACTCTATAGCACCGGTAGCGACCCGCTGGTGACGTCACAGTAGCAGTGCGGTCGGTTGCTGGTGCCTGGGCGCTGCCATTAAAAAATTTTTAAAAAAAATTTTTTTTTTAAATTTTCTTCTGTGCATGCCCAGAAGCTGAGCTTCTGGCATTGCGCATGTGCTGCCTTCCTACCCCACAGTGAATCCAAGCAGGGGAGGATGGCTGAGAGAGCACGTGAGACACTGAAAGAACGGGCGGCAGGATCTATCTCAGTTCCCCGCCCTTCAGCAGTCCGAGAAGCCACAAATGCGCGGTGATGATCCCAGGCATTTTCGCACGTTTGAGGCTTCTCAAGCTGCTGAGGGGAGGGGGAATGGGCGGCAGGACCTATCTCAGTTCCCCTCCCTTCAGCAGTCCGAGAAGCCACGCCCACCCGGTCACATGGCCAGCAAGCCATGCCCACCCAATCACATGGCTGGCAAGCCACACCCACAAAATAAGCCACGCCCACAGAGTGGTAGTAAAAATATTAGGAACCCTCCCCTGGTACATTGTGCTCATTACCCTACCAGACTGAATGCGAGAGACTCCCAAATTGAACTAACATTTTGTTTTATTTCTATCACTAAAATCTCAAGGTCACCAATCCCACAAATGTTAGAACAAATTGGGATATGCTCTTGCAAAAAGCGACAATCCTTCAAGATATGGTGCAAAAATTTGAATAAGTGGATTCTGCCGCCGTCTCCCCCAGGATTGCTCCTGTCCAGGATTCCAATCTGCTATACCCTTTTGCAGAGATTATAATGGACTCAAGCAATTCAATCTCTCCCCTCAATCAGCTTTGTTTTTTTGTGCCTTTCAATATTTTTTGACTCTTGACGACTGCCTGGATTAGTCCCTGCAGTTTTCTTGACAAGATTTTTTCCCCAGAAGTTTGCGCAAGCCTCAACATACTTTGTTTTATGTATTCAGTGATATGATTTTGTTATCTTTTGTAAAAACTGGCAATTACCAAGCAGAATATAATCTTGAGTGAAAACGTTCAACAAAGATTATTTTATTGCAGTAGTAAAAACTCTCTGTCTGGAGAAGGAAGATCATGCAACTTGCAGCTCCAATCAGACAGTTAGATCTTTCTTTTGTTCAGCTGCCTTCTGCATACTTGTCATCAACACCAGCAGGCAAACTGCCCTGGATTCCTGGGTCTATATTCACAGCTCTCCTAATAGAAAGTTGTTCTTTGGATAGAAGGGTTAAAGAAGAATATAGTAGTTACTTGAAACCATGCTAGAGGCCTTTTAGGTTTAGAACTGACATAGGAAAAGCATGTAAATATAGATACAAAGTACACCCCTGACTCTAAAAAAAGAACAGGAAACCTTTGGCCTTGCAGTTGTTCTGGACCTCCAATACAGCCACTTCAATCATGCTGCTGAGAAGATTTAGTATTAAAGTCATTTTAATTCATCCAAATCTATTCCTAACCAGATATCCTTGTGAGAGATTCCTCCCCCTTTCCGGATCATAACTCTGTCCATTTAGATCTATTAATGGTGATACGCCTAGCATCATTTGCAAGGCTACCTGCTGGGCAGTAAAAATCTGGATGACCAAGAGATGTCAGCAACAAAGAGCTGGAGGTCTTTCATTTTAAACTCAGACTTAATTTCTGGCAACAAATCCATGTAGTTTTCTAGGCAACCTTTTGCAGAAGTAGCTTGCCTTCTTCCTAGGGCCAAGAGAGAATATACAGGTGTAAGAGCAGCTATAAAACTAAGATATTTAGCCTGTTGGGAAATAGCCATTTTGAAGCAGATATCAACAGTCTGTTCTTTCATATTGATTCATTTAAATTTCCGGCTTTAATTTTCCGATAGCCAGCATCTTTCAAATGATATTCTAATCTGCAAAGTTCAATTCTATCACGCAATCACGCGAAGTGTTAATACCACTTTATAATGCCTTGGTAAAGCCACACTTGGAATACTGCATTCAGTTTTGGTCGCCACGATGTAAAAAGGATGTCGAGACTTTAGAAAGAGTGCAGAGAAGAGCAACAAAGATGATTAGGGGACTGGAGGCTAAAACATATGAAGAATGGTTGCAGCAGCGGTGAAATGCTCCCGGTTTGGGCGGGCCAGTCGGTCGTCGCAGCCAACGGAGCTGGTGGCAGTTGCACCGCAGGGCTTCCCCCGCCCACTTCCCCCGCCCGCCTGGATGCCACCATTTGAGTTCTTTTGCCCTCTGTGCATGTGCAAAGCATTCTGTGCATGCGCAGAGGGCAAAAGAACTCAAATGGCGGCATCCAGGCGGGTGGAGGAAGCGGGCAGTGGAAGCCCCGTGCTGCGACTGCCACTGGCTCCATTGGCTCTGCGACGACCGACTGGCCCGCCCGAACCGGGAGCATTTCACCCCTGGGTTGCAGGAACTGGGTATGTCTAGTTTAATGAAAAGAAGGATCAGGGGAGACATGATAACAATGTTCCAATATCTCAGGGGTTGCCACAAAGAAGAGGGAGAAACTATTCTCCAAAGCACCTGAAAGTAGAACAAAAAGCAATGGGTGGAAACTTTAATGAGATTATTTTTATATGCTCCTTATTAATTTTATTGATTTTAACATCTGTGATAATTAACCTTGCAATTTCTACCCCAGAAGTATTGTGATTGTGATTATAATGTGGGCTATGAATGGGTATGATTGTGCGAGAGAGTTTCATCGATTATTAGAGTGGAAGGAGTAAGCCGAGGGTTTGGTCTTTGTCCCCCTCTGCTGAGTGTGGAAACAGAAGTGGAGGGGGACTTAGGTCCATTCCCAGGTGCAGTATGAATGGTATGTATGATCTGTCGGGAGAGGGGGGGACCAGTAGGGGAGGGGAGTGGATCTCTGATGGGATGGGGGACAGGAGGATTACGGTCATAACAGGGAGAGGTAGGTATGGCGGGAGCAGAGGGGTAGGCCGCTCTCGGGGAACGAGAACTCGCTGTCTCCAAGCGATTTCCTGTTCTGGCCCCTCTGGTTTGGTTCCATCTTGCTCAACCCGAGGTCCTGGTAACCAGGGATGTCAGGGCCCTGGGCTCAAGCTGCTGCTGTTGAATGCCAGGTCAATTATCAACAAGGCCCCCCTTGTACGGGATTTAATCCTGGAAGAGGGGGCGGACCTGGCATGTATTACTGAGACCTGGCTAGGCCAGGAGGGGGGGGTTCCCCTCTCCGAGATGTGCCCGGACGGGTTCTCAGTTCAGCATCAGCCGCGACCCCAGGGAAGGGGTGGAGGAGTGGCGATTATAGCTCGCCAGAACCTTAATCCTCGAAGGAGCCCTGCCCCGGAGATTGTTGGGTGTGAGACGCTCCTTCTGAAGTTGGACTTAGGGGTCCAGGTGGGCCTTTTGCTAGCGTACCTGCCTCCTAGCTACGTTGCAAAGGCCCTGCCTGTTCTGCTCGAGGCGGTAGCAGGGCTGGCGATTGAGTTCCCCAGGTTGATGGTGCTGGGGGACTTTAATTTGCCATCGCCCGGTGAAACCTCGGAGGCAGTCCAGGAGTTCATGGCTTCCATGACAACCATGGACCTGACCCAAGTAGTTCAGGGTCCGACTCATGAGGGAGGTCACACGCTTGACCTTGTGTTTCTCTCGGGGCAGTGGAGAGATGATCTGAGGCTGAGGGGTTTAGTCACAGTACCCTTGTCGTGGTCAGATCATTTCCTTCTGAGGTTGGATTTCATGGCACCACTCCTCCACCGCAAGGAGGCGGGGCCGATTAAGTGGTTCCGCCCCAGGCGCCTAATGGAATCTGAAGGATTTCAGAGGGAACTTGGGGAAATACCTGACTCCCTGGTACACGATTCATCTGAGGCTCTAGTGGCTGCCTGGAATCGGGCGGCAACGGGGGCTTTAGATCGGATTGCGCCTTTGCGGCCTCTCCGTGGCAGCGGATCCCGGAGACCTCCTTGGTTTACTGAGGAGCTCCGGGAGATGAAGCGCCTAAAGAGACGCCTAGAGCGACGATGGAGAGCCAGTAAAGCTGAGTCTGACCGGACACTTTTAAGAACTTGCATTAAGTCTTACTTAGTGGCGATAAGGGCGGCAAAATGCGCGTATTTTTCCGCTCTTATTGCGTCCGCCGACTCCCGCCCAGCCGCCCTGTTTAGGGTGACTCGCTCCCTCCTAGCCAAGGGGGGAGTTGAAGATCCCTTGCAGGGCAGAGCTGAGGAATTTTCTCAGTTTCTGGCGGACAAAGTCGTTCAGATTCGGACGGAGCTGGACTCCATTTGGACAGGGCAAGCCGAGATGACAGGGGTGAGTCTTAGTCCTGTTATATGGGACGAGTTTGAACCTGTCACTCCTGAGGATGTGGACAAGGCCATAGGAGCGATGAGCGCCTCCACCTGTTTATTGGACCCGTGCCCCTCCTGGCTGGTTTCTGCCAGCAGGGAGGTGACACGCGGCTGGCTCCAGGCGGTTGTGATCGCTTCTTTGAGAGAGGGATCCATCCCACAGCCTTTAAAAGCTGCGGTGGTGAGGCCCCTCCTCAAGAAGCCTTCCCTGGACCCAGCGGATTTAAAGAACTTCCGTCCAGTCTCCAACTTACCCTTTTTGGGTAAAGTTGTTGAGAAGGTGGTGTCGCTCCAACTCCTGCGGCTTTTGGAGGATACTGATTATCTGGATCCCTTTCAATCGGGTTTCAGGCGCGGCTACAGTACGGAGACTGCTTTGGTCGCACTGATGGATGATCTCTGGCGAGCCCGGGATGGGGGTTATTCCTCCATCCTGGTGCTACTTGACCTCTCAGCGGCTTTCGATACCATTGACCATGGTATCCTTCTGCGTCGTCTTGGGGAGATGGGAGTGGGAGGCACTGTTTTACGGTGGTTCTCCTCCTACCTCTCTGACAGGACGCAGTCGGTGTTGACAGGAGGACAGAGGTCGACCCCTAGGCCCCTGGTTTGCGGGGTGCCACAGGGCTCGGTCCTCTCGCCCATCCTGTTTAACATTTACATGAAACCGCTGGGCGAGATCATCCGACGACATGGGGTGAGGTATCAGCAGTATGCTGATGATACCCAGTTGTACATCTCCACCCCGTGTCAGTTCAGTGAAGCAGTTGATGTAATGTGCCGCTGCCTGGACGATGTGAGGGTCTGGATGGGAGTGAACAGACTCAGGCTCAACCCAGACAAGACTGAGTGGCTCTGGATATTGCCTCCCAAGGACTATGTCGACTGTCCCTCCTTGGTTCTCGGGGGAGAAAAATTGACTCCCTCAGAACAGGTTCGCAATTTGGGTGTCCTCCTAGACCCACAGCTAAAATTGGAGCAACATCTTTCAGCTGTGGCTAGGGGGACCTTTGCACAAATCCGTCTTGTGCACCAATTGCGACCTTACTTGGAGAGGGAGGCCTTGCTCACAGTCACTCATGCCCTTGTCACCTCACGGCTAGACTACTGTAACGCGCTCTACATGGGGCTACCCTCGAAGAGCATCCGGAGACTCCAGTTGGTACAGAATGCAGCTGCGCGAGCTGTAGTGGGTGTATCAAGATACACCCACGTAACACCTCTCCTTCGCCAACTGCATTGGCTACCGATTAGTCTCCGGTTGCAATTTAAGGTGTTGGTCGTTACCTTTAAAGCCCTACATGGCTCAGGGCCAGGATACCTGCGGGACCGCATCCTACCACATACCTCCCTAAGACCGGTTAGGTCCCACAGAGAGGGCCTCCTCCGGGTCCCGTCGGCCAAACAATGCCGACTGGCGGGGCCACGGGGGAGGGCCTTCTCTGTGGGAGCCCCGTCCCTCTGGAACCAACTTCCACCAGAGATCCGGACTATCCCCACCCTGCTGGCCTTCCGTAAAGCCTTAAAAACATGGCTCTTCCGGCAGATGGGGTGAATAGGACAACCAGATTCCCCCTGAATGTTGTGTTTATAATGTTCTTTTTAATTATATTTTAATTTAAATTATGATTGTTTTTAAATGTACGTTCTTATTCATGCTGTACGCCGCCCTGAGTCCCACGGGATTGGGCGGCCTATAAGAGCGTTTAAATAAATAAATAAATAAATAAACTAATCAAGGAGAGAAGCAATTTAGAACTAAGGAGAAATTTCCTGACAGTTAGAACAATTAATCCGTGGAACAGCCTGCCTCCAGAAGTTGTGAATGCTCCAACACTGGAAGTTTTTAAGAAGATGTTGGATAACCATTTGTCTGAAGTGGTGTAGGGTTTCCTCCCTAGGCAGGGGGTTGGACTAGAAGATCTCAAAGGTTCCTTCCAACTCTGTTGTTGTTGTTGTTGTTGTTGTTGTTATTGTATATGTGATTAGGCAAGAATAAAATAAGTCAAGTACCACAACCTCAGATATGCAGACTTTTTCCATTTTGCTGAGGCAACTTGGACCACATCAATATAACTGCTGATATTCATAAACACGGAAGACATCTGGCATTATGGAGATTAACTAATTTAACAAGACAGAAAAGTGTACTTGATTTGGATAATCATTCATAAAGGATTACCATACAGTGTCATGTGTACGGAGTTGTTTAATACAGCAATTGCTATGTTAGGCATTAAGATAACAAAAGTCTTGAATGCTTTTCACCACCGAAGTTACATTTTATCATTAATATTACTTCATAGTTGTCCCATTATACTACAGTAGGTCTGTCGCCATCTACTGACTATGTTTTTTTCCTTCTGTTCAACTGTGTACAATTCTCAGAGAGTGTCTAGACAAGTTCCTGTAGTTTTCCAAGCAAGGTTTTTCAGAAATGGTTTGCCATTGCCTTTCTAGGGTTGAGAGACTGACTAGCCCAAGGTAACCCAGCTGGTTTTCTGCCTAAGGTGGGACTTGAACTCATGATTTCCCAGTTTATAGACTGATGCCTAACCACTATACTAAACTAGCTCGCAACAAAATCCTGTTAGAAAGATTCAAAATACTTGTTAATGTTGGATGATACCTGGACTTTGGGAGATATCCACTGGAATTGAGTGGCAACTAAATTTAAATAAATAAAATGCAAATTATAATATTTACACATATACACATACACATAAACCCCAATAATACTGATAGATTTTTAAAATCCATACAGTACTGATAAGTGCAAAACACAACAACTTCAGGGAAGGAAACTTTTAATCCCCTGGATGTCAAGAAGAAAGAGATTTTATGTTTCCATCGTTAGTGCTATGATTTCAAAGTTTAGTTGTAATTAGTGTCATTTTATTAAGTGTTGAAAAACGACTTGAGCTCCTGGTATATAATAAAGCAAGTTTCATTTTAATGGAGTGTCCAAGACAAAATAATTGAACATTAGCTGTATGCTAATCCTGCATAGCTCATGATCACCATACTGAATCTAAACCCTTACCTTTATACAGTATATTGTGTCACAGTGAGCGCTTGACTATTCCTTAAGTTGTGTCCATATTACAGATTGGTTTTCAAGTTTATGAGAAATGCAACCCAGGAATCTGGGAAGGCAGCAAAGTTCTGCTAGCATGATCATTAGCAATCAAGTCCATTCTAGCTGCATATTCCATTCATAATTTACTATCTGGATAATGACAAGAGTTAGCCTCAAGCTAAAACAAAACTGGCAGAACAATTGCATTCAACTATTGGGGGGGGGGGAGACTAAAAACACTGGGACTAATCAGAAACTTTATTAGTTCATATATCTGAAAAAAAATAAGTATTTATATACTTTGAAATATATCTCTGATGATGATACAGGATGTTCTCTAGGAAATACCATCATTATCAGTATTACCAATTTGTATAGGTCAATGATGGCCAACCTTTTCTGGACCAAGTGCCCAAAGCGCGCCCGAACCCCCAAAATGCAATGCAAGCCCGGCCTCTGCGCCCCCTGCATGCACGCCCCCCCACAGCCCCACGAATGTGCACACGGCCCCTGCATGCACCCCTCCCCCATGCATGCGCGTGTGCCCCCTGCCCCCCTGGCGCATGAGCAGCAGAGACCCGAAGACCAACTGGCCGGCGGGAGACGTGCGCACATGCACGGCAGAGCTGAACTGGGGCAACGGCTCACGTGCCCACAGAGAGGGCACTGCGTGCCACCTCTGGCACGTGCCATAGGTTCGCCATTACGGGTATGGGTCTTTCCCTTTCAACAGAGCCCAGTATGCCGAGTGCATCATTTCTTTCTCAGATTTAGCCTTGTTGTTGAACAGAAAAGCCCCACTAACCGACCCCTGACCTGAAGTTTGTGTTTCTGTCCCCAGAGCTTTGTCATTTGTCATTTTGCAGAATTTTATTGAAATCTAGCCATAGCTCAGGAAGATCCTGTAAATTAGTTATGTTTTTTGCACTATGCCGCAACATCTCACATCCTTGCTCTAAATAGCCATTCTCCTTTCTTAATGTTCAAGTGTAAACAACAGCTTGCAGCCATTTGTTTTAACTGTTTCTCCCATTTGCTGATCTGAATGAAATGACACTACATCGCTACAGTTCTAAGGTGTGAATGTGAGAAGGTGTAAAAGGATTTGCCAGACTCAAGTCTCTCACAGCTTTTCAGCTGCAAGGGTGAAGTGCTTGATTCTCCTAAGTTGCAGTAGGTGTGTGGGTGGGCACTGTGCCATTACAGCACCTGAGGATGAGTGCTCAGTGGGTGATTCTGCAGGGTGTGTCTTCTGTGGGTATAAGGAAAAAACTCCAGTGACAGCATTACATAGAGAAATTCAGCTTTGGCAACAAATGCAAACATTCATTTTGCCTTCTGCCTTAAGAGTTCCATCCGGTTTGGGATAAAGTAATATTTTGAAGAACCATAAAGAGCTTAGCATTGTTGTCTTCTTTCCCTGAGATAATCATGACTTTGAAAATAACACACTGTTTTGTTCCTTTTTGAAAGAAAACTTGGGATGTTACAGGGTCTTTCTTCATTGCATTTATCTACCATCTCACTGGTGTCAAGCCTTCAGGGATCTTCTCCAGCTGTGAAAGCTGTCATCAGACAGGGAGATATATCAGTAAGAAGGGCAATTTGAGTATCTTCTGAAAACACGAGGAAAGGAAAATATTTAGGCTAGATTAGGCCAAAGGTCTCTCTAAAAGACTTTGATCCCCATAGTGGATAATCACTGAGAGCACTACAAGGCCGACATGGAGGCAGAAATACTCTCTCGCTTGTGATCCAGCAACTAGTATTCCCAGGCGATTGATCCTAGAAACAATACAGCTTATCCCTCCAAGAATTGCCCAAATTCTTGATTTTATGTTGGTTCTAGTAATATACAACACTGACTTCACAATTGAAAGTTGTGACACATTTTGGCTGAAGAGAATCTACATAATCACAATTATCCAGGAGTTGTGTAGTTAGCTAGTGGTATTCAAATAGGATCCTTGAGGTGTTAAAAAAAAAGCTCATACCAAATATTTCTAGTTTAATGAAAAGAAGGACTAGGGGAGACATGATAGCAGTGTTCCAATATCTTAGGGGTTGCCACAAAGAAGAGGGAGTCAAACTATTCTCCAAAGCACCTGAAGGTAGAACAAGAAGCAATGGGTGGAAACTAAACAAGGAGAGAAGTAACTTAGAACTAAGGAGAAATTTCCTGACAATTAGAACAATTAATCAGTGGAACAGCTTGCCTCCAGAAGTTGTGAATGCTCCAACACTAGAAGTTTTTAAGAAGATGTTGCATAACCATTTGTCTGAAGTGGTGTAGGGTTTCCTGCCTAAGCAGGGGGTTGGACTAGAAGACCTCCAAGGTCCCTTCCAACTCCGTTGTTGTTGTTGTTATTATTATTAATTATTATTATTATTATTAATTATTATTAATAAATACAACTTCATATTGCTTCACATCTTAATATCCTTTTTGATCCAGTTTTTACACCCGTCAGTGAATGCAGGTCTGAACGAGCCCATGGTATCCAAGTTAATTTCAAAGTAATTGGCTTGGGCCCGCTGCTGCAAACTAGGGTTGCTGAGTTATTCATAAAGGAAAATGGCAGCATCTGCAACACGCGAAGGTGCAACGGTCTGAACGTTTGCGTTAGCTGCGCGATGCGACGCGCGCACATCCAAGACGGCCAGCAAGGAGGTCATACAGACGGATTCTATAGTTGTAGAAGTTACAGACGGATTCTGAAGAGCAGCCAAATCCGCGGCACGACAACAAGCCCAACTTATTTTGCTTGGGAAGGCGCCTCGAGTTTCGTTTTGTTCATTTGGTTTTGTTTTTGCCGAAGGGAGCTCTGACGGCATAGTTCAGCCATCTGTTGCCAGACGTTCTTCCTTCCCGGCCTCCCGTGGGTGAACGGCTGGGTGTAGCACATGGCCAAAAGCGCCCGGCAAAACCAGCCACAACCATCCAAAGTAGCGCCCACGTGTACTTGAAGGGCGGGGGGGTGGGGGGGCAGAAGCAGAGAAGAGGGGGCGGAGTTGTATTTTAGGCGAAGAGGGGCAGGGCTTGGCGTCGGAGCGACGGAAGCACTAGCCAATAGGACCCTGCCCAAATGTGTCAACTTCGGAGAGCGGCTCTGCTAGATTCTTGCGAAGTTGCCACTGGCGGCGGTGGCGGCAGCGGCACCAGGAGCCCGAAAGGGATTTCAGTGGGAGCAGGGAGCGATGGAAGCCGGTGAGTGGGGAAACATGGGAATTGTCTTGCCATTGGGTTTCCTGTTTAACTTGAGTGGTTGTTTGCCTAACTGGGAGGGAGGACTTTCCAGCTTCTTTTCGGAGACTGGCGGGGCATTTGACCGATGCTTTTTGTGGAGACTTGCAGGCTTGAGAATCCAGGCTCTGCTTTGGACGATGGTGCTGCGCTCGCTCCTGCGACGCTCAAACCCGAGTGACCCTCGGTTGTTTGCAGAGAGAGAGAGTTTATTTGACCCCCCCCTTTCCCGTGGGGAATCTTTCATTAGGAGAAACGAGGAGAAACTTCTTCGACCCTCAATCCTGAAGAAGGCCGAGGAATGGCAAATCTCCGCTTGAGCACGCGTAACTTCCCAACACGCGAAAACCAGAATGGTAAACTGGTGCCCATAGAATAGCTGGTGGTTGGTTGGAATATTCTTGAAGGTTGAGGCAGATCCTCCTTTCGGAGTTCGTTTTTCCTGTAGTTCCTCTTAAATAATAACCTGCGTGATAGGATGCCCTGGTTGATGCTTTATAATAAGACAGTTGCTAATTAGTCTACCTGAAAAAGTAGTTCTTCCCAGAACTCGTAGTTAAACGAATGAATTCCATCCACAAGATGGGGGTTGATGGCCACTCATGCAAACGTCAAATGAAAAGGTTAAGATAATTCGCCCAAAAGAAAGCTTCTAAACACCAACTACATTTAGTAACTACATTTATCCTCCATGAGGTGGCAATGCCAATTTCTCAAGGAAAGCAGTGGGCAGCTATTCTCAGGTTCTTGTTGATTTCCAACTGGCTTCTAGTTGCTACTAGAATGAGTGGTTTTTGATCCCATAGGCTTGGTCTGATTCAGTAGGACTCTTTTTATCCTGTTGTAGTGATTGGCTCAGGCTTCAAGAATTACCTGTTCTGGTGTCAAATAAGAAAATGATGTTGAATGATTGCTTTGACTGTCCATCACAGCCAGGAGCAATTTTGGAGTTTTGTGCTTATTTGTTTTGTGTTGAGTCTTGAATGGGAAGCTTGCTGATCCTAAAAATCTCTATGTGAAGAATAATTTGGTGGGGTGATGGTGGTGGTGATTGTAGACTGTACACGGGCGTGAATTCAAGAAGTACTTGAATACATCATGTGTGCCTTCTTACTTTTGACACAGTCCTGAACTAGGAAGGCAGCTGCTTCACATATGCTGTCAATGAAATAAGATTCAGTGACCACATCTTATTGCTGTGAAAGAAAAATCTGTTCTTCAAACCTGTTTCTGAGTTTACCAAAATATTGTAATTTTTAAAAAAATCTATTACTGGGTCTGTATTGATATTTGAATCGTGAGGGTTAGGATTTCAAATATCTGGATTTAAATGGTAAGTAGGAAATGCACAAAGCTAAAATTCAGAATAGAAGTATTCAGGTCACAAAAATATTCCCTGAAATAAACATGTTGATAACTTTTAGGAAATATATGCCACTCTGGATTAACAGAAGGTGAGTGGCAACTTTCTGGAAAAAGGTAAGGACAGCACTGTATGTTTTTAAGAACTGTGTTTGCAAACTCCAAAGGTTTGTGTTGGAGAAGAGTCAAAGGGTCTGCTTAGTTGAATTTTCCCCCTGCACTGTTTTGAAGCAGTTTCACAGTACTACCAGGAAATGGTGTAATGGTGTTCTGTGACCTTTTATTATATTTAGGAGAGAAGGACAATGCTGCTTTTCCTAGTAGAGAAACAAAGGGAAAATGTTGGCTAAGGAATTTTGAATAATGCCATAACAGCCTCTGTGGGATCAAAAGGGACTGTAATTGTATTGAATTGTCAGATTCCTGAAGTTGCTGACAAGAGAGTTAAGAACCTAAATTTGGGGTTTATATCCTAATGCAAGCATTAGCAGACTTAAAAGTTTACGGGATATAACTTATGTTGTATTTCATATAACACTAATATTCACCAACTAGAACCTGTTATAAATTTATATTTATTTATTTATTGATTAATGAGATTTATATACGCCTCATAGTGCAAGCACTCTCTAAGCCAGTGTTTCTCAACCTTGGCAGTTTGAAGATGTGTGGACTTCAACTCCCAGAATTCCACAGCCAGCAAAGCTGGCTGGGGAATTCTGGGACTTGAAGTCCAGACATCTTCAAGTTGCCAAGGTTGGGAAACACTGCTCTAAGCGGTTTACACCATTAAGCAATGTATATATTTACATTGCCCCCCAACAATCTGGGTCCTCATTTTACCTACCTCGGAAGGATGGAAGGCTGAGTCAACCCTGAGCTGGTGAGATTTGAACAGCTGAACTCAAATGATCACAGTCAGCTAAAGTAGCCTGCAGTACTGCTCTCTAACCGCTGTGCCACCTCGGCTCATATGACTGTACATTTTGTTTTAATTTTCAGCACTGGACAGACTTTTCAATCTTTTCCTATAACATAAAATTTGATTAGTTGATGTAAAATGTATGGGGATAAGTAATATTTTATGATTTGATTTGCTTAGTAAACAAGAGCCAGAAATCATTGCTCATCTACTGCAAATTGCTCAAAAAATTATGAGTAGATCCCAATCTACTTTCTGCTTATTCTTCAGTTTAAAAGAAAGTTAAATGCAAGGAATTATTCCTTTCTGTATTGTCCTGTTAAAAAGGGAAGCTCAAATAACAGAAGAAGCACTTTTTCAGGCTTGATGTCTGTTTGTAAAAAGAATGTTTGTTTCCTGATTTCTTTACAAAAAAATAAAAAGTTTTTTCTACTGTATGTGGCTATTATAATAATAATAATAATAATAATAATAATAATAATAATAATAATAATAATAATAATAATAATAATAATAATAATAATAATAATAATAATAATAATAATAATAATAATAATAATTTGGATTAGGGAGAATAAAATTTCTTCAGCTTTGATGGCATTGAAATGGTTTGGATTGTTGCATTTTTTTCAGAAAAATATTTTTAATAAAATTCAGTGTATAACATCTAATCATGTTGTAAGAATCAGGAGCTCTAAACCAACACATATTTTAATCCTTATTTCCACCTGTTGTGTCCATTATTTTGCATGAGAATCAAAATAAGCCAAACTTTGGGGGTAAACTGTAACTGTTTTGGGAGAATCATTAAGAATAGTGAGATTCTGTCCCTTTGAGGGAGTCAGTGGATAGTGAAACAGCTCTCTGTGGGTGCCTGAAACTAATAGAATAGAATAGAATAGAATAGAATAGAATAGAATAGAATAGAATAGAATAGAATTCTTTATTGGCCAAGTGTGATTGGACACACAAGGAATTTGTCTTTGGAGCATATGCTCTCAGTGTACATAAAAGAAAAGATACATTTGTCAAGAATCATGAAAAACTAATACATCTTGCCATCCTAACCTGATGATTTAATAGTATGTGTGAAATCTTTGTGTCTCTGCATGCTTCTGAAATAGCCTTGGAAACATCCTTCACTTTAGCAATATGTGTTTGTGTGGTGGGTGATACCTGTATAGCTGGTTTGCCACTCTCACTGGGTTATAATTTTTTTTTATCATCCAAGGAGATGAATCGCAAAGCTGTTTTTTTCTATAAAACGTGCCTGAACAGCCACTTGGTTTCACTTTTACAATTAACTGCATTTTCCAGTTGAGTGGCTGTAGTTTCTCCTTTTTAAGTTCCTTAAGAACAGAGAAAGGTTATAGTTCTTTAAGTAGAAGAGTCTTAAGAATGGAACTCTAAGCAAGAGTAAGGGTGGTCTTTGGTGCTCTCTGAGCTTGGTTGTTTTCTTGAAGCTGTTTCATTACCCAAAATAGGTAACATCATCAGTGCTAAAAAATAAGCGTAAGAGTTTTCTAAGGAAACTCTTCAATCATTGACAAAGTGTAAGTCACGTTTAGTGAATATCACGGAATTCTGAATTTCCACAGGATTTGATATTTCAGAGATATTACATAATAATATGCTACATAATCGATTTTTAAGATTAATCCCTCTAATGTATGCATATGGACCAGATTCATATATTTTGTGCAGCCCTTCCTTTAGGAATCCTGCTAAGAAGTTATACTGATTTTTTTAAAAAATCAAGAATTAGAAAACACATTGTAGCATGTTGGAATCCTTTCCATAGGGCAATAGGTTGGTGAAGAATGGAGCGTAGCCAAGAGGAAAAACAGTAAGAGCCTTGTTGTGAAACTACTACAAGTGGAGAACAAAGTTAAGTATTCTAATGTATGTATATGGACCAGATTCCCACATTGTATGTAGTCATAATCTTATTTGCTGATTTAGATTATTGTGTGAGCCCAGACAGTGATGACTTGTAAGTTGTTGCTTATTAGTTTCTGCATTAATATTCAGTGACCTTGTAGTTATCACGGATTATAAGTAAATGAAGACTCTAGAGAGCCAGTTTGGTGTAGTGGTTAAGGCATCCACTAGAAACTGGGAAACTCCGAGTTTTAGTACTGCCTTAGGCACAAAGCCAACCTTTGGTTAGTCCCTCTCACTCAGCCCTAGGAAGGAGGCAATGGCAAACCACTTCTGAAAAACATTGCCAAGAAATATTGTACAGGCAATCTCCAAGAATTGGACATGATTGAATAGAGGGGAAAAAAGGATTAATTGTGCAAGCATTTATTTGGTATGTTAAAAGAATATTTAAGATAAGTTATCTATTTGATATGTGTGTGAAAAGATTTACCCTAGACATTATTTATGTATGTTTTCACAGTGTGGTATATCAGGTTTGCCAGTTGCTCCCATGAACTGTGCTTCACTTCTTGACTATCTGTGATACTGCAATGAAAGAACTTGTAATCTTGCATTTTCTCTATTTTTTTCCACTTTGGCAAATCCTTCTAAGAAGTGTGGCCTTTTCAGTCCTGTTTCCTGCACTGTATCCTGTATACCGGTTTGAAAGATTTACACGGAGAACTCCGGAAACTTTTTCAATAGGGCTGCAGTGGTTGAAATGGTGTGTGAGAGAATGATCTTGGGAGACAGGAGGAAGTGCCACAAACTGGACAACTGGCATGTAAAGATGTCTCCGCTCACAGAAGAGGAGGCATGGGAAGCATTTCAGAAGGGGGCCTTCCCTAGTTTTCCGGAGACTAAAAGGAGACAATGGGGAAAATCTTGTTTTGCAAGATTTTGTTAATGTAACCCTACAATAAAGATGAGTATTCATAGTTATGTTCTAGTTTAGTCTACCTCACGGGGCTAAATTGGTATTTTGGCTTTGATGGTCTTCCTGTAAAGCAGAGGTCTTCAAACTTGGCAACTTTAAGACTTGTGGACTTCAACTCCCATAGCTGGCTGGAGAATTCTGGGAGTTGAAGTCCACAAGTCTTAAAGTTGCCAAGTTTGAAGACCCCTGCTGTAAAGTGATACAACACATATAGAGCAATTGATGACAAAATCTTAACTGGGTAATAGGATAGAGGTAGAATTTGTAGGGATGAACTTTTTGTAATCCCACATTTCTGAACAATGTGGAAGGGCTGTCTGAGATTTGATGCCACTCCTTTTCTAGAAGCACCAGTTCTTGGGAACATCTTCCTGATGGTGGAGATCAAAAAACAGAAAGCAAGATGGCATCAGGCATAAACTGAAGGAAAGGCCCTCCAAAGCAACTCAGCTTTTAAACTTGTTCAGAAATCCAAAAGGAGGAGCCAGCCTATTCTCTTTGTTGTTGTTGTTTTTGCATCATTTTGTTTTTAAATTGAGTTCTTAGTGGTTATCCACACAATTGTTACAATTAGATTGATTGGTTTTAACTGTATTGTATATGTTTTAATTTTTGTTTAGATAGCTTGTATATAAGGTGTTAAAAAGATGTTAGAGTGTGGCAGAAGGAAAATAAATAAGTATATATTTTCTTTTACAATTTAACATGTGCATCCATGGGTGAACACAGTAAATGCAAAGCCTTACCTCCAGAAAATTCTGAACCATGAGAGCTTGTCCATATATATCCTCCTTCTAGAACCTATCACCACCTCTAGGTAGCCCTTGACTTATGACCGCAATTGACCAGGTCATGGATAAAGTGATCAGTAAGTAACTGTTTTGTTCTACAGCTGCAATCCCAGCTCTTCCAGTTGTGGTCATTAAGTGATTGCATAGTTCATTAAGCAGAGCACAGGGGTGCTTTGGTGCCAGCTGGTCTCCTGAACAAGTTCATTTGTTTTCATATGTTCTAGAAAGCTAATGAACACAATCATTCAGAAGGCTAGAAAGAGGTTCTTTATAGCCTTCCAAATAATCCTGAGACCTGGTGCTATTCTTGGGAGGCTCCTTCTTAAAATTGTGCAATGTGGAAAAGGTGCCTTCTAATCGATCATGAAAATGGTGCTTGCTTGCAGAATGGCTTGATTCGACCTTTATAGGAAAGGCATGCTTCACATTGAGTGGATGTGCCCATCACCAGCTGCAGAAAAACGCAAAGGTAGGTGGAGCAATTTACTTGCACTGCTGGGCCCCTGTAACCGGTTGAGGCCTTCCAAGTTTGGTGGAGGAAGGAGTTGTCCAGTGAAGAGAGATAGAAGGATGGGAATAGTTGTAGCCAGTTATAATGGGGGAGAAGACTGCCAAGTGCTCAAATTTTCATCATGTCACCATTTCATCACGCAATGGCCATAACTTTGGGTATAGGTTTAAGTCTCTTCGTTCAGCAATGTTGTAATTTTGAACAGTAGCTGAACAAATTGTTGCTAAGCAAGCACTATCTGTAGATGGTTGACTTGCATTCTCCCTTTCTGGCCAAACAGCTGATATTGCTTAAAAGTGTAACATATCTGGTGGTCCTCACATTAATGGAAGCTAATGTTTGCCTTTCACCTTTATGTGTGTACAAAGAAATAAGCAAAAACCCTAGTTTATATTTTATGAAATAAATATTATTGCATTGTGTACAGTACTTACAGATTGCATGAAAAAAAGTTTTGGATTGTATTCTTTGGTAAAATCAAGATGATATTCAATTACAAACTGATATATTTGTAAATGGACCGACATATAACCACTTGTATAGCAACAATTCATAGTTATGTCACTGAAAAAAACAACTGTCCTTGCACTTACCACTATCACAGCATTCCCACAGTCAGGTGATCAAAGTTCGGGCACTTAGCAAACAAGGAGTATTTATGACAGTTGCAGCACCCCGGGGTCATGTAATTGCCATTGTGACCTTCGCAGCCAGCTTTTGACAAGCAAAGACAATGGGGGAAGGATCCGCTTAACAGCTGCATGATTAACTTAAGTGCAGTGATTCACTTAACATCCATGGCAAAAAAAGGTCATAAAATACTTAACCACCTTGCTTAGTAGTGGAAATTTGGTCCCCGGTTGTGGTCATAATTTAAGACTACCTGTAGGTGTTTATAACAGATAGGCTACACGTGACTTGGGTATGACTTAAAAACTTAAAATAGTTTTTAAGAAAGGCCCTTTTCAGTTTTGTGGGAAACTGTTGTAGCCCTACATTCTAGTGCTTACAGAAATGACAGGCAACAGCATGTACAACTGACACTCAAAGCTGTGTAAGATGCAAGATGTGTAAACTGCTTCCGTTGTGCCAGATGTGTAAAATGCTCCCGTTGTATAGAGCTTAACAACCCGATGCCTTCAAGTTATTTTGGTCCACAAAAGGCTCTAATCAGAAGGTCTTGTGGTCAGGAGTTGCGGGGATCCAAAGCATTTAGAGGGCACCGGTTGTCTACCCCAAATCTATTGTGCTGTATGCTCCACAGGAAACCCAGCCCTACCAGTCTATATTTATGTAGATTGCAAGAAATTGTTTCCCCAGTGCTTCCCCTCTTTGTGTCAGCTGTGAATCTCTGGGCTCTTTGCCAGAATTTTAGCCTGTATTTGCCCTGGCCTCCAGATAGGAGGGAAAGGGTGTTGGCTATCAGGGTTGCTGGATAGTCTTGTTCACATCACAGTGCAGAGAAGCAGGGAAGTCGCCTGACATGGTCGTCCTCTTCCTGGACACTCATTGCAGAATGCCCAAAGAAAACGCAATTGCACTCCGTTACATTTTTTGGCTGCTGGTCAGAAACAAGGTTTTCTGTGGGTATTCATTTGAATAAGCAGTGGGGGGAGACTAGCTTTGTAGTAATTTAGTTCGCACATTGTGCTTAGTTATGTTGTTTGTTTCATTTTATTTTATGTGCTGTGGACCCAGGGATTGTTGTGTGTCAGCAGTGAATTATTCCTCAGATGCTGTGCATCCTCAGGCATTGTGGTTTGTTCAATAAAATATGGTTCTATGCAGTGTGTAAATGTAGTCTGTGTTTGCATGGAGTGGATGACCCTTCAGCTGATGACCTACCTGGGTGGGTTCCTAGAGCAGTCTAAGCTGAACTGCAGTTGGCTAGTTTGTGATGCACTCTGCTGTGTAAACATAACCATGGACTGATTTTTCAGGGCTTTGCTTCTCTGCAGCACTTTTGGATTGCTTCCTGATTTAGCCTTTTCTGCATCCCACTTTTTTTTTTTTGACTGCTTGCTATGTGATGGAAGCACATTTTCCAGAAAACCTTGTATTACAGATATAGTATCCATCACTCAGTTTATTTTTGTTGCCGGCTCTGTTATAGAGCCAACTGCTGCAGTGAAACTCTCTGGGCTATCTCACAATTGGTGCCATGGTTACCCATGAGGCACACTATTTTCTAACAAAAGCCCTTGGCTTTGTCCTGCAATTGAGGAAATGTTAGAATGCCCCCAGTGAGCCAGTGGGGTCTCTTTTCCGGTCCCCTTAGTAGTTGCAGGCAAATGTCCATCCTATTCTAGGCTTAGCCAGAGGAAGGTGGACTTGGCTACTCCTGCCTCTAAGCTAGTGATCTACTTTTAAGAAGGGAGAGTCATATTTGTTTTTAGTTCCTGTAGAAGAGAGAAGTGAGCCAGTAACCAAATGGTATCTAAGTTGATGTTTTCTCAGCGGGAAGTGGTGCTTCTCGCCCAAGGTTTTGTATTAGAATCCTGATCAGATATGGTGTGCTGCTCCTGACGGTGCAGTTGTTCTGTGAACTCTGAAGGGAAATTAATTTTATTTTGGTCACAACGGGTTGCAATTTTCTCACATAAGAGTGTCTGTCTCTCACAGTGGCCTTGAATTTGCAACTCTTTTCCTAACAGTAAGTTTTTTCTTATTGCTGCATTTCCATTCTATCCTAAGAAAACCTTAATCATTTTGCTGACATCATTCAAATGTTGAAGGTACCATATTTTGGGGAGAAAGGAGAAGAAGATGATAATGCTGTCTGAAGCACATGGATCAAGTTTTTGGAAGATTTTGCCAACTCAAATCTCCTGCTCCTGCGCCTGCTCCTGCGCCTGCTCCTGCTCCTGCTCCTGCTCCTGCTCCTCCTGCTCCTGCTCCTGCTCCTGCTCCTGCTCCTCCTCCTCCTCCTCCTCCTCCTCCTCCTCCTCCTCTCCTCTCTCGTTCCCTGCCACAGTTCCTAGATGAATCACCATCAACAGTACATTATTTTACATAATTATAATAATTTGTCCTCTGTTGCATAAAGTTGCATAAAGTTGTCCTCTGTTGCATAAAGTTGACCAGAGAATGAATGAATGAATGAATGAATGAATGAATTGAGTGAACTCCTCTACCTGATAATTGTGCAGAACAGTTTTGAAGAGTATAGTTTTTATTATGACTGATTCTGTGGCTGAGTTTGTACAATATGTAGGGTTGAAATGTGGTTGGCTAGTTGCAGCTCAGTGTAATATGCAAAAAATGTACTGTATTTTTTGGAGTATAAGACACACTCCCCCCCCCCAAAAGTGGGTGGAAAAGTCTGTGCGTCTTATACAGCGAATATTGTGGTGGGGGAAGGGGGGCTGGTGCGGTGCTGATCAGCTGTTCTAGAATGAGTGGCGGCAGCGAATGGGCCGCAGCAGCGGCGAATGTGCAGTGGTGGCAAACGGGCCGCGCCGAATGGATGACACCAGCAAACGGGTGGTGGCGGCAAATGGCCCATGGTGGCAAACAGGCCAGATGAATACCGAATGGATGCTGGGAGGCAGAGGCAGATTTTTTTTCTTGTTTTCCTCCCCAAAAGCTAGGTGCGTCTTATAGTCCAGAGTATCTTATAGTCCGAAAAATGCAGTAATTAGTTTTTGAGGTCCAGGCGCTGACTCAGGCAACTACAGTAGTTAATTCAGTGATCATGGGTTACTGTATTGCATGAACACAATCACTACACCATGGTATGACTCAAAGCATTTGCTGAAATCCAGTTCTGTACAGTATTCAGCATACAGCATTCAACATACTTACCCATGGTCTATTTAGTTCAGTTTCTGGATTCACATGATGCATGATAATCATTACAGATTGATATAACACAATAGATTCAAAATAATTAGCTAATATTTGTTTCTCTGTGTTGTATGAATACAGTCTATACCTTGTTAGACTTGTTTTCAGGGTCAATGAATTAATTATGCAATGTCTCTTTGAATGCAGTTGAAACTCCATAGTTCTTTTCTTTCATTTCTTTTTGGCTGCCACCAAAGAAACCCTGTGCAGCCCTTCCTTTAGGAATCCTGCTAAGAAGTTGTACTTATTTTTTTTTTAAATCAAGAATTAGAAAGGGCATTGTAGCATGTTGGAATCCTTTCCATAGGGCAATAGGTTGGTGAAGAATGGAGAGTAGCCAAGAGGAAAAACAGTAAGAGCCTTGTTGTGAAACTATTAGAACTGGAGAACAAAGTTAAGTACTTATTTCATTGATTTTCTCAGGATGCTGGTACAATTGATTTTTCTTCTTTCAACTTGTTCTGAGCAAGGAGGAAAACATGGGAGGAAAATAAATGTGAGATGTGCTGTCTATTTTCTTCAGGGAAAATGTTGCAGTATTTCAGGGGAAATGGTGGTACTGGGACAATTTTGTGTCTCCGAAAGCAGACAAATCCTTGGTTATGGGTTGATAGTAATTGATGTCAGCTACATGACAGAAAAGGGGTTTGAAGGGTGATGAATTCTGGGGGAGGAACAGTGGGATTGGAGCCGAAACCAGCTCCTGCCTAATGTTGTGTCCTAGATGAATCACTCTTCCTGCTCCACACCTTTTCTGGAGATGAGTGAAACAGGGTGTTTCTAAGGGACTGTGTATTTACTTATAGTAAATGATATTTTAGATAAACTTCTTATTCCCTCTGGCATATTATCTACATGGAGGAGTCATCATTGAAAGATCTCTGCATGCCCATAGCTAGTTTGGCATTATGATGAAGTTGCTATTGAAATGTCTCCTAGTATTCTTTGCTTTAATTCTCAAGATAGTATAGATTAGAGAACCCTTGACATGCTCTGCCTTCTTTCCCACACTCAATATGCTGAAAATATAATTATACCATAGTATATCCACCCTTTCAATACAGTATATCAGCAGATTGGTAGTATCCACCACTGAGAATTTTCTGAGTAGATTAGGGAGAAAAGAAAGATTGTGGCTGTGTTCTTATCTAAGCCATGTTTTTTACTTAGTTATCTCAATTTTTTGAATTTGCATGATAATTACTACAACTGTTGTTTATAGTTCACTAAATTTATACAACAGTTTGAACAAGTTAGCCAGCTTCATTTTAGTGTCACATGTTGTGAAAATGCAAGTTTTCATGTACCATATTTTTCGGACTATAACTGCTCCAGAGTATAAGACGCACCTAGCTTTTGGGGAGGAAAACAAGAAAAAAAAATCTGCCTCTGCCTCCCAGCATCCATCCGGTATTCATCTGGCCCGTTTGCCGCGGCCTGTTTGCCACCGACCATTCGCTGCCTCCCATTCGCTGCCATGGCCCGTTTGCTACCACCGTGGCCCATTCGCCACCACCTCTTCGCCACTGCAGCCTGTTCGGCCCGGCCCGTTTGCCGCCGCCCATTCATCGTGGCCCATTTGCCATCGTGGCATGTTCACTACCACCACCGCCGCCCATTCTAGAACAGCTGATTGGCACCCCACCAACCCTCCTCTGCCTGTCGCAATATTCGCTGTATAAGACACATAGACTCCCACCCACTTTTTTAGGGAGGAAGTGCGTCTTATACTCCGAAAAATATCTACTTCCCTATTTCGGGAGGCCATTTTAGATCTTCATGGGAAGTAGTTGGTGTGGAATTGTTGCATCTTTTATTAAAAACTTGTTTTATTAAAAGTATCACCTTCCTTCCTCATTGCTATTTTGAGGACCTACATATTTGCCTAATGGGGCAAATAACTTTTGGGCCAGATTTACACCTAGAAAATGGAATGTGAAGGGAAGGTTACCACCTGTTGTCTCTTCATGTCAGATAGTTTCGAAAAGTATGTCTAGAGATTTGAATTCTAATAATAGATCTTCATTTCATCATCTGATTTCCTTGCTGTGTATTTTTTTTTATTCCCAAATTATGCAAGTAACTGTTGCCTTGACTATTCCTTTTTGGTACAGTGCAGAAAGCGTACACGTAACCAGGGAGGACATAACAGAATCAGAGTTAAAAGGGCTATTTACCTCCCAGCTTAGTGCAGGAATCCAAATTAAACTTCATATCCAGTCACTGCTTCAACTGAACCAGCAAAGAAAAACCAGCCTTAAGTGATTGGCACTGTTTTGCTACCGTTAGAATTAGGACATTTCTGCTAACATTTAATTGGAATATGCCTTCTTGCAACTTAAATCCCTTATTTTGTACCTTGTATTCTATATAGAATAATATAATAGAAAAACAGACCAGTCTTTTCTTAAGATAGGAGTACTACATAGAGAACCCCCAAATTAACCAGCATTTATAGAGGGTGGGGTGAAGAGAAATGGCAAATAATCCACTTTGTTCAAACTACAATAACTACATCATTGCCAATTCTAATGTTAGCCAGAGTTGACAATAAGGAGCAATTTCACTTTCTCCCTCACAGATTTTTCTTTAAATCCTTTCCTATTCCTATCACCAGAGGGAAAAAATATTCTTACCCTAATCTGAGGGAGGTTAAGGCACAAAACCCAATCCTGGAGCCTCATGAGAAAGCAGGAAGACATTGGATCCAAGCGGTTAGTTCTGCCTCAAGCTAGGACATCCTATTGGGGCGCTTACTGTTGGCTGAAAATCTGTGTCCACTGAATTTTCTCTAGGCATACTGTGGGCCTCAATGCTGGATGGATTTCCTGCCCTACTCTCAAGTTTCTTCTCTGCTGTGAAGAAGCTCCACCTAATCTAATTGCCCAAAAAGTTTGAGTTGGCTCTCCAAGTCCCAAAGAACATACTGTCTAGAATATTTTCTTTGACACTTGGTAACCCAAGGAAAATACTCCTGAACTATTATTAAGTGGAATGCTTTGTAACATAAATACAATAGATTCAGAGACTGAAATCACCATTTTCAAGTTAGAATAAATTTAAATAAGCCAAAATAAAGATATCCCACATTTTTGTACACAGTTGTACTAGGTTGAGATGTTATTTTGGGGTGGTTTTTTTTTTAAAGCCCAGCTCTCTTTATTGAGAGTACAGGAAAGGGGTGCCATGTTTCCCCAACAATCACAGTTTATCTGGTGTTGTTAGAAAGCTTAAGAAATAGCAACATGGATGTGTTTCTGCTTGCATTGCTACAACGCTAAGTTTTATACCTGATTGCTTCTTTGGTTTTCTTAGCACAACACAGTCTTCATTCAGCCAGTTCCTAGTTCTGAAACAATATTGGTTTCATGTCAGCATATAACTTCGGCTGGGCAATCCTTCGAAAGAACTATTTCAGAACATGTAGTGGCCTGTGCAAAGCATTTTTTAAACTGGTGCACCCAGCTATTTCTTGCATGCACATGTGTGTACATAATTACTTTACGTCCTTTCCAGCAGACTGAAAAGAACGTGCATGCAGAGACAGTAAGGAACAACATCTGAAGCAGCTTCACAAGTCTGGAAAAAAATGTGGTTAATTTAACAATTCAGAAAGATGTGCTTTTACACATTTCTGTGCACTCTGAAGTGCCTCTTAAAGCATTTGCACAGTCCTATTTTAAAAGGTAACTTGGTCAGGTGATCTTCTGGGCACAGCATGACATTTGTGTATATAGATTTGGTTTTAGGGGATTCAAATGGAGAATTAAAACATCAGCTGGATTAATAGCTGAGTTTTCCAAATGATGAATTCTGTTTGAACTAGTTTCATTGTCTCTTCTTCCTTTTTATTATAAGCAAATATATTTCCCCGTGTGTCTGATAGGAACCTTCTGCAGAAAAATAGATCACAACCACAACCATATGAATTCCTATTCATATCCCATTAATTGAAGGGCTGTCAGTATTATATCCTTCTAACTGTCAGATTATAGTAAGTACAGCCCAAGATGAATTGATGCACGACCTTCAAGAATGAGTGTTTAATCTCACTTGTAATTTAGGCAATTTATTTGTTTAGCAATTCTTGTCACTTGCAGCTTTTAAGAATCATCTCAGAAAACCTTTTTGGTTCTCACTCTTGCCCATGCTGGCAGAATTGTTTCATGATTTGGAAACAGCTGGAGCCAGCATTTTTGTTTTTTGACTCATACCATCTTTTGGATATGATTCTACCCTGGCAGCATATGTTTCAGCAGAATGCTCTTCTAGATTGATACCCCCCCCCCACTTTGAGAATGTTTCACTGAGTCACACTAGAATTGAGTATTTATTTATCTGTAAATTATACAAATAATTCTGAAGTTATGTGTGGCTATACAAACTAAAAAAACTATGTAAAATTATTTTTGAAAACCCTAGACCTGTGATGGCGAACCTATGGCACGCGTGCCACAGGTGGCACCCGAAGCCATATCTGCCGGCACGCGAGCCATTGCCCTAGCTCAGCTCCAGCGTGCAGGTGCACGACGGCCGGCTGATTTTCGGCTCACGCAGAGGCTCTGGGAGGGCGTTTTTGGCCTCTGGAGGGCCTCCGGGAAGGCAGGGGAGGGTGTTTTCGCCCTCCCCAGGCTCCAAGAAAGCCTCTGGAGCCTGGGGAGGGCAAAAAATGGGCCTACTGGAAGTCAGGAAATGGGGGAGCGGGGGGTTCGTGCACACATTCGTGGGGGGCGTGGCAGTGCAGGGGGGTCACGTGCACATGTGAAGGGGGTGGGGCGCATGGGGGGCATTGAATTATGGGTGTGAGCACGCACACACATGTGCACGATAGCGTGCACGCGCTTTCGGCACCCGAGGAAAAAAAGGTTCGCCATCACTGCCCTAGACCAATAAGGGCCACACACTAAATAGCATTTAATACAAAGCCTGAATAGGTACGGGGGTCTTAAATTAACATCAAAAGCTAATAAGACTTGGCATCAGCCATCTCTAAACAGGAAAGCTATTAGCTAGAAGATTTGTTTCTTGAATGCCCTCTATTGAATGGCCTTGGAGCAAATATCAATCAGAGTAGAGCTGGAAGGGACCTTGGAGGTCTTCTAGTCCAATCCCCTGCTCAAGCAGGAGACCCTATACTATTTCAGATACCGCATTTTTCGGAGTATAGGACGCACCGGAGTATAAGACGCACCTAGATTTTAGAGGAGGAAAACAAGGAAAAAAGTATTCTGAACCAAATAGTGTAGTAATATATTATTTAATAAATTACCAGTGTAGCAGAATACCTTTTACAACCATGTACACTTTTTACAACCATGTACACTTTTTACAAACTTCAAACTTGACAGCTTTGTGGACTTCAACTCCCAGAATTCCTCCTCCAGTCATGCTAGCTCAGGAATGGGAGTTGAAGTCCACAAGTCTTAAAGCTGTCAAGTTTGAAGTTTGTAAAAAGTGTACATGGTTGTAAAAAGTCTTGCCAAGTTTGAAGACCCTTGCACCCCTAACCCCTAACCCAGGGGTCTTCAAACTTGACAGCTTTAAGACTTGTGGACTTCAACTCCAATTCCTGAGCTAGCATGACTGGAGGAGGAATTCTGGGAGTTGAAGTCCACAAGTTTGAAGACCCTTGCACCCCCTTGGCAAGTTTAAGACTTGTGGACTTCAACTCCCAGAATTCCTCCTCCAGTCATCCTAGCTCAGGAATGGGAGTTAAAGTCCACAAGTCTTAAAGTTGCCAAGTTTGAAGAGCCCTGGGTTAGAGGTGGCAAGGGTCTTCAAACTTGGCAAGTTTAAGACTTGTGGATTTCAACTCCCAGAATTCCTCCTCCAGTCATGCTAGCTAGAGTTGAAGTCCACAAGTCCTCCCGGTCTCGCAGCCAGTTCCCTCCTGAAGTTCAAGGGTTGAGCTGAGCAGATCTGTGGCGAAAGCGGCGGCTCCTGGTTTTCCCGGCCAAAGAGCGCTCGCTAGAGAAGAGCAGCTGAGGAAGCAGGCGCGGTGCGGTGGCAGGCAGGTGTCTTGGAAGCGCCGAGGGCAGCACGCGCGTCTGGGATGCCCCTCTCTGTGCTTTCCGCTTAGGCGGTGGCAGCGGGCGCAGTGAGTCCCGTCCCCACGCGCGTCCCCGGCGCTTGCTGTGGCGACGCTGTTTTCTCCGAGACCTTGGTCTCGGAGAAGGAGCAGTAGACAAAGGTCTCGGAGAAAACAGCGTCGCCACAGCAAGCGCCGGGGACGCGCGTGAGGACGGGACTCGCTGCGCCCGCTGCCGCCGCCTAAGCGGAAAGCACAGAGAGGGGCATCCCGGACGCGCATGCTGCCCTCGGCGCTTCCAAGACACCTGCCTACCGTCGCGCCTCGCCTGCTCGCACGCCCACTCGCTCGCAAGCGGGCAGCGGTGGGGATCGAAGCGGAGCGGTGGCACCTCGAAAGGACTGGTGTGCTAGATTTCATGCTAGCTCAGGAATGGGTGGCGGCGGCAAGCAACAGCGGGGACAGCGGGGGCAAGCAGCGGGGGGGGGCTAGTGGCGGTGGCAGTGGCGGGCGGTGGGAAAACCTCCGAAGGGTGGGGGCTGGGGTGGGGGGGTGGGGGCTGCATTCGGTGTATAAGACGCACCCAAATTTTCACCCTCTTTTTGGGGGTAAAAAGGTGCGTCCTATACTCCGAAAAATACGGTAGGTGGCTGTCCAGTCTTTTCTTAAAAACCTCCAGTGATGAAGCACCCACAAGCTGTTCCACTGGTTAATTGTCCTCACTGTTAGGAAGTTTCTCCTTAATTCCAGGTTGCTTCTCTCCTTGATTAGTTTCCATCCATTGTTTCTTGTCTTGCCTTCTGGTGCTTTGGAAAATAAGTTGACTCCCTCTTCTTTGTGGCAGCTCCTCAAATACTGAAGAACTGCTATCATGTCACCCCTAGTCCTTTTTTCTCTCTAGACTGGCCTTATCCAATTTTTGATACATTTTTGTCTCCAGGCCCTTAATAGTCTTAGTTGCTCTTTTTTGCACTTCTTCTAAACTCTGGCAAAAATGGCCTGATTTAAATCAGAAATAGAGTTTGATGTTCTGGGCTAGCCAGACCTATAAGGTAAATAGATCAGATGTTCCCAAACTACAGGTCAAGAAGGGGTTTGTGCAGGGGCGGGTTGCTCACTTACCTTGCTGCCGGAGCCATGCGCGCGCATCTCCATGCTTTGGGAGCGTGCGTGCATGCTACGCACGCCCCCCCTCACGCGGTTTTGCTTCTGCGCATGCGCGGAAGCAAAATCGCGCCAAAATCTTGTGAGGGGGCGCTTGCACGCGATTTCGGTGAGATTTTGCTTCCACGCATGCGTGGAGGCAAAATCTGACCAAAATCTCTTGCGTGTGTGCGTCCACTTGTGAGATTTTGGCGCGATTTTGCTTCCGCGCATGCGCAAAAGCAAAATCGCCCAAAAATCACGGGAAAAAAATGGCGACGTGCCGGGTGGACCAGCAGAGAGGGCTCCGGAGTGGTTGCGAAATCCGCCGCTCCCTACCGGAGTTGCGTACTGGGCAGCTCCGACAGGAACCCACCTCTGGGTTTGTGGGTGTATGGGTGTGAAACTCCATCTTGCTTCAGAAGGCCAAGCAGGAACACTGTCAAAACTCTCTTCAGGTTTTACTCTCCACTTTGCCTATACCAGCCCAGGCAGTAATGGATAGACATTTAAGAACCCCAGTGGGCACAACTTAAAATTATTACAAGTTGATAGAATATTTCCTGCTCATATCTGATTCTAATGAAACATTCATTCTATAATAGGAAGAAGTTTTAGGGATATGTGGTGAACACAGATTTGGGAACTCCTGAATTTGTATAAATTGTTCTGGTTACTCTATATTTTGCTATTTTATAGTATATATATTTGTGTAATTGTTATATTACCATCAAGAGGTATTTAGTTGCAGTACATATATTATGAATGTTTCTGTTAGCGGCGTGTGCTGTGGTGGGTGTGCCTAGGTACACCCACACTACTCCCATCTTACGCGAGCTGCATTGGCTATCCATTGGTCTCTGGGTGCAATTCAAGGTGTTGGTGATTACCTTTAAAGCCCTATATGGTGCAGGGCCAGGGTATCTTCGGAACCGTCTCCTACAATATACCTCCCTACGACCGGTTAGATCTCACAGGTTGGCCTGCTACGGGTTCCGTCAGCTAGACAATGTCGGCTGGCGGGCCCGCGGGCCCTATTTTGTGGAATCAGCTACCCCCCGAGATCCGGACTATCCCCACCCTATTTGCCTTCAGGAAAGCTGTGAAAACCTGGGCCTAATAGATAAGAGATGTAGGCCCATGTTCGTGTAAATGATTGAGTGTTTTTAATGTTTTTATTGTGTTTTTAGCTATGTTTTTAAATTGTTTTATATTAATATTGTTTATATTGCTGTTAGCCGCTCAGAGTCCCTGCTGAGTTGAGCGGCATACAAATATAATGAATGAATGAATGAATGAATGAATGAATGAATGAATAAATAAATAAATAAATAAATAAATAAATAAATAAATAAATAAATAAATAATAAATAAATAAATAAATAAATAAATAATAAATAAATAAATAAATAAATAAATAAATAAATAAATAAATAAATAAATAAATAAATAAATAAATAAATAAAAGACTGTGGTTAGGAAAAGAATCAGAAGATCGACACATTTTTTTCTCTCCAACCTCTGTGTTGGCCCAAGTTACACTTGATATATTCTTGAATGAAGGAATCTAACCATACATTGGGAAGAAGGTACATATAATTTTCAAATAGTTTTTGACTGCATTGGTTGAAAGGAGTCTACTACTATTGTGCAAATTCTTGTCAATCCATACCCATGCATTACTCAATTCCTGCATAATGTCATTTCTGGACCAATTAAAATGTAGGGGCAAAATCCTTTAGAGAATGAGAGACAAGTTTTAAAAGCAATTGCTTCCTTGATCGTATAAATAATTTGATGGTATAAAACCTTCCTGAAGATATTTCTAAAAAGTAAATTGATCTTAATGCTATTGGTGACCTCTTTCAACTCCTTGCTGACTAATACTGAAAGATACATTTCTATGGCAAGTGGCCTGGTAAGTGTCTTCATTTTATACTCTATATTTCATTGTTCAAGAAACATCAGGCAACTCCCAGAGGTGTGATATCACCTCTAATTCCCTTTCTTCATACCTTGATTCTTCCACTGGTACAGGAGGCTGGAGATTGAGGATGCTAAAGGATGCAGGGCATTAGATTTTAATGCTGAACTTTATACAAGGACAATGAATGCCTTTGGAGGGCCCTTCAAATTCAGAATTGCTTTATATAAAACTGTTTTTCAACCTTAGCAACTTTAAGACATGTGGACTACAACTCCCAGAATTCCCCAACCAGCCATTCTGACTGGTTGGTATAAATATTTTGAATTTGATACATAGGATCTCCCTGTGGAACTGAACTTCTGAAGAGGGTATCGAAACATGTAACTTTGTTTTCATTGATGTATCTCAAATGGTAGGAAAACGTTTCTTATCTCAAATAGTTAGGAAGAGCCCAGGCTGTATTTGGATGGAGAATATCAACAGTGACTTAGGAATCTCACCTGGTCACAAGCCATCAATCTATTAGCCCAGCAGGCTTCTTCAGATAATTCAATCAAATCCCATGAGACAATTTGTACTGTGATGGTCGATGCCTTTGTATTGCAGCAGCCCTAGTTTATGCAGGCAAAAATACTTTCTCTGGATGGGCTTGACCTCAGCAATGAGGGGAGCAGTTACATTCAACCATCTGGCAATTCTATAGTTTTCGAACTCCTGGTTTCAGGAAATTAAATTAATCCCTGTTGGGAATTTGGAATGGAACACATTTATAATGTGTTTTGGCTTGCAGTGTTGGAAAGAGGTTAGAAAAAATGCCTGTCACATGGTATTCAGGGGTGAAATGCTCCCGGTTCGGGTGGGCTGGTCAGTCGTCATAGAGCCAGTAGCGATCACAGCGTGAGGCTTCCCCCACCCGCCCAGATGCCGCCATTTGGGTTCTTTTACCCTCTGCGCATGCGCAGAACCACTGGTATTTAAATAGAAATCCATCTCTGGAACAGTCTCTGGAGATTTTTTTTTAAAAAAACATGTCTTTTTTCTTATTACTGATGCCCAATAGCCAACCAAATTTCAAAGATAAGAAATTTGCTTGTTGCAGCACCATAGAATAAATGTGTGCTTAATGTATTTAGATAAGAGTTTCTCAACTTTGGCAGCTTAAAGATGTGTGGACTTCAACTCCCAGAATTCCCCAGCCAGCTTTGCTTGGAATTCTGGGAGTTGAAGTCCACACGTCTTCGTGTTGCCCAGGTTGAGAAATACTGCATTTAGATATCTCAAGACTGGAAGCCAATGGTCTTTTCAAAAAAAATTTCAGAGAGAGGGAAGGAGGGAGAGGCTGGGCTCACACACCATGCATAGAAATAAACAAAGTTTGTTATAATATGTTATCTGAATCCAGCCAATGTGATTTATTGGTTAATGTGTGGGAAGAAACCAGCCAGATGTTTTTTTTTTATTTGGTAAAATCATAGTTAAACAAGGCTTAATTAAGTATGTTGTGGGAGCACAGCAAGAACAGGTGAGAAAAGTGTATAATGAATGTGGTTGAGACAATTTTAACCATCAGATAATGTGACATGGAGTCTGTGTGCATAATAATATGTTAGGGACAATGTGACCGGCTCACTTGTGACTCAGTGTGTGGAGCAATTTCAGCAATTGCAGTTTACTGTTTAGTGTATTATATAAATTCATGTAAACTAAATGAGTTCAGTTAACAAATGATTAGCATATTACAGGTAGACCTCAACTTGCAACAGTTCATTTAGTGGCCATTCAAAGTTACAACGGCAGTGAAAAAAGTGACTTATGACCAGGGGTGGGTTCCTGCCGGTACGCTCTTACCTGTTGGTTGCCGCAGAACTGAAGAAGCCGGTGGTGTTCGCGGCGTGGGGCTTCCCCCGCCCGCTGTATTCTCTAGGAATGAGATGACTGTTGATAGCGTTTTGATTTGATGACCCAAATAGCAGCTTAGTTTGCTAAAATAAAAAGTAAAAAGTCAGATGTATGATCCTTTAGCAGGGATTGAACATTTCTTTGCAACCAGGATCAGTACTATTTGATTTGTAAATACTTTGGGTCTCTATATTAGATAAAGAAGCAGGGATTAAATTCTGAGGGGTAAATAACTGTGAGGTAACTCAGTTCCAAGGAGCATAAGAAAGTGTAGGTCATAGGTGTTAAACTCGCGGCCCGCGGGCAGTAGTGGGTACTAAATCCCGCCGCTACCGGTTCGCTGAACCGGGCAGAACCGGGAGCAACCCACCGCTGCCTGTGGGCCAGATGCGTCATGTGCTGGCCCCGCCCCCACCCAGTTTAGCAAAGGGGGGGAAGTCTCAATACGTAATGTGACAATGGCGTGACGATGTGAGTTTGACACCCCTGGTGTATGTCATCATACTATCACTGGTAATCAAATCAAATCAAACTGTTTTGTCTGGTTTTGGAAGTTTTCATGTTGCCCATGAAAAGCTTTAAAGAAAAATGATAGATTAAGGGAGGAAATGAGTGCCAGTTTTGCCCCTTAAAGTTTTTTTTTTTTGCACTTACAAAACCCGATTAAAACCACTTTTGCCCCTCTTGTTTTGAGGCAGTCACACTTAGGTTTGTGACGTTTGTGGATTGCTCATCCTACTTTATAAGGCTTCTGAATGTTAAAGGTTTCCTAAAACTTTCATAAGAGTGTTTCAGTTTGTAATGGTTAAGTCGGTTCTCTTGAGGGTGGTTTCAGTTACTCTCTAATTGGAGAACTTAAATGCTGTCAGAGAAGCAGACATTCTGGCGGTCTGAATGTGGCCATGTTCAGCTGGTATCCTGTAACTCTTTAATCCAGATTCCAGTTACAGCATCTAGGTTACAGGAGGATGGCTTTTGATTCTGTTTTTGATTAGAAAAAAAAGTGGGGGATGAGGCAATTAAACAGGGTTCTATGATAACTGTCATTCCGCAGGGCTTTTCTGTCAGTGTTTTGGGCAGACACAGCTTGCTAGTCGTAGCCACAACTCTCCATTGAAGACTGGAAGATATTCTGTCCACCAGGCGCCTTACCAGAACAGGATAGTAGACCTTATCAGGAGAAAAGTTACCTCTTTTGATGACAGACACAGTTACCTGGTTTGCAAGCCTGTGCAAGTTCAAATACTAGTATTCTATTCTTTCCATTGGGTGTGGAGGCTCATGAAGGGTTGTGCCTTGAACAAGAATAGCCAGTATTTCTCCTGAGATAGATTAGGATATGATCATATTTGAAAACTTTATCAGATTTCAAGAGCAACATACTAAAGTCATGTAGATAATTTTGCTTTGAAAAATAAAGAAATAGCTTTTTGGGAGACAGTGAATATCTAGGCAGAGTCACTGCTACCCCGTTGTAGTGAAAATTGTAGATTTGGTCTTCCTTTAAAAACAAGACATGCCTTCCAGGGGTCTCCAACCTTGGCCACTTTTAAGACCTGTGGACTTCAACTTCCAGAGTTTCTCAGCCAGCTGGCTGAGGAACTCTGGGAATTGAAGTCCACAGGTCTTAAAGTGGCCAAGGTTGGAGACCCCTGCTTTTAGACTGATTTGGGCTAATATTGCCTGTACCCAATGTTCAAAGAATGTCATTTGGTCAGGAGAAAATGTAGAAGGGATCCACTGAAAAGGCAATGAGAACCAAAAGCTGACCTCCGGCATTTTACAAAGATATATAATAAAGCTTTATTTTTGTTTAGCGCTGTCTTAAATTTGGGTGCATGCTATGTCCTCATGTTAAAACAAAAACTTCAACAGTAGTTTAATTTTTTTCAAAGTAGAAGATTCTACAATAGTTCTTTTTTTAATACCAGTGTTCAAAAAGTTCATCCTTCCATAATTTTGTAATCTTGCTCACATCATTTTTTTAAAAAAATTATTCACTGGAAGATTCTCAGAGACCACCTGGACAAGTTTTCTTGGCAAGGTTTTTCAGCAGTGATTTGCCATCACCTTCTTCTACTTCATGTGGTTATTTTATGATCTGTTCCTACCACATCTTAGCCCATAGCCGCATGCACGCCATCGCCAGCTGCTCTTCCGGTTTCCGGTGTGTGCATGCGTGCCGGTCAGCTGGTCTTTGAGTGCGCCGGAGCGCCGGAAACCCGAAGACCAGCTGGCCTGTGTGCATGCGCGCGCCAGAAACCCAAAGACCAGCTCGCCGGCATGCGCATCGGCCAGCTGGTCTGCAAGTTTCCGGAGCTCCGGCATGCGCACGCGTTCCGGTTTCGGCACTTGGTTCTGAAAAGGTTCGCCATCACTTCCATAGGGTATTAAATTAAACTGATTGCCTGGGTTTACATTTACATACTATTGAAGTGGCCACAATGGATGGATTTTACAACAGACAGAGCCATATATTTAGCCTAGTGTGTCTTATGTGCAATGTTTGTGTGATTAATTTGTAGTTCAGTATGCTGTACTAGTCCAGAAATAGAGTTCATTAAACCATAGTTCAGTTAACTAAGTTATGTGAGCGGAATCAGTCTCTTAGTGGATGTAACAATCATATGACACCTGCTCTGCAAGGTAGATAAAAAAAGCCTCAAGAAGATTCCCAGGATTAGCTAAATATGTGGGTTGAAGCAGGAGTTAGTCTGGCGTTGAAAAGAGAAATGACAGGGGAGTATTGAAAGAATCACCATAAATATCTGAATCATACAGGCAACACTACTTTCTTTTCCTCTGTGTGAGAATCCTGCATTGTGAGTTAGAAATTTTTCACATTTTGTGAGATGATTTCTACCCCTGACCTGGACGTTACACTATTGTATCCTTCTTTGATTTTCAAAGTTTCCATGGATCTTTTGACAATCATTAGCCCTTGATACCAGTCTCGTACTCTGAAGAATGGCCTTGTTGCTGCTCTATATCAAGCCAGGAGGAATATAGGCAAAATGAATGTAGAACAGGGTAGATTAGATTCCTATCCATTTTCAGACAGGTTTAATTATACTTAATTCTTATTCTAATTCTTAATGCTAGAGAAGACAGTCTGAACTGTTCATAGGAACAGAACTGTCAGAGAGAATGAGAGCTGCCTTGTGGTACCAGGATGAGCACTGTGAAATTCTGTGGGATCTCTATGGATTATGGCAGTGATATTTGGGACAGGCCTGGGGTGTCTTTAGGGGCTAGAGGTCAAGGAATTCTTTACTAATTTGACAGTATTTTCTATCACTGAGGACCCGATATATCAGATAAGGGTTAGATTAATGCCATCCATACAGGATTTTTCCATTTGGAAACCTCATCTCAGTATCCACCTATATCTGGTGTTGGCAAGTTTTTGCATTCAAGGGCTACCTTCAGCACCATTTTTGGTCCTCTAAAGACTGCAGAGGATGTATGCAGTGATGTCTCCAAGAGCAAAAATAAGTAGGGCACTTTTTATCTATTTGGAGGGGAGCATCAAGGAACAAAATACCGTATTTTTCGGAGTATAAGACGCACCGGAGTATAAGACGCACCTTAGTTTTTGGGGAGAAAAATAGGGGAAAACAATCTGCCTACCAGGTATTCATCTGGCTAGCATCCTTAGTCTGGTCAGCTTCAGCACATTATTTTATCCCCTGGTTAGGACTTAAAAAAACCTTCTTCGGAGAGAGTAACAATGAAAGAGCATGCAAGCCACTAAGAGCTGGGAAGATTATTAGCACCTGGTTAGGGCTAGAAAAAAACTTATTCGGAGCAAGTAGAACAATGAAAAAAAATTCTGCAAAGACTTAGGGCTGGAAAAACATTCTTTGGAGAGAGGAACAATGAAAAAGCCTGTAAGGTAAGAGCTGGGAAGATCTGCTAGCACCTAGTTAGGGCTGAAAAAAAAAGCTACATTCGAAGTATAAGACGCACCCAAATTTTCACTCACTTTTAGGGAGGAAAAGGGTGCGTCTTATACTCTGAAAAATACGGTAAGTATGTTAAGATTTGCAGGGATTAAAATAATCATTTTTTTTCTTAAAAGGAAAAAAATAAGCATAATTTGGGATTGAAGCTGTCACAGAGCTGGACTTTGTCAAATAAAACTGTGGCAATCATTTTATCTTCTGAAAACTCCCAAGAGTGAAGGGTTTTCTTAATTTTGGTAAATGCTCCTTCATTTCCCTCTTCAGTTATAGCAGCTTCGGATCTCAGCAAGTAGAAAGAGTGGTGGCAATGACTTTTGTCAGTTGATGGTTAGCTCATGTAGCAAACCATAAAATGGGTAAATTCTAGAACCTAGCAGTGCTTCGTGTTTAGTTCTAAAACGGTGCTTTGGAATGTGTCAGAGTGCAAGGGCACTATGTGATTGTACTTATTGTGCCAATATCTCATATTGGTTTTGTGAAACAAAGGGCTTCTGCTGCATAAAATATTATCAAACAGCCTTTGACAAGCAGCAGAAAACAATATCTGCTGCCTTTACTTCAAATTCCTATTCCGCTTATTCTGGTCTGCCATCAAATGGTGGAGTCTTTATTTGAAGGGTGCAAGGCATTTTAACGGAAGGCATTTCCCTCATTTTATTTCCTTTCCTGCCTGCAAAGCATTACTGACTGAGCACCCATTAATCATTTTCCTTCATGTAGAATAGGGCTGGAGTAGGGCAAGAGACAAGTTTTGACAGATAGGTAGGCTGCTGTGTTTAGCCATCTGTCAGTCTCACTCCTCACTTTGCACAAATGTTTTGTGTGGGTGAATTCAAAGAGAGCCAGACTAACAGCTGATCAGCATAGGTGGGAGAAATTGCACAGTGAAGCAGTAAAGCCTTTCCATGGTACTCATTCTTTATTCAGAGCCATAGCTTGAGGCCATAAATTAGCTTGGAGATCTGGTTGATACTGGGAAGAGCCCAGTTTGCAAGAGCTAGACATCACAACGAAGAAGGACTTTGTTTGACATTTCACTCTGAAATTAATGTAGGTCTCTATCAGCTTCAACTCTAATAGGTATGAGCTTCCAATCCTATGACTTGTGCTGTTGAAGCGTTTTGATTTTAACTGGGTAATCTTTCTGCAACTACTGTTTGAATGTCCAAGACAGTAGTAGTAGCAGCAGTAGCTGAGGTTCTACCTTTTACTTTGTTCTCAAATTTGCTGCAATTTGATACTCAACTCTACAAGGTGAGGAACTTTTAGTGTATGGGCCAAATGAGCCATTCAGTTGTGGCTGAGCTCACTTCTCTAGATCAGATTTTCTTACCTATATTCCTGACTTCATCCAGGTGCAAAATTTCTAGATTTGGGAGCAAGGTTGTAGGTTGATATAAAGCCAATTCTCACACACACATGACGGCATTGGGCTTCTTTTTCTTTTAGCACTGTTTTAATAGTATCACAAATATGGAACATAGAACATGTTAAGAATATCTACTGAGATATTCTTTAAAATGTATCTTTGTGAATCAGATGAATGCACATCATACAAATTCAGTTGCTAAAATGCTTGTATTACTTGCAACTTCTGTCAAATGTATATATATATATATATATATATATATATATATATATATATATATATATATATATATATATATATATATATATATATATATATATATATATATATATATATATATATATATATATATATATTCCATTCCATTGTGTTCAATTCTCAGAGACTACCTGGACAAGTCCCTGCTGTTTTCTTGCAAGGTTTTTAAGAAGTAATTTGCCATTGCCTCTTTTGTAGGGATGAGAGAGAGACGATCTCCCAAGGTCACTCAGTTGGCTTTGTGCCTAAGGTACGACTAGAACTCACGATCTCCTGGTTTCTGATCTGATGCTCTAACCACTACACCAAACTAGCTCTCACTGAGAGTAGTGAAAAGTAATGAAAAGGTCATACATTTTTCATCAGTGAATAAGTTGCAAATCTGGGTCTGTTGCTCTGCAGCAGAGGTCTTCAAACTTGGCAACTTTAAGACTTGTGGACTTCAACTCCCAGAATTCTCTAGCCAGCTATCCTGGCTGGAGAATTCTGGGAGTTGAAGTCCACAAGTCTTAAAGTTGCCAGGTTTGGGGACCCCTGCTCTGCTGTATAAGAAGAGAAGATCAGAATAATTTTTAGTTCGTTTTTAATAAGTGAGTCTTGTGGAAAATAATTTCTTGTGACATTATCTAATTGGGCCTTCTAGTTCTTTTGATAAATGTCCTTTGTCTCTTTTTTTACAGTATAGCATCAAGATACCCTTCTTCTTTCTGCAAAAGTTGGATCATTCCACAAACTGGATATAATTAACCAAAAGGAGTTTGAGTTTTGGAAATTCTCTAACCTCTAATATATATATCCAAAGGCAGCATGCTGTGATGGGGCTCCTGTGAGTTTAGCTTGCCTGCCATGCACCCCACCGGGAGTGTAGATACCAGTTTTTCCCGTACGGCTGTGCAAACACTGTCCCGTAGCCACTGCCGGAACATAAAGCAAAAGATTTCTCAGTGGGAAGGTCGGACAAAAGGGGTCTGCCAAGAAGAAAGGCAGAAACTGAAGGATTTTGGGGTCAGATATGGCCTTGATAGCAGGGAAAAGCCATCAGCTCCTGCACCTGACAAGAGTATAGAAGCAAATGTTCAGCGTTTAGGTTTAGATTTCTGGGAAAACTCTAATCTTGGCTCTGTGACCGAGGAGGAAGAGGAGGAGGAGGACAACCACCACTTCCAAGAGATTTCCAGAAACCATTCAGTGGAGCAACTTTCTAGTGACACTTTATCCGAAGCGACAGATGCTACAGAATGGCCACGGGAGAGACTGCCCCCTGGGAATTTCTACACCTCACGGGGCCTATGGAAACAGATGGAAACTCTTCCTTTTGATGAAGAAGCTTCTGTTGCACTGGACTTAAAAAGGAAACGGGAAAGCTGTGGTTCGACAGAGAAGGAGCTGAATGTAGCTCTAGCAAAGAGCCTGGAGACAATATATTGTGATGTGGAAGGTCAGGAAAGGCAGCCAGCCATCAACCCAGTGCCCAAACCGCAGAGGACTTTCCGTTACCATTCTGAGAAGGACCAGGCAAACCTTGCTAATGGATACCACAGCAATAAGAAGCCACTGGAACAGTTGTGTAATGGGAGCTATCCTGCAACTGCCTCTCGTGAGTCTGACCACAGAGCAGGCAGCAGAGGAATCCGAGGCAGGTCTAAGAGGTGGGTTGCAGCTTGACCTCTTCTGTAGGGGATGAATATAATTTGCTCTGTTTGTTACAAGCAGTGATTAAGACTGCAACGTTCTGGAGCAGTAAGTCATTTGTGGAGAAAATCTATGTATGTGGTGCTCTATATGGGGTTGCCCTGAAAGTAACCAGAATACAGCAGTGTGACAGCCTTGGTATGCCCATGTAACACTTCTGCTTCATGAGCTGCACTGGTTGCCAGTTTGCTTCCAGGTATGATTGAAGGTGCTGGTCACTACCTATAAGGGCGACATGGCAAACATCCTGGTTACTTGAGGAACCACTGATTGTATCTCATTGTATCTGTCCAGTTGGTTTGATCTGGCAGGGTTGGGATGTTGCGGGTTCTATTGATAAAACAATGTCATCTTTCAGGATCCCAGAAGTCTGCCTTCTCTATTGCAGTGCCTGCTCTCTGGAATGAGCCCTCCCCAAAGAGTTTTAACTGCTCCCCCCAACTCTATTGCCATTTTGAAGAGCCCTGAAGAAGTGGCTCTTTGCCCAGAACTTTGGCAAGACGATGGACACCATTTTTCTTCCTTTTCCTTGTTCCCAACTGGGTTTGTTTTCTCTGCCATGTTTGATTATTTGTTTTGTGTTTCTTATTATTTATTTATTTGGTCGCTTCTATATGCTGCCCAACTCCCGTGGGACTCAGGGCGGCATACAACATAATTCAAAACAATCTATAAAAATGATACAAATAATTTAAAAAATTACAATTTTTTTTTTAAAAACAGACCAACATTCAAACATGGGGGATTGATTTTAAATTCACCTAGCCTGCAGGAAGAACCATGTTTTCACGGCTTTACGGAAGGCCAGTAGGGTGGGGATAATCCGGATCTCTGGGGGGAGTTGGTTCCAGAGAGACGGGGCTCCCACAGAGAAGGCCCTCCCCCGCAGTCCCACCAACCGGCATTGCTTGGTTGATGGGACCTGGAGGATACCAACTCTGTGGGACTTAACCGGTCGAAGGGAGGATTTCGGTAGGATGTGGTCCCGGAGGTAACCTGGCCCTGAGCCATGTAGGGCTTTAAAGGTTAAAACCAACACCTTAAATTGGGTCCGGAGACTAATGGGCAACCAATGCAGCTGGCGAAGAATAGGTGTTACGTGGGTGTATCTAGGCACACCCACTACGGCTCGCGCAGCCGCATTTTACACCAGTTGCAGTCTCCGGATACTCTTTAGGGGTAGCCCATGTAGAGCGCATTACAGTAGTCTAGCCGTGAGGTGATGAGGGCGTGAGTGACCGTGAGTAAGGTATTTTTACTTGTTCTTAAATGATTTTAACAATTTGCAAACTGTCCAGTGTCACTGAATTATTATCATCACCATCATTATTTTATTGCTAAGAATCAACACTGACTTGATAGCGCACATAATCAGTCAATCAGTAAGTCATTTACTTTGGGTCATTTTTCCTCATGTAAACATTAACGAGGAAGCTTGCATAATTCTTGAGAAAACAAAACATTTTTCCATTTAGAAAATTGCTTCCATTTAATTGCATAATTTTGTTCATTGGAGTGGAGCACATGAATGAAGAAAACGTTAATTATTTTTTTTGAAAAACTGGGTCTTAGCATTCATTCTGGTAGATGCTTTATAGAATGTGCCTTTATTTGTTGCATTAAAATAGAATTTCAGCCTTAAAAATGAAAACATTGCATTTGTTGCTATGTAAGAGGAAGCTATGTGATCATAAAATTAGACTAAAAATTGGTAGGCAGTCCCTGATATGACTGTGTTTGAAAGATAAATGTCAGATGTCAGATTCAGCATTAATGCATGATGTGGATTATCCTGGTGTAGAAATTTATTTTAAAGTGGAATATTTTATTAGTGTGTATGGAAGTTGGCGTGAAAAGCCAACACCTTGCAGAAATTGCAGGTGTATTTCACATTTTTGATCATGTGAAATGAAGGATGATAGGAACACTATCACTGATACGGTTCGTATCGTGCACTAAGAGCTATTCCCCTCTGTTGAATTAAAGTGCTGTCTGTTGATCCTTTAAGTTGGCAGAAAATTATACTGACATGATATTTTCTGCCCCTATTGCCAATCCCTATCCTGTCTCTGTTGCCCATGGTGCTGTCTTGGTTATGCATATGCAATGTGTGATAGGCAAGGAGATTGACTGATTCCTCTGACTTTCCTATCTTTCCTTTTTTGCATGTCATCAACCAGCAAAAAAAGACAAACCAGCCAGTTACAAGTGCTGCAATGAGAATGACTCTAGGCTCATCCCTGTCTTCTTTCTGTTGTACCTTAATCTGTCATAATCTAAATGAAATTAAATCAATTCAATTACATTATATTAAATATAAAAATAGGTAGCCCTCAGCTTACAATCAAATTGGGGACTGGAAATCTGGCCGTAAATCATTTTGGTCATAAGTCCAGGTGCACATATGACTAAACACAGGTTTTTGACATTTTTCACAGTGATTGTCAGACAATCACATGGCTGCTAAATGAACATCACATTCGTTAAGTGAAAACATTCTTCTGAATGGGCCTTTTTTTGCCAGAAACCAACAAAACCCGCCACAAACTGGCAAAAATTGTTACAAATTGCAGGCATGTCACTGCAGGGTGCTGCAACCGGTCATAGTGGCAATTCAGTTACCAAGCACCCAAAATGCAGTCACTTTATCATGGGGAGCACCATTATTTATTTATGGGCAACAAATTCTGGTTTTCAGATTCCCTCATGTTTTGTCTTGGAGAGAATGGTACTATGGGGTTGGTCCTATCATTTCAGTTTTGCTGTTTCAGTCCTGCATTAAAATGATATGGAATATAGACCCAACATACTTACAATATTGCTGGCGGTACTATTATTTGATTGTCTACCAAAATCTAGGGGACACCAGATTCAAGCGAACTACTGTAGTATCTAAGTTCTCTTCTTTTTCCTTAGAAGAATAAATATAAAACCAATTAAAAATTTGGTGTGTTTTAAAGAATAGAATAGAATAGAATAGAATAGAATAGAATAGAATAGAATAGAATAGAATAGAATAGAATAGAATAGAATAGAATAGAATAGAATAGAATAGAATTTTATTGGCCAAGTGTGATTGGACACACAAGGAATTTGTCTTGGTGCATATGCTCTCATTGTACATAAAAGAAAAGATACATTTGTCAAGAATCATAAGGTACAACACAATGATAGTCCAGGTATAAATAAGCATTCAAATCATATTAGGAACCAGTCAATATAAATTGTAAGGATACAAGCAACAAAGTTACAGTCATACAGTCATTTGTGGGAGGAGATGGGTGGTGGGAACGATGAGAAGATTAATAGTAGTGCAGACTTAGTAAATGTTAAAGTATTGTGACTCTCCAATTTTTGTGGTTTGCAAACTATATTTCATGTTTTATATTATGTAACTGAAGCACTTTCAGGTGTGGTTTGGTTAAATAAACTGTGCTTTAGTATCAAGTCAAATTATCTTTGATGGCTCCTTCGCCTCTTTCATTCTACATTGCTGGTGGAAGATTGAGAAAGACAGATTTTCCAAAATTGTGCACATAATTTTATTTTCTAAAACGTTCCAAGAACAATTTTGTATATACATATTATTTATATACATATTATTATTTATATATAGATACGTATATTTTTGAAATTAATCCATTCCTAGGTAGCTCGGTTTAAAAAAAGCTAGGAGGTAAATAGCTGCGCTTGGTTCTGCACCTAAGATGCGTGATAACATATCCTATTCTTATTTATAGAAAGTCCTTTGAATTTGAGGACATCCAAAGTTATCGAAACAGACTAGCAGCCATCGAGTACCAAAAGCTTCATGAAGAGCTAAATGGCACCACACGTGTCTGTCTCTATTGCACGCAGTCAGAGGACAACCTCTACGAGGATATTATTGGTAAGATTCCAGATCTATCTAAAAGAAACAAGAAACAGCCTTCTGAATGAAAAGTAACTGCTACGGTTCAGTTCTAGATAATTCCAGAACACATATTCTGATTTTCTGTGCTGATATATTCAAAGATATCTGATGAATACACACAGTTCCTCCACCGGGAAGCTAGAAATTAAAGAAAGTCATTTGGGGATTTGCTTTGATTCCTCTATTTGTCACACGCTGGGTAATAACTTGATGCCAGTTTGTGCCTATGGAAAAATAGTAATTGGCAAATATATGTGGTTTGTCGGTCTACCCATGCTCTGCTTCAAAATAATTCTTTTTTCTAGATCCTGCAAAAGAGAATCCCTATGAGGACATTAAAGTGAAGCCTTTGTGGAGGATCCCATCTAATTGGAAGCTGCCTCCTCCCCGAAATACCTTCAAGCCACCCAAGGTGAACGCACGTTTAGTGATTGTCCTCTCTAGTTAAATATTGGGCTTTGTGCCTGTGCTACACAGGGATTAGGCATTATTGTTCAGAAATCTGAACAAAATGAAGTTATTTGTCTACATTGCTCTGTGATTATAAATAAGTAGGTGCCTCGTTGTTATGCCTTGTCTTTATTCCCACGTGAATCATCACATTGCAGTTGTTCACGGAAGAACATAGAGGTATGTAAACTCACTTTTAAGAGAATGGATGCCCATGAAGCTGATTTAACCTTGTTTGCTCTCTATTTAATTTGAAGAGGATACTTTGCCCTCCCATGCACAGAACGAAACCCCCCCAAAGGGAAAAAAAGGAATAAAAAGAGAAAATTGTATAGTATTTGTACAGTTGTGTATGGGCTTAGGTTTCCTTTTCAGGAATGGATTCATATGGATGTGATCCAAACCAAATACTAGTGTAGCTTGCCATTTGTTTAACCAACCAAACATTTCTTTTTTCTACGTATGCTTATGTAGCTGTTGTTTCTGAATTAAATCTTCCAATATTTCTCTCTACCATATTGGCCATACTGGCTGGGTGCTAAGATTTGTACTTTAGTAACCTTTAGAGAATTAGATGTTAGGGGCTTTTTTAGATGGCTGTCGAAATCAAGTTAATATCTCTTACCTACCTACTACTTACAAAGTTACTTATAATAATAGCTCCAAAATGTTCCATCCCAATTAACTTTTCATACTTAGTACAGGTAGTCCTCGATTTACAATAATTCATTTAGTGACTGTTCAAATAATTCATTTAGTGACTGTTACATCATCATTGAAAAAAGTGACTTATGACCATTTTTCACACTTATGCCCTTTGCAGCGTCCGCTTGGTCACGTGACCAAAATTCAGACTGTTGCCAACTGTCTCACGTTTATGATGGTTGCGGTGTCCCAAGATCGTGTGATCACCTTTTGTGATCTTCTGACAAAGTCAATGGATAAACCAGATTCGCTTATCAACCGTGTTACTAACTTAACAACTGCAATAACTTACTTAACAATTGTGGCAGGAAGGGTCGTAAAATGGGGCAAAACTCACTTAACAAATGTCTTGCTTAGCAACATCAATTCTGGGCTCAATTGTGGTTGTAAGTCCAAGGACTACCTGTAGTGAATTGCAGGATGGGAGTAGATTTCACGTCCCTGATGGTTTGGGGGAAAAGGATATGTTTCTCTGGCAGCTGAAATTATAATAGCTATTATTGTTAGTGCCTATTTTTTCTATTTGTCAAACTGGCGGCCTGTGGGACGGATGTGTCACGCGCAGGCCATGCCCACCCCAGCTCCGCAAAGGCAAAAAAATATCACGATACATCAAGTGACGCGATCGAGTTTGACACCCGTGTTCTATACTGTTCTGAAAAAGGAATGAACCATATGTTAATTTATAGGTATTTAATGAAGTACTGACGATTACCATTTAAAAGGAAGAACTCTTTTAAGCAAAAACCATTTTGCACAAAGAAGGGAGATGTGGGGATATAAATTGTTCTTATGCAACTGCTTATCCTAATGCCAATACTAATCCATTTTTCTTCATGTAATTTAAATCAAAAAAAATTTTAGTAGTTATTTAATTATTTTTTTAAAAAATTACATGGCCGCCTAACTCACTCTCGGCAACTCCAGGCAGCTTATAAGGTTTAGTAGCCCCAAAGCTGATTGTTGTTTTGTTTCTTTGTGCGATTTAGTTACTTTTTAGGCGTAATCAAGTTGGTTTTAATCCGGAGTGACTGCATGAACATCCTACCCTATCTGCAATAATAACGTGCAATTCTCCCCTGGGACATTCCTGTAGCTTGTTTGATCTTGTCCATCAATCTAGCCTGTTGTCTTCTTCTTTCAACCTGCCAAGCATAAAAACTCTCATGTTCAAATTTCTTTAGTTTTTGCTTCCTGCCTAAAGAGAGCAATCAGCCTTTATTTAATCCAAGACTGATTGACTACAGTCTATGGTACTTTTAATAAGCAATATAATACAATTGTCCTATTTTTACAGGACAGATTAGCAATGGAAAAACTGCTACAGAAGAAAAAAGCGTTGAATTTAAACTCTGGAGCATAAACCTATATAAAGACTTAACTGGCTGCGCTCCTCAATGGGTAGAGCTATTGTACGTGCACACATTCATTCATATTGGTTTCACCCAGCCATTCCTCATGTATGCTTACTGTGTAAATTATACAGATATGGGAAAATATGTAAACTTATCGCACTGTTTTACTTATTCTGAACTACTGTGTTTTCCTCTAGATTAATTCTTAGAGCAGCTTCTTGCTCATCAGGAAGTTCCTTCTGATTATTATTTCTGTTAATTCTTCTGTTATTTTTATGAAAGAAAAACTGGTATGATTGGGCAGAGTGGGCATCTCCCAGGTTCCCCCTATTAAGCAGTGCCATCTGGTGGGGCCTAGGAAGTGTGCCTTGTCTGTAACATTACCTGTTGTTCGGAATCACCTCAGCCATCACAAGATGCATTTGACCTCCCAACTTGCCTGTGTTTAAAACTTAGTCTTCCCCCTTGCCTTGGGTTGAATGAGGGAGTGGGTCTTTTTTTGTTTTTGGCTATGAAGGGTTTCCCCCCCCCCCCCCAGACTTAGCAGTTTCAACCTGTGTTACCTGTATTTTGTGGGCAGTTTTATTGTGCACTGCCCAGAGTTATGTTACGAAAAGTGACATAAAATAATTCTTTCTCTATTTAAACGTTTAGCTGTTAATGTTAACATATTCTACATTCTGGCATTATCTCCATAAGATCTCTCTCCATGCATTTTAATTGTGAAATCTTAAGCAAAATGTGGTGAAAATTGGCTCAGTAATTTGTTACTATTACTGCTGCTTTCTAATCTGCACTTTGTGTTGTTCCATATTTGTTGACATGGATTTATTTGGACTTCAACTGTCTCTTCGTCTTTAGCTTTAAACGGTTGAGTAGATATTTCATCTGTACCTGGTACTTTCTTATTAACAGCAGATCTGTTGCCTGTCTTGTCTCATTCTCTTGTAGAATTGGTTCCTGAATGTATTTTGTTTTTACAGATATTCCTGTCAATCTATAATATTACTTGTAAAAGATTTTGATATTTATGTATTTAAAATATTTCTATACTACTTTGTTTTGAAGTAAAATCTATGAAATCTCTTTTTTCACTATTCCTGGATGGCCCAACATTAACTATAAATTTTTTGATGATTTTTTTGGATCCTCTTAGATAGATTCCTCATTTCCTTTTCTTGTTATCTTGTGCTCTTTGTTGACATTTTTGATTAATATATCGTTCCTGCCCTTTCTTGCCTGATGTTGACATTTGTTGACACATGTCCTTCTTGTTGTTTAAGGCAATATGGTCCTCCTTCTTTTGATGATTGCTTGTGCTAAAATCAGCCTATATCTTCCTCTGTTGAAATTTTGGATTTTTTTTCTGTGAAATTTTGGATTTTTTTTCCAGTTTACTTTTCCTTTAGTCTCTTATATCTTCCTATAGAATAAATCTATATAGATATATAGATCAGTGATGGCTAGCCTTTTTGGTGCCGAGTGTCCCAAGCACGCGCGTGCAGACCCCCCAAATGAAATGCGAGCGTCCCTGTGCATGCACCCTGCCCCGCACATGCATGCACATCCCCACACATGCATGCACGTCCCCTGCACATACATACACGTCCCTCGTGCATGCGCCCCACCCCCTCGCCCCGTTTTGGCTTCCAGGTTGATGCAAGAGGCCTTCCAGGCCCAAAAGGGGGCGGGGTGTGTGTGCGCACGTGCGCAAACTCCCAAAATGCAATGCAAGCACCCCCGTGCATGCGCCCCTCCCCCGTGCATGCACGCACATGTCCCCCGCATGTGCCCCGCCCCGCACAAGAAGGACCGGCCTGTGGTGCCTCTGCCAGCGAAAACGGAGCTCAGGAGGGCTACATATTGCCCTCCCGAGCTCCGTTTTCCCTGGCAGAGGGTTGCAGGCCATCACAGCTGAAAATGGAGTTCGCGAGGTCTGCGTGCGGCCCTCCTGGGCTCCGTTTTTGCTGGCAGAGGGTTGCAGGAGGCCATCGCAGCCGGAAAAGGTGCTTGGGAGCCCATTTTCGCTGGGAGAGCGCTCAGTCCACCAAACTTTTAGACCTTGCTGCTTTCACTCTTCTAAAAACCAAGCCACCCTTTTGCGTGGTGGGATGTATTGTTTTTGAGTCTGTATCTGTTTGTGTCAAGTTTTTATTTGTTTGTTTGTTTGTTTGTTTATTTATTTATTTAGTCAAGCATGTCTAAGATAACAGATATAAGTATAAACATGTTTATGAATACATGAAATGGATACAAATAAATGGGGACATTAGGACAGGGACGGTAGGCATGGTGCACCTATGCACACCCCTTAAGAGCTCTTAGGAATCTGGTGAGGTCAACAGTAGACAATCTAAGCTTAAAGTTGTGGGGGTTTGGGGAAGAAACCACAGAGTCAGGTTCAGTGGGAATTGCTTTCTTTGTAAAACATTAGCATTCTTTTATCCTTCTTTCACATTTCTTTAGCTTCTCCACAAGCCGCACTTCTTTCACCGTAAAACCTTGGAGCTAAAGAGCACACGGATCTGTTTGCGTGGGAAGTTGCCGAAAGATTCAACGCTACCTGTTACTTTGACCGAATGGAAGTTCTTCAAAGCAGGAGATGCTGGAAGCAGGAAGAGAAAAAATCTTCCCCGGGTAAGGACTGAGCCAAAATATTAATAATTAGTTGCTGGGCAAATTCCAGTTTCTGTTGCCATTTCCTCTCCCTATCTCCTCTGTCCACAGCTTTTGGTTGGGTCATTCCTGTCATTTTTAATGAAAAATGATTGCTTTCTTAAATAATTCTGTATTGCATCATTTAAATGTGAGAGTTGTTGGTAATATCAGATGATCAGATGTTATTATAGTTCTTAACTGTGTTAATCATACTTGTCACCCAGAGTCACAAGCGTGAGAAGGGTGGCTGTATAAATTTAACAGAGACATAGCTACACTGATCTTTCTGAATTGGGTGCCCCCAGTTGTGTGGGATGGCAATTCTTAGAATTCCGTGTCTGGCCATCGTTCAAGCTAGCTGAGTTTTGGGAGTTGCCATCACACTACATGGGAGCTTGGGAACTGCTGTCACACTATATCCAGAAGGTCTTGCAATAACAGTGGATTGTTATTTCAAATGTTTTCAATCTGAATTCAAAATAATCCTAATAAAATAAATATTCAGTATACATTATTATATAAAAAGACCTGGGTAGGAAAATAACTGAAATTATATCTTTAAAAAGTTATCTTGACATCCTGTCCTGCTATATTTAGATTACCATGCAGGTTTGCTAAGAAGATGTCACCTGCAATATTGAGCAATATATAGTTAATACACAGTTAAGTTCCCATTTACACCAGAAGTAACTCAGGAACACACCCTCCTATTATAAATAGGAGGATGAGTTCCTGACTTAGACTGCTTAAAGTGACCTTGAGTTCATTTTATTTTGTCTGGACTTCTTTCCCTTACTCCTGATTCAGGATTTAACTTTTAACTGTTCTGAACTTTAAAGCTGTTGAGCAGCTCATTAAAGATGAGGCTGTTATGTAAAATTTCAGTGTAATTTCCTGATGTGCTTCTGGATGAATGATTAGCAGAGATGTGCCAGTAAGGTGAACATAGAAAAACTGAGAAGCATCAGTTATCATCTAGAGTTGTATAGATTTGGATCAGTCTGTAACTACTGTAAATAAATAAATAAATAAATAAACACTGCCTGTTCATTGAAGAAATTGGAATCTTTTACAATTAGTATTTTTTAAAATCAATCTTAGTAATTTAGTAATTTTTAATAATCTACATATGCATTGTCTTCTAAGGAATCTCACAATCATGAAATATTGCAAAGGAAAAGAACTGCAGATCAGACATCATGTTTACTTAAGAATTTGAGCAAAAAAAAAGGTCCCATTTCTGGTTATTCAAAGTCAGAAGGCAAAAAGAGTCACATTGTTAGTTAGAATTTATTTCCATTATGGTAGAGGGAATAGGTGGACAGAAGGAAAGCCAGCACATATGCAGGTCAAATTTGCTCTCTTTCTAAGTATTGCATATCAATATTGTGTGGAGCATACAAAGATGATAAATTGAGCCACAAAGGATGATTAAAAAGTCCCATATGAGCATTATTCCTCAGACAAAATGATCGCCCCAACCACATTCAGAAATGTGAGAGTAATTTACTGAGAGAGGAAGTGCATGTTATTCTCTCATCCTGAACTCATAGGACTTGGCCATGATTGCTGGAAGAATGCCCGAGTAAGCCAAACATTCTTATTCAATTCCAGCATGGAAAATAATGTATTCTCCAGCACCTTGACATCATGCATTCAGCTCTCAGCATTTTCTAGTCATTCTTCAAGCCATTACAAATATTGCAGGCACCAGACTTTGCAAGAGTCAGCTTAAAACTTGTGCGTTGGGAATGCACATTTCCAAAGTCTCTGTCATGTACATGTATTCCAGAAAGCATCAGTCGCAGCTCCCTGATATTCTTTTACATGGTACCAAACATTTCTGAGTCCATTTTATTTTTTCATGTTTGACATCCAAAATCTGAAGAAGCTCTTAAACCAATCATTTAAACCAAGGCTGGGGAAAATTTGGGTGGAATGGAAAAGAAGCTCAAGGAAAGAGTGGAAGACCTGCAGAATTTCTTGCATAAGTTCAGACTTTTCCTGAGGTCAAATTGCATCACCTTTACCCTGAGCAGCAGACTGGATCCCTGAAATTCTTTCCCCCCTTTTTTTAACTCTACTTAGGTTGCTATAGTTATGAAAAGAGTTGGAACTAAGAACGGTTTACCTGCTAACTGTCTTCTGTCTCCCTATATGACTTGCGGTGAAGGGAATAACTGGACCCCACCCTGTTGCCTTTGCTTTGGAATGCTGAATGCATTCTTGAAGCCGGGCAAGAGTGAACTTGGCCTGCATGCCATTGTCTAAAATAGCAAGTAGTTGAGCAGGAGCTGAGATCATCAGCAAGTTTTGACTAGACATGCTGTGGCAAAGATCTTTCTGTCTTCTGCCTATGGCCTGAGACACTTGACACCACATGATGCTTGATGGGTTGGGCAGCTACCACCACCACAGTTGAACATGTGGCTGTTTCTCTGGAAATGGTAGAAACCAACTATCCAAGAAAAGGTGTACTTAAGAATTATACAATTATGCTCTAACAGTTTGTTTTTTACCTTCTCTCTGGGCAATCTTGGCTGATCACAGAAGCTAAGCAGGATGGGTCCTGGTTGGTAAATGGGACAATGCCTGGCAAAGTTCTAGGCTGTTATCTAGATAAGTTAACAAAAATCCTGGAAAAAAAACTAGTGGCAAATAACTTTCATAATGTTTTTTTTAATGATGTAGATGCAAGATCAAGCTGAGCACAATGGCATCTTTACTTCAAACTATGCCTGCACCAAACAAAACAAAACAAATCCATGTAATGCTTGGAGACAGTGCATTCACCGCATAGCACCAGTGAACCTATTTCTATCCATGTTTTCTTCAATTTAGCTTTCATCATGGATTAGAATATTTTTGATATCCAGATTAAAGATCATTCTACATTACTGGCAGTATGCAGATAACAGTAATCTTTTCTGTTTAGGGCATTTGTGTTCCCGTCAGTTCTTCTATTATAGCTCTGCTAAATTCTGTAGTGTTTTCTAATAGTAGCCCGTGTATAAAAATACAGTTTTTCTTTTTCTGAGACTTATCATCCCTCTTGATGATTTCTTTCTTATTGGGTTTCAGCTTGTATTGAAGATACAAGAGATCTTTGATTCCAGACGAGGAAAGAAACGTGTGAAGTTGGTGGTACAAACTGGAAAAGAAGTTTCTCCAGCCAGAGGTATAAATCCTGGGCTGAATGCAGTTTTTCTGGTCAATTCATTATTTGTTTGTTTATTTATTTTTATTTGATTTTATTGATTTTATTTGATTTTATTGTTTTATTTTATTATTTAATTTTATTTATTATTTTATTATTTATTGTTTTGGCCATCCATCTTACCACAAGATAACTTTGGGTGTCTTACAATATTAAAAAATAAAACTATATCAAACCTATACAGCATATAAAACCTATACAGAATAAAATACTATGAAAATATAAAAATTCCACCCTAATTAAAAGATGGGAAGGTCGGGAGCAGGGTGGGGGTGGGGGGAAGTGGAATTCCTGTCAATCAATCAACCACCTCCACTCTGATGCTCTCCCACTGGAGTCCCAAGCCAGGTCTTAAGTTCTTGCAGAAGGTCAGGAGGGTTGGAGCTGACCTCACTCCAAGGTTGGAGCTGACCTCACATGGAACAAGAGGTTCCAAAGGGCAAGAGTGACAGCAGAGAAACTTCTTTTTCTGGACCCTGCCAGCTGGAACACCCTGGCTTATTGGGCCCGCAGCATCCCTCCTTTGCTGGCATGGGTGAGGCGGACCAGTCCCATTGGAACGAGACCTTTCAGTAACCTGGATTTAATTATGTTAATTCTGAGAATTCCCTTGAGAAATATTGTGATATGTGATTTCTCTTTTTTATCCTATTGCCCCTTTAGGACGGTGTAGAATTTTTGTTGGTAAAACGAGAAGAGAAGATTGTAGTATTTTGTGTGGGTGTATATATATCTTATCAATAGTCCTTCCTGTTTTAGATGACTTTCCTCTTCCACATGTGCTGAAATATAAGCTAGAGCCAACGGCTGTTTGTGTTATCTACATTTTGCAAATCAATGATGCCTACTTGCCTAGTAATGTTAAACAATTGATGGTGATGCATCTTCTCTCAGTCTTTTGCATTGCATAATGGAGAAGGTGCCGCCACAGAATTGTATAATGAGCTTGACTTGCTTTATTTAACACCTGACACATATATAGATATGCTTTTGAATAGATGCCTTTACAGTTCATACAATTGTTCCCAAAATTTCAGGAACATAATTGATTGTTGCTCTGTCAGATTGCTTCCAACATTTCCAGTTCTACCCAGTTGGCAAAATCTGAGGGAAACTTTTTGTCATTTCAGGTGAAACCAGTGGATATGAGAGTGAACCAGAGAATCTGCCAAAAAGTGAGTGAGTGAATCACTGGGCCTAAGACAGGTCAAGTGGCATAATTATACCTTGCAGATAACTTTTGAGAGTGTCTATATTCTTTGCAAATTCTACCTAGTCAATGAAGTACTTTGGGACTGAGATCTATTTGAATAATTGAATAATTGGAATGGTCACTATTTGCTGGACAGAATGGATGCATTATGATCATTTAAAGGCTTGTAAGGCTCCATTTTAGAAATCCATTAAGAACTGGGATGATTGAGAGAAGGAATAGATGGGTTTAGAACTCAGGATAATAGCAATAGCACTTAGACTTATATACCGCTTTACAGTGATTTACAGCCCTCTCTAAGCGATTTACAGAGTCAGCATATTGCCCCCAACAATCTGGCTCCTCATTTTACTGACCTCGGAAGGAAGGATGGACGGCTGAGTCAACCATGAGTCTAGTGAGTTTTGAATTGCCAAATTGCAAGCAGCAGGTAGTCAGCAGAAGTAGCCTTCAGTACTACATTGTAACCACTGTGCCACCACAGCACTTTTAATCACTTTTAAGATATGATCTCCTGGGGTCCCTCAGGAATTTAATGACAGTTGCTTTGAGAAGGAAATCAGTCAGGGGAAAAGCTTTCTTGAAACACAGCCTATTTAGCATTCTTAATTTTTAGCTGCAATGTAACAGCAGATTATTATTATGTAAGTCAGTAGCAAAGGATTATGGTTGCTTTGCACTTGTAGTAGTGTAGTAGTATTTTCATTTAGAACACATTTGAACCTCTGAAAGGCTTATGTAGTGTAGTAATGAAGGAGTTGGACTAGGAATGGTGCATCCTGGTTCTACAAACTTTCTGGTGGCCTTGGGCCAGTCACTATCTCTCAACCCAATTTACCTCACAACATTGTTGTGGAAAAATAGGATGAAGGAGTATTATATGGACTGCCTTGAGCTTCTGTACAACATTGGCAGAGTATAAATATATTAAATAATTAAACCATACTAAGAAAACAAGAAAATGCCAAGATATCTTCTTTGATGGGAAACTTTTTAAAGCCATTCTTCAGTTCCCTAAGAGAAGGGACACATGGTTATCTCAAAGTCTGAAAGATGGTTTTCAGAAAAGGAGAACATGTTGCAGTGCCTGTCTGGTTCTGCCAAGAAGTAGATAAATATAAGTGGTAAGAGTGATTTGTCTGCAGTGTTTTTTGTGATATTCTACCAAAGCCTGCAACAGTGACACAAAATGTAACATCACTTTGTTAAGACTACTGTGATTCTTGGTGTTGGCCTGTGTAATGGTATGTGGTAATGACCCTGGGAGACAAGACAGAGAGCTGCAGACTAGACATCTTTCATGCAAAAGGTATCACAGTCCACAGAAGCAGAGGAAGTATGGGAACAGGGGTGGGTTCTAACTTACCTCGCCACCGGTTCGCTTCCTCCTGCACCCCACGCGCACCCATGCGCAGTGCCGAAAATTCTCAATTAAAAAAAAATCCAAAAACAAGATGGCGGCGCATGCACAGTGCCGGAAACTCGGCTTCTGCGCATGCACAGAAGAAAAAAAATCAGAAAAAAAATTCCCCTGCAAAAAAATATAAAAAAATTCCCCAAAAAGATGGCAGCGTCCACAGACCGGCAACGACAGAACCGGTTCCGTGACATCATCGTGACATCATCAGCTATTTGCTACCGGTTCTATTGAACCGGTGCGAACCGGGAGGAACCCACCTCTGTGTGGGAAGTGTTTCAGAAGGGATCCTCCCTACTTTTCCAGAGAGTAAAAGGAGAGGAGAGGAGAAATGCTTTCGCTCTTGCAAGATTCTGTTTATGTAACCTTACAGCAGTGGTGGCGAACCTTTTTCGGCTCGCGTGCCAAAAAGGGGGGGCGCGCTCGCGCGCGCTCGTGTGCCCACACCCATTCCCTCCCCCCCACGCATGCACACAACACCCCCCATGCTGCGCATGCGCACACACCCCCACCCCCGCGCAAAGACTTACCGGAGCCTGGGACGACGAAACCGGCAAACCGGAAGTGCGAAAAAACGCACTTCCGGTTTGCCGGTATGCTGTTTTTTGCACTCCGGAGGGTTCAGGGAAGCTCCCTGAAGCTCCGGAATGCAAAAAACTACAAAACGGACAAACCGGAAATGCGGAAAAGTGCACTTCCGGTTTATCCGTTTTGTAGTTTTTTGCATTCCGGAGCTTCAGGGAGCTTCCCTGAACCCTCCGGAGTGCAAAAAACAGCACACCGGCAAACCGGAAGTGCGTTTTTTCGCACTTCCGGTTTGCCGGTGGGCAACCCTCGCGTGCCGGCTTCTATGGCTCCGCGTGCCACCTCTGGCACGCGTGCCATAGGTTCGCCACCACGGCCTTACAGTAAAGGTAAAGCCAGGCTTCTTTGTGGTGCTTCTTGTATGGATTACCTCGAAAGTCTTAACAGCACAGCACAACTGCACCTGCTGCTTCCTGTAGGCACGACATTTTTTCACGGAGCTGGGCTGGGCGCAGCCTGTGCGTGATGCATCCGGCCCGCGGGCCGCCAGTTTGACACCCCTGCAAAGAGCATGGGAACAAGCAACTGCATGGCTACAGTGCTGAAGGAAAGTTAAACAAGGATGATTCTCGAATGCAGATTTTGACTTAGCATGTAAAAGAGAAAGTGTGTAAAAAATGGATAGGCAACAAGTTCTCAGGATAGTTGTGTCTTTTGTTAAGGTGAAGGAAAATAAACTGCCCAGGAAGGAAAGGATTACCTGGCAAGAACCATGCTGTTTCATTAGGCTGTAATTAGAGGCCCTCTTTATTTTAGAATGCCATAAACATAATAATAATGTTGATTTGAAAACAACTTGGCACATAATCATCATCTGCTTCCGGGTCAAGTGTTTTCCCTTTTGATCATTTCCAGTGCTGCCTCTTGAGAACTTTTTTTTTTCTTTCACTGAAGCTAAAGAAGCCCAGTCATGTCTCTGTCTGTCTCTTGCAATATTATGAAACGCCCTTCGCTGGGAAAAAGGAGTAACTGGAGTGAAATTATATATAACGCTCGGCCCTTGCACATAAACACTGGAGGAAGAACAACTAGAGCAGCAGGCTCCAAACTGGCTCTGCATCGTGACTCATCTGTCCTAATTGGCACCAATGGCCCTGGACACACCAGCATTTCCTGTTCACCATGCCTGGAAATTGTCAGAATTAAGCTTTGCATATAGCTTAACGCAGCAATTCCCTGGCAATAATAAAGGCATAGTGCCAAGCAAGCCATGATTATTTTCCTCACTTCCTTCCTTCAACAGTTTCGTGAAGGTGGTCAGATCAGCATTTTCTCTGGAGAGTGAGGGAGACATTTAACATGTAGCTATTTATTTGTCCACGTAGTCTGCGCCACTGCAATTTTCATAACTTTCACAGTGCTTCTTAAAGCACTGTGCATTTAGAATGAATGGCTTTATGTTAGTGTACCACGATAGAGATCAAGAGGCCCGTTTGGATGTTAGGCTTTGTGGCTTCTTAATTTAGTATGAGTTTATTTTTTATTGGATGGTTAGGGTGTTATTGCTATCCACATTTTCTTTTGCTTATGGGAATACTGTAATTCCAGCAACATAGCTATTACTTTTAGTTATGCTATGGACGCAGCTCTAAAAACTGACCTGCTGTTGAACCACAGCAGAGCCATTTTTGCGGCCCCGCTACCTGATAAATGGAAGCCATGCCATTTCCCCATCCCAAGATGCAAGATTGGGCAACTGAAGAACTGCTTGTTTTCTCTAGGTCGCCATAAGCGTCTTCTGCAGGTCCAGGCTCAGTCCAAACGAAACCCACACTACCAGACATTGGAGCGAGATCTCATTGAGTTCCAGGAGCAGCAGCTCTTTGAGCTGTTCGTTGTGGTATCTCTGCAGAAGAAGCCATCAGAGGCAACGTATACCCCACAGGTTATACAACAGTTTCCATGTAAGGTTGGTGTCTGTTTATTTCTATCCATGCTCCACAAAATTAAATTTAGGTGCTTTTGGTTGGCCAGGTGGAATGGAACCTTCACTCCTGTTAAAATTGAACCTAAGTACTGACAGAGCAAACACAAGATGGGCACTGTGCCTTTGCTGAGCTTTCACTGATCCAGGGTCTGTTTTTGGATGCTCAAAATGCCACGTTGCAGGAGAATATGTTATGGATTTAGTTGTTCATGGATTCCCAATGAGAAGTCCCTCAGTCTTTCTCGATTCAGACTCTAAGAAATAAGTAAATTAGTGCTCTGTCTGCCTTGACTGGGTATAAGTATAGATCAGTGTTTCCCAACCTGGCCAACTTCCAGATCTGTAGATTTCAGTTCCCATGACTATTGCTGTGAACTGTGGGAAGTGAAATCTGCACATCTGGAAGCTGGGGTAACACAGGTTTAGGTGAGGTAGAATGTTTATACAGTGGTTGGGTTTTTGTCCACAGCAGTACTATCTGTGCTACGATCAGCAGAAAAGTAACATACTGTCTTATGCATTAACCATATTTCATTGCATGTTTTCACCATCTGCTCTGTATGATCTCAACCTCATGCAAAAGAATATGATTTCATAGAATAGTTTTCTGGGGCTTACAGTGTACTGCGGAGGTGCAGTTTTTTCTGAGCCTAAGTGGTGAATTTGTCCTTTGAATAGAGAGATTCCAAAGAGTAATGGTTAGCCTTGAAAAAAACCCCACCTTCATTTACATTTAAAATTATCTGAATCCATATAGAGTTAACTAGATAATTCTCTGGTGATATAAGTAATTATCTCTGTCTTCTATTACCTTCTGAATTACAATTTGGTAACAATTTCTAAGGGCATCATTCTAAAAACTGATAACAATCAAAAGTCTTGGACACATTTAAACCTTCTACGTGCACATTTGCATCCTTGGATATATATTTGGAATCCAGTGAGTGGGGGGAAGAAGTTTGAGGGAGGAATTATTTGGAAAAAAAGAACAATGGGTCGAGGATAGAATTTCCTGTATTTGTTTCCTCTTCTCCAACCACCATTTCTTTTGAAAAAAAGCAGCCATCAAATATACATGTGACACCAATGTGGTAGGCGGGGGAAGGGCTCATTCCTTCTGCAGATTCTGGTGGACTGCAAAATGGTTTTCACCCTGGGTTTTTTTTTTTGGGGGGGGGAAACATAAACTAGTTTTTTGTGTTGTGTGGCAAGTAGTAGACTCAGATGAGGAATGAAATACAATTAAACAACAATAATTCCAAAATTGTGCTGATTTAATACAAACTGCTACTGATACCAAAAACAGCACTGGCCTACATTGCTCAGAAATGTAGTGAGCAATGATTCACAAGGTCACATGGTTGTTGCACTCTTTATGTCACTGTTGACAAAATGCATGATGGCATTTTACCAGATCATTTGTCGTCTTCTGCCTAGGAAATGCTTTGCAGTTTGTTAACAAGATTTGCACAGAAGGGTCTTTCAGACTGGGATATGGCAAGAAACTTTACTCTAGTAATTATGGGGCAGTGATTATATAACATGAGCACCATTATTACAGACTTCCACCAGCTCCCAAAATAATTCTGTTTCCAAAGAGTCTGCCAGTCACTTGCTTGAATAGACCATGTAGTGAAGGAAAACATCCAAAGGAATAATGCTGTAAAACTAAGAACTATCTGAAACTTGTTACTCTTTAGAAAGTTCTGCTTTAAAAAAAAATACACACTGTGAAAAGTAATCTCAAAGGTGCTTTTTTTCAAAAGGCAACTGGACTATGTTTTTTTTCTCCCTTGAGGAAGAAGACGTTTCGCTTCTTATTCAAGAAGCTTCATCAGTTCTGGCTGAAGGGTGATGACGATGCTGGTGGAGGGAATGAAAGGATTAGTTCTAACAGGAGATCCTTCTATTCCCCGCCCCCATCCCAGCCAAGGACCGATGAAAAAAACCATATTTGAGACAACCATGACTTGGATGACTGACTGAGAATCTCCATAGACATTTGCTGTGAAAAGTAGTTTGAGAACTAGAATGAATAGTCAGGAGGCAAAAAAAGTCGAGGCTTTATATAGTTCAAGAATCAGAATGTATTGATAGTTATATTTGGAATGTTGACAATGAGTTGTGAATACATTCACAAAATTACTGCCTCAGGTGGTTGCCCATTCATAAAATGATAGTCTCAATAGATCTAGCACATCAGAAAAATTTCCAACCTGAATTGCAACAGCTGCCATTTCTCCCCCCCCCACCAATAAACGCATATAGGGCCTGTGTGATGCAGAGAATCCTTTTTCAAAATAAATTCTAGAGGCAGATGGTTTGCCTAACAGATGGCAGCATTCCATTTTTATTATTTAAATCATATGTTTAATTTAAAAACTTGGTGGGTGTCTTGCAAGATTCTTGGATAAATTGCTGCCCACAGCTTCCAGATACCGTTGAAACATAGTCACTGTCTCTGCATCTAATTTAGGTCAATCTGCACAGAGGAAAATATTAGCCTGGTTTTATTAGTTTGACAGCCTGGCAATTTTTTTTTTCTATTTGCAGTCTGACCATCCTTTTCGTCAATCTAAGGACACTGAAGACAGACTAAAGGTCATTCCCAAATTTTGTTTCCCGGATCCCAAAGATTGGTATCCAACCTCAGAGACAAAGAGGTGAGTGGTGATGCCTAATGCCTTACTCATTTTGGCCAGAGTTTTGAGGCATATAGGAAAATCACTTACCATTTTTTGGTGATTAATCATATTGTTGGTTTAGTGACTCTAATGTACTTTACAAAACTTATATAAACTATTGCAGTATTAAGCACAATTTAATTTTAATCTGGTCTCCATTACTTCGCTATATTAGCAAAACTTTTCCTGATGTTTTCATCAAAATGTTTTAAACCATAGCCTTAAATATGAATTTCCAAAATGTCTGAGTTTCTTCATAAAATTGTATTAGTATTTATATGCCCCCAAGTGGATAGTTGTTGTCCTTCCTTCCTTCCTTCCTTCCTTCCTTCCTTCCTTCCTTCCTTCCTTCCTTCCTTCCTTCCTTCCTTCCTTCCTTCCTTCCTTCCTTCCTTCCTTCCTTCCTCTTTGATACTATGGTATGATTGTCATGTTTTCCCCTCTGCAGATCAATTTGCTTTATTATGTTTTGTTTGAATTACAATTGTTTTATTGAAGCGTATTTATTTTCAAAAAAGCAGTCAAGAACATGAGACATGGTAAAAGAGATTGGGACTGAATCTGTCCCACTCTCTCTCTTTCAATAAGGAATATTACTTTTCTTTCTTATTCAGTTGTAGGGCAGCAGAACAGCAGAAGATACCATGCCTTTTAAAATTAAAAAAAACCCCACCTTCTTGTGTGCTTGTTATTTTCTGCCTTCTAATACAGTGCCACAAGGGCCTAGATGTTGCTGGCTTTAACATTCTCATCATACTTACACTGTGGTGAAGTGATCATTTCTAAGCTGCCAATTATGGTTATTTGCGGCAGGGTGGAGAACTTGGGAAGTCAGCATAGGATAAAATATCTCTTGTAAACTTTCTGGAGCTCTGAAAAAAACCCCGTATGTAGAAGTTGATTGGAGACATATGTTTTATATACAGTTGTGATATAATAGCTCTTTGCACTCGTTTCCTTAATAAAACTAACAATAATTTTTGTGTATGTGTGTTGTTCAGTGAAACCTTTTCCTTTGTGCTAACTGGTGAGGATGGCAGCCGCTGGTTTGGATATTGCAAAAGGCTCTTGGTAAGTAATCCCCTATATTAATAAGAATAATAATATTGGCATCCCCCCTCCCCAGTGAGGCACTACCTTGACGTGATTGTGGGGTTTGTGTGCTCTGAGGAAGATGAGAGCTATGCCAGAGGTTCAGCCATACTGGGCAGGTCTCACCAGAGGAGCCGGATGAAGAATGTCTCTCCCATAATATGGTGAGATGTAAATTACATAAACGCATATTATTTTGCTCATTGCCAGGGTCAAAAAGGGCTGTGCTAGGTTTTGTAGTTCCTGGACATGTGGTGAAAAATGGGCTATAGGACTCAGGACTGTTGGCTGAGTAACCAGGAGCAGCAGTTGCAGACCTACTGGAAGAAAAGGTGTTTACCCATTGCAAATATACAAAGATATATTTGTAGAATATAAGAAATAATGATCTGTTATTACAGATCAAGTCCAAAAGAAGAACTAATCCACCAGTTCTGGAAAGAACAACATCCAGAATCAGAAACAACAGAACAGAGGCTAGCAGATCAATGTTGATTTATAATACAAAATAAAGTATTCACAGAAGCAGAATTGGTGGGACCATAAAAGAGATAAAGAATATAATAATAGAAAATGAAGAAGCTAAAGTGCTCTGGGACTTAAGAATTAAAACAGATAGGCACCTGCGACATAATATTGTCAATAAGATAAGACAAGACAGTCTGGATGGTGGATGTGGCAATACCTGGAGATAGCAGAATAGAAGAGAAAGAACTGGAACATTTACAGACACCTTACATCCTGGACACAAACTGCTTCAACTCCTACCCTCAAAATGATGCTATAGAGCACTGCAAACCAGAAAAACTAGACACAAGAACAGTTTTTCCCCGAACGCCATCACTCTGCTAAACAAATAATCCCCTCAACACTGTCAAACTATTTACTAAGTCTGCACTACTATTAATCTTCTCATCGTTCCCATCACCGATCTCCTCCCACAAATGACTGTATGACTGTAACTTTGTTGCTTGTATCCTTACAATTTATATTGACTGGTTCCTAATATGATTTGATTGCTTATTTGTACCTGGACTATCATTAAGTGTTGTAACTTATGATTCTTGACGAACTTATCTTTTCTTTTATGTACACTGAGAGCATATGCACCAAGACAAATTCCTTGTGTGTCCAATCACACTTGGCCAATAAAATTCTATTCTATTCTATTCTATTCTATTCTATTCTATTCTATTCTATTCTATTCTATTCTATTCTATTCTAAAAGATAACAAAATACAAAGACCTGCAAATAGAAATAGAATGACGATGGCAAAAGTAAGCAAAGATAGTACCAATAATAATAGGTGCCTTGGGTACAATCCCAAAACAACTGGAGCATCCCTTGAACACCATCGGCAATAAAAAAACACCACCACCATTAATCAATTACAAAAGGAATTTTTCTCAAAACAGCTGGTACGATACCTTTAACACTATCAAACATCAACATCTGCCTTGCTAGGTGGATAAACATGCCAAATACAGTCTGAACATCTGTTTGACTATGCAACAAACCATTATAATACTAATAATTGTAATAATTATAATAAGCCATCTGACTCCCAGCAATTCTTTAGTGTGAAAACTGAATGAAAGAATTTGTCAAGTGTTGCCTTGGGAATGAATGTAGGTATCCCGCTGTCCCAAAATTTTGCAGTGGAGCAACATCAAAATCTGCCAACATTTGTCTTTTCCACAGTCAAAAATTTCTAAAAGGAATCAGAAGAAAAAAAACTCTAATGGAAATTGAATACAACCAGTGATAGTTGTTATTTGAAGAAGAGCTTATATTGAGGAAAAATGCATTTTGAAAATCTGTAATGGAGAGCCTTACACATCAGAGAAAGTCAAGCATCTATGGAAGGTGGTAGTCTAAGGACGTTATATTAGTGAAACATATATTATAAAGCCTCCATATGCTTAGCTGATATTGTGACTTTTGTATTATTTTTTAAACAAGAGAATACACAAGGCATTTATTTCTGGTGCAGAAGCTCTCGGGGTACATGCAAACAACAGACTAATAATCATCATAGTAACAATACTAATGAAAGGGTAGAGTAAAGAAGATAAGAAGGATAAGTGATAATACTACAGCCATACTACATGGGTAAATATCAGGGGTGGGTTCTGGTTTTCTTTGCTGCGGGTTCACTCCTTGACGCGCTACGGGGGCACACGCACGCATGTGCAGTGCTATAAAACCAGCTTCTGCGCATGCGCAGAAGCAAAAAACAAGATGGCACCGCCGAGAGGGCCAGTTCAGGGGCATGGCAGGCCTGAGTCACTGCCAGTTCTAGCAACCCAGGCCGCCAAGTTACTGCCGGTTCCATAGAACTGGTCCGAACTAGGAGGAACCCGCCTCTGGTAAATGTTCAGACATTAGATAGAACTGTGAGAATTCGAAGTTCAATAGTTTGCTGGCGCGAGGGTTAAAACTGTCCCGGAGTTTAGCTGTTTTGGCCTGCAATGTAGTGCCATCCTGAGGGGAAGAGTTGAAACAGTTTATGTCCAGGATGTGAGGGGTCTTGCAGATATCTTCTAAGCCCTCCTTCTGACCCCACACAATATACAGGTCTTCTATGGAAGGCAGGCTGGTTGCAATTATTCTTTCTGCAGTCTTAACTATCCGTTGGAGTACTTGAAGGAATCTGGATCCAGATGCTTTCTTGCTAAGGATGATAATAAAACAGAAATGTTCAGCAATTTGTATTTATCTCCATTGTGCAGGAGCTGGTACACAGCAATTATTCGTTAGCAATCTTATTAATAGATAGTTTGCAATGTGCTCTGGTGCTTTGTACCATAGGTAAATGAGCCAAACTTAGATGAAAAGACATAAATAGCAAAGGGTCACTCAAACAGTTAATGAGACTGGTGTGTCAAGTAGAAAAAAGAAGATGGGGAAAGCCACAGTGGGAGACTTGAGTAACTCTTTCTTTCTATTGCTTTTTAGCCAGAAGGAAAAGGGAAGTGGCTACCTGAAGTCTACTGCATGGTTAGCCGTCTAGGCTGCTTCAACCTTTTTTCTAAGGTGAGAACTTTGCATTCATATTGCTGCTTGCTTTGCAATAGCAAATATCTATGGGAATTACACTTCTTTTTAAGTACAAAACTGGTTGCATAGAAAAGGCATGGATACCATTTCTCTGCAGAGGATTCAATGTTCTTGCAAGTAATTTGCCCCAGGGCAGGATGTGAACGGAGCCCAAGCCTGGAAGTGATATAACTACCCGCTAAGTTCTGATCTGGTGTGCTCCTTTTTATTTCTGCCCATTGAAGCGACGAAGAGGAAGGACAGCTTTATAACTTGTTTTTGCCAGATGCCTGAACTGATTACTTGCAGAAGACAGAAATACATTGTTTACTTCAAGGCTGTCCTAGAGCCAAGCAAACTAGGCAGTTGCTTAGGACACCAAATTTTAGGGGGAACCAAAATTGAAAAGAATCCCAAAATTCTGTGCACAACTTGAGTATAAAATCTGATGGGTTTTTTTTTGTTGCTTTAGAACTTTTTTTTGGGGGGGGGTATATTTTTCAAAAAATACTTACAAACTCAGAGTGCTAGTTTACTGCACACTAACCAAATGTTGCAAGACACCAAAAAAGAAATTAATGCTATGGATCTCAGGAAGCTGATGTATTCCTGAAGCAAGACAAAAGTCTGATGGAAAAGTACAGGTAGTCCTCGACTTACAACAGTTCGTTTAGTGACCGTTCAAAGTTACAACGGCACTGAAAAAAGTGAATCACTATCGTTTTTCACACTTATGACCATTGCATTTCTCCATGGTCACATGATCAAAATTCAGATGCTTGGCAACTGACTCATATTTACGACCGTTGCAGGGTCCTAAGGTCATGTGATCCCCTTTTGCAACCTTCTGACAAGCAAAATCAATGGGCTTTGTGGCTGATGCTGAAGGCTGAAAATCATAAGTGTAAAGTTCAAAAACTCAAAAGAAAAATAAAACAAGAAGTCACCTTTCTGAAATAACGAACCAATTCAGAAGATGAGCCAAACCGTAGGGAATCCCAGAATATGACTTTGCCAAAGCTGCTGTAAATTGTGTCCCATTGCAGAAGTTAATGCTTCTGTATCAAAAATTCAGAGTGTCCAATGTCCACCAAAATGCTGAGGATACATTCTGAAAATAGTGGACATGACTTAAAATTAAAAGAATGAACAGCAAAGAAAAAAAATTGAAGAACCTTCCATGAATTATGTCCTTGAAGGTTTGAAAAGCAAAATATTTTTCAAACTATAAATGTGCACATTGAGAGCCAGTTTGATGCAATGGCTAAAGGCATCAGCCTAGAAACCAGGAGACCATGAGTCCAGACCTGCCAGCTGAATGATGTTGGACCAGCCCCTACCGGTATCTCTCAGTGCTAGGAGGAAAGTATTGGCTAGCCACTTCCAAAAATGTTGCTAAACAACCTGCACTGACTTGAAGGCGCACATGTACATGTGCGTGCACACAACCTGATATACATTAAAGATATAAAAAAATTTATAGATATGAAAATTGCACACAACCTGATATACATGAAAGATATAAAATATTTCAGTCCTCTTTCCACTGTCTTAAAAGGAACCAGACAGGTAACAGCAAATTCTTTTTATGCAGATATTAGATGAAGTGGAGAAGAGGCGTGAGATGTCCCCTGCCCTAGTTCACCCATTCATGCGTAGTGTTATGGAAGCACCATTCCCTGCTCCTGGGCGTACCATCACTGTGAAGAGCTTCCTGCCCGGAGCTGGCAATGAGGTAAAAGCTAAGACATAATTTTCATCCAGTGAAGGCCCCTGTAGTTGTGGCGATCTGATAGGCTTATTTCATCATCCAGTTGAAGTAATTAATTCCATTACTTCTGTTCCCATAGAACAGGGGTGTCAAACTCACGTCGTCACGGCGGTGTCACATGATGTATCACAACTTTTCCCCCCTTCACTAAACCAGGCGTGGGCATGGCCAGCGTGTGACGCATCCAGCCCGCAAGCCGGGATTTTGACACCCCTGCCATAAAAAGTAATGGAATTAATTTGACTAAAGCAATCTGAAGGCTTTCAATCTTTATATTGGATTCTGTTTGTCTTGTTTGTGTATCTCGTCCAGCCATCCACCAAAGCAAGTACAATAAAATAATGCATTTCTTATCCATGGTTCTTTTTCATTTCTTTGCTTTTAGGTGATTGAGCTTTGCCGTCCACTGGATTCCCGATTAGAACACGTAGATTTTGAATGTCTCTTAAAGTGCCTCAGTGTCTCTAATTTGATCCAAGTTTGTGCTTCTCTTCTGCTAGAAAGAAGGGTGATCTTTGTTGCTGACAATCTAAGGTGACTCTTTCATGCTACTATAAACTTGTGATTTTTGTTATGCAATGTATATGTAGGCTGGACAAAAATGTACAGGGAAACAATCTTCAGCCCAAAAGCAGGCTAATACATTTCATTTGAGCGGGGCGAGTGTACATAGAAGGTGAGGTATCTGTTTTTCAAGAGGAAAAAATATGTCAATCTACCCTAACATGTATTTGGATAGAATATTTAATGCACATGGAACCAGAATTAAATGCTGTTCTGGAAATCTGGTATAGACTTCACCTTTGGGAGAAGTGCATAGAACTGCCTTCCAGGAACTGTTATATTTCCTAATGCTGGTGACACCTATGTGACTGCTCTTCTATTTAAAATAGTTTGCCTTGGGAGCACTAGCATGATTGGGAGAATTCCAGGCCTTCTCTTGGGTATGCTGCCTTGTATCATTCAAAACATCTTTAATGTGGGACAACATTCAATTTTGCACTTCACTTGTTTTGAACGAGCCATTTCTGTTTCTTTTTCTTATGTAGAACCACTTCATACATTACTTTTTAGCTTCTTCATATAACCATCTCCTGAGGGGTTCAGACCAGGGATGAAATTCAAAAAAATTTCCTACCTGTTCTGAGGGTGTGGCTTGGTGGGCGTAGCAGGGGAAGGATACTGCAAAATCCCCATTCCCTCCCCACTCCTGGGGGAAGGATATTGCAAAATCTCCATTCCCACCCCACTCTGGGCCAGCCAGAGGTGGTATTTGCTGGTTCTCCGAACAACTCAAAATTTCCGCAACCAGTTCTCCAGAACCTGTCAGAAGCTGCTGAATTTCACCCCTGGTTCAGACACTGATGTTTTGTTTACTGATACAATTTTCATTTCATGTTCTTTCCATATAGTACCTTGTCCAAATGTGGCCATGCTGTGGTTGCAACCCTCTACCCATTTACCTGGCAACACACTTACATCCCTGTCCTGCCAGCCTCCATGATAGATATTGTTTGTTCACCTACTCCTTTCCTCATTGGCATCCTCTCCTGCTCCTTAACACATCTCCAGGACCTGCCTATAGAAGAGGTGAGATCAGTGAAACCAGAATGCAGAGCATTCTTACTATGCTGTACGGCTGCTAAAGGCTATGGTAATGACTGTATAACTTACTTTTAAAAACATGGTAATTCATCTTTAAAGTCAAAGACACACATTGATATTGTGCTGTTTTGTCTTTTTAAATGTTAGGCTTTGGACATTAAATTGTCCAAAGGCTATTCCCATAACTAATTAAAGCAGAATTCTGAAAGACTTGCTTTCTCTGTTGAGTGTTCAGGTACCTGTATCTGGACAGTTATTAAGCCTGTGAGAGCTTTCCCTTATTCCTTCAGAGGGACTGAATTTAAATTAATGCTATGAAATAGTAAACTTGTTGCATTCCAAATTGTTAATAGTTAATGACAACTGCAGAAATTTAATACAAAAGAGAAGCCCCATGGTCAGATCTTAAAATTTCATGCAAGGGGGCAAGAGGTTGCTTGAAGCAATTGAAGATTTACATTAATTGTATGACTCTTTCTTTTCTTAGGTACTGATCGTTGATCTGTGTGCTGATAAATTTCTGCAAAAGGTGAATAAAATAATAGGTCTTACTAGTCTGTGCTTTGCCATAGGAAATAACAGCACCAAGCTGCTGTGACAGTATTTGGCTCAACACCAAAAAACTAAGAATGATCTGACCTGGTTAATATTTGGATGAGAAGCTGTAAATTACACTGGAAAATTAGGTGGGGGGGGGGGAATCCCAGAAGAAGGAAATGGCAAATCTCCATTGCCAAGAAAACTATACAGGTGTGTCCAATTGAGCTCAGCTCCAAGGAAGTCTTCACATTTTATCACTGTTTCTACATTACAGAAAGCAAATAGGTTGCAGTTTGAATTACAAGAAAAGTTTAACTAAAGCAAGCTGGCTAGGTTCTGTCCGGAACTGTGGTTTATTTTTAAATATGGATAGTTTAGAATACAGTTGAGAACAATTACAGTACATCCTGTTTTGATTGATGCAAAACCACCATGCAGATCTTCTAGGTTTCTGCTACTGGTGGTAGGGGTGGGTGGCAGTGTATAAACTCATTCCCACAACAGTAAACTGTCTGAACATGTCATTATGATAAATGCCAGGCTTGGCTTTTTTATTTTATAAAATTTTTATTTTAACTTATATAACAATAGACGAGCTGAATTAGAATCATAACACAAGGGTAAATATATTTAAGCTTTTCCACTCACATTATACTGTTATCAACTCCAACCCTGCTGGCCTTCCGAAAAGCCATTAAGACATGGCTTTTCCTGCAGGTGGGGGGGACAGCTTAACTCCACCCGAGCCTACCCCCCCCCCCAAGTATGTATGTGCCGAATGGATGTTGTTGTTTTAAATAACTGTTTTTAAATTTTGTATTGTTTTTAATTTTATGCAATTTTTTGATTATTCTTGTATCTCCTGTTGTACGCCGCCCTGAGTCCTTCGGGAGTTGGGCGGCATATAAGAATAACAAAATAAATAAATAAATAAACCCTATGCTGCAATATGCCACCAATAAATAACAAGGTTCATCCCAAATGTGCCTTTTCAAAAGGCAACTGAACTTTGTTTTGTAAGGCACAGAAAGGAAGATTAATCCTTCCTTTCTGTGACTTGAGTCATCTAATTGGGTCAGCTGCTGTTTAGAAATAATCATATCATACAAAAGGCCAAATCACACATGCTGTGTATCATAGAGGATGGCACTTGGGAAAACCTCCAATGGACTTCTTCTCCTCTACTTCCTTTCATTGTCTAGACGCATGTGGGCTTTTTGTTTACTTTCGGTTTTTTGTTCCTTAAAATAATCTGTCATGATGTACTTGCTGGTGACCATTGTCTGCTGTTGACCAAAGTGCTGCTTTTGCAAGACAAAGAAGTACAGACTGAGTAATTGCTCGTCTTATTCTGCAAAGCAGAAGTTAAAAAGGTGTTGAGTTGTATTGTTCTAGCTCAGGGGTCAGCAACCTTAAACACTCAAAGAGCCATTTGGACCCGTTTCCCACAGAAAAGAAAACACCTGGAGCCACAAAACCCTTTTGACATCTAAAATGAAGATAATACTTCATTATATCAGTTTTTACCTTTATGCTATGTATAAAAAAACCTATAGTGTGTTGCATTTATGAAATCAATGACCTGCTACAGAGAAAACACATTTTTATTTCTGCATGCAACAAAAACATTTTGAAAAAAAAGATGGGTCGAAAAGCTCAATAAATCACGTGCCGGCGGGTGTTGCACATTGGCGGTTGTGACGCATATTTTGAGCGACAGGGAGCCGCAGCAGAGGGATGAAAGAGCCACATGCGGCTCCAGAGCCGCGGGTTGCAGACCCCTGTTCTAGCTGATTGTCTGAACCCTTTGTTAATTTTAGCATCAGGGTGCTTGCAATTTCTAATACAGAAAGTATTATGTTGTCAACTTCCACATTTTTATACTGGCAATTTATATTATAGACCCTGTTGTAAATCAATTTATATGTGGCTAATTTTGTTTGCACTTTATAATATGTGGCCTAAAATCATGCATCTGTACACTGACACTGAAGACATTTCATAGAGTTGTAGGTACTGATGCTTAATACAGCATTTTGTTTAGTTCTGAGGACACCATGTTCACCCCATTATCTTTGCTCTGTCTCCTTCACTATTTTATTTCAAAGGTTTCAGATGAGGATGAAATTCTACCTCACAAGCTTCAGGCTGCACTTGTACAGATCTTAGAAGAAAGGAATGAAATATTGTTTCAGGAACGCTGCTACACACAAGGTGACATTGATTGAAAAATAATTCTGCCTCTAACCTTGCTTAGACAAATAGATGTATTTCTGCTCTGAGTGAATCCATGTTGGGGCGGAAAAATAACAAGAATGAAGTCCAGCTAATGTTTGTCTTTTTCCCCAAAACACTGTAACTTTTAAACATATGCTTACATCTTCAATTTGGGGAATAAAATGGCCTTGCACACTAATAGCTTCTTCTCCATTACATTACTTCCTGGATTGACTGTGTAATACGGCATTCCTTTCTGCAGGTGATGTGACACTGGATTCTCTAGTATCAGAGGCTTTTGTGCGCTTTTTTGTGGAAATTGTGGGACATTACTCTTTGCACATGCATGTCACTGAGAAAGGAGAGAGAGTATTCCAGCGGGAGCCCTTCCGGAAGTCCCATACGTCCCGTAGTGTGCGCCATTTCCTAGATATCTTCATGGAGACACAAATGTTTGCTGGTTTCATCCAGGACCGAGAGCTACGGAAGAGTGGGGTAAAAGGTGAGCTGTTGGTGTAGAACAAAAATAGTACAAATTCAGGATGATGTTCTCTCTACAGGTATCTGCTGCCTTTCTGCTGGGAAGTTGAAGATGTTGATGTCCTCAAACCATTAGGTTGTTTTGAATTTTAGTAAGTTTTTAGCCTAGAAACTGAATGTTTATTGCTGCCATAAACCAAAGCATTTTTATAATTAGACATAGAAGACGAGAATGATTTAATAGTTTAATAAGGACAAATACCTCTTGCTTTTAAAAGATTCTGCTAGTTGCACTAGAAATGTCTGTTTTCAAAGTCCCAGTCCTTGCCACAATTTAAAAAATATCTAGAAGGTAAAGTCATACTTAACTTGAGCTTGATTCTTGGTGATTACATTAACACATTCATGTTGTTTTTGTGCTAATAAGAGGGAAGTGGATTGCCATTGCCTTCTGGGATTCCCCCCCCCCCCCCCCAAATTTTCTAGTTTAGATGACAGCCCTGGGATTTCCTAGGGTTTTTCTATCCTACTGCTACCTAGCTTTGACCCTATGTAGCTTTTTTGAACTTAGTCAGGTGTTGCCATGTGCTTTTTGTTACATTGAAAAGGAGTAAAATTTAAATATATTCCGAATGAAATCTATATATCTTTAAATATTTTCATTAGTTTATTAATGAACAAGAAAGTTTTTTGCAAGTTCAGTGGACAGATGGAACTATTTCCCTTCACTTTTGAAAGGTGTGGGGACTATGATCATCCAGATATTGCTGAACTAAAATTCTTTCCAGATGGTGCTGAACAAGCAGCTTTTGGCCCTGTTGCATGGGAGTTGCTGTTCAACATCTGGAAGGTTTCAGGTTGCTATCCTTGACTTACAACAATTTCAGAATCTGAGAGACAGAACCCATAAGAAATTGTGCCTTTCATGAGGTCTGACTTCAACATTTGCTTTCATAGTTGAGCAAAGGGGGGAAAAATCAGCCTTGTTTTTCTTTGAGAAATAATTGTAAAACTCCATCTCCAAACATGGAGAGTGGTGTGCATCTCTCCATTAATCCATGCAAATTGTATAATTTGTATGTGTGTGTGTGTGTATGTGCACGCACACATGCATATTTCTGTAGTGAGTTATACGTTGCATATTTCACCTAATTTTGATGCTGGAGAATTGAGATATTTTCTACCTGTGAGTTTCAAACATCCTCTACGTAGCCTTCTGATTTTCTAAATATATTTTTGCTTCTTCAGAGCTCAGCTTTTAAAATATCGACATAAAAAAGGACTCTCTGTAGCAAAGGCATCTATTGAAATGTTGCTTTCTTTTTCAAGGCTTGTTTGAAGTTCGTGCCTTGGAATACTTGGAGACCATTCCAGAATCTGAGCCAAGTGGAATGAACAAAATCCTTCGCAGTCTGGGTGAGTCATCCTCAGATTTGTTCTTGCTTAGTCTAATTGTTTGTGATCTACTCTGACCTTGATAATATTACTTTGATTCCTAAATTGGTACTGACAGCTGGAATGATTTTTATGGTGTGACATTCTAACTTTGTTTAATTGAGGGTTAGAATCTTTACCTTAATATCCAAACAGAAATTGAATAATGTAGTTGAGGAGCCTCTTGCACTTTAACTTTTGTTTCTTATGTTTTAATTGAAGCTTACACTTATTCTGAGCTATGTTATTTATTATTTATCCTTATAATCTACCTTTCCTCAGGAGGTCAAGGCAGTGCCTGGCGTGCCCACCCATTGTGCTTGCAACAATTCTATGGTAGATTGAGTTGAGAGAGATAAGCCAAGTCATCCAGTGAGTTTCTGTGGCTGAAGGTGGACTTGAACCTGGATCTTCCTGATGTCAGTCCAATACCTTAACCTTTAAGCCACACTACTCTCTTGATTATTACCCTTAACTGGGCTCATGTTGCAAGGTAATCTATAAACCACTCATGTTGCTCAGTTTCCAAAATCTTGTAAGTCAACATTTATAATCCTTCTTGTGGCTTAGCACCTCATCTTTGATTTTGAAATCTTAGGTTCCCCAGAGCACTTTTTGCCACTTACAGTATTAAGAAATTGATTTTGCAATATGATCTCAATGGATGAGTGAACCTTTGTGTTAACTGCTTCTGTTAACAGTTATTCAGTTAACAGTTACATATTCAGTTACCTGAACTCGTAGGTGGATATTTTTGCCTAGTGAAAATGTAGAGCACTGCACTAGAAATTAATACTGGGACCTAAACAAATGGAATTTAAAGCAGCTTCTAATAGCAGTCCTCCTGATCAAAGTCTGAGGCCGTCATATTCATCTCTAAGCACCGCAAGTGGTGAGAAGGGTGAAGCAGGGCAGCTTCACTCCCTCCTTCCTGTTGCTCTTGTCTTGTACTTCTGCAAGTCTTTGGCATTTCTCCAACCATCCTTCTATCTCTGTCTTTGGTGTCCATCCCACCCTCATTTGACTGTAATCTAGGCAGCAGTGTTTGTTGTTAAGTAGGTAATTTGTCTGAACTTGCTCCAATTAATTTAATTCTAAAAATTACATGCATGAATGCACAGTATTTAGAATGCTAAGACCAAGGCTGAAATAGCTGTTTTTGGCATATTGAAATGTAAATTGTAAATTGCAATCATCATCCCTTCCTCACTATCACTCAAAACAGAGCACTGCAGTTATGTGCTAAAGAAGCTTAAGATTTCAGGAGCTGAAAACCATTTGCATTTCATCAGGCAAATTTCTTGTAGAAAACTTCCGTATATTATCTTCTCTTCTATTGATAAGCATTGTATAATTGGGGTGTTGCTACTAAAAGCCTACTTGGCACTCTCTGCATCTCATTTATAGGGGGATCTAGAGAGCCTCAAAAATGTATTTAAATTTTGAATGTGTTGGGAGATACTTTTAAAATATTGTATTCCCTCTACCATTCCCTGAGGGAAATTTTTCTGTTCTGAAAAATCCAAGTCTAAAATTCCACAGGTCAAAATTAGCCACTGTGAATTTTGACTCAGACAGACAAACCTGTTCTTTTTATTTTATTTTATTTGTAATTGTCTTCCACATGGTAATATATCAACCTTTCTTTTGATCTCCTGTTGTATTTTAGGTAATAAAATGAAGTTTCTACAAAAGAAGTGAAAAGCCAAATGCAGAATCGCTAAGCTTTATTTTACGATCCTGGCAAGCCATAATGAGATGGCTGTGTCGCTGTGGTATTCTATTAGATTCTTCAGATCCCACGTGAAGAACTTCAGATGACCAGAAAAACGAGCACCAAATATGAACAGCATTCTCGATCTCTGTTCTGCTTGGTCTGGTTGGAGTATTACCGAGCAAAAAATGAACTTCTGTTTACAGAGATGATTTATAAAGCAGAAATAACAGCAGAAACTATATCCTTATTTATACTGCATGGCCGGAAAAGATTCTCCCCTTTTCCTCCTGTTATTAAAAATATGCTCAAAGTTCAGCTCAAAGCAATCTCAAGGATTCAACTGGTACTTTTTAAAAAGAGGAAGAAACTAGGAAAGAACCAGGAATCCAGCAAAGTGGCTATGCCAATATTTCTTGAATAGATTTTTTGCACAAGAAAGCCTTTCTTAAAACTGGTTGGAGGTTATAATCTCTCCTTGACTCTAACACCATCACAGATATTCTATTGGCTTGATCATTCATGTTAACTATTGTTTGGACATATTACTGCAGTGTAAAGCTTTTTTTCTCACCTTTGAAAGCAAAACAAGAAAACTGTTTGCTATGTTAGTCTTAATTGTTGTGAATGTACACACTGTCTAATTACAAGTCCATCTCATATATGACAGAGGAAATACCTCATGCTAAAGTATTGTTTACTTGTCAGGAGAAGACTGTTTTCCCAAATGGAGTATGGATATTTTTCAAAGTCAAGATGTTGACATTGAAACAGACTAATTTGCTGCAGAACTGATATAAAGGGACAGATGATAACTTTCATGCAGTCTATTTTGCAGTAAAAACTGGAATAACAAATTATTCTTCCCTTGAAGCATCATTCTACTCTTTTCCCATAGCTGAATATCATCAACAATATGCTTCTTCATCTAACATTAAATCTGTCAACTGCTTTCAATAAATACTGAATTTTCTTATTAGCCACTCCTGGAGATGCCTAGCATTTGATATAATCTTCTTAGGATTTAGTACCTAAATATTGGATTTACATAACACATTAATCAAATATGAGAGAAAGTCTAGGTTCACACATCGACCTAAGCCAAAATGCAGTTTGTGTTGGGTGAATCCAGTTACTGTGGCTCTAGACCATGATTATTGGCTTGTTGTAATGAATACTCAGCCAAATATCATTTATGTAATAAATAATGATTAAATCATGGTTTACTATGATACAGACTTACAGCTATTTCATGATTAGTTACATTCACCACTGTAGATCTCTTGCACAGTGTATAATTAATGGCTCCTGCCCAGTAAAATGTTGCCACATGTTTACAATAACGAAAGGTTTTAGACTATGTTATGTTGCCTGTGAGCAAAGTGTCCCAAGTGAAAGGGGATTTTTCTTCGAAGTGCAGAATGCTGAAGTACTGGGCTGTTTCTCTGCTGTGTGGTTAAATTGACCTTTGGATGAAACAAGTTTGTGGCTTGCCTCTTATCCAAAAAAAATGCTGCTTTTAATGGGGAACAGTTACTGAGTCTTTTGTTCCCTTGCAGCATGTAAGGTAGATCTGTCTAAGAAGAAGGGAGTTCAGTAAATACATAGGAAGATGATATTTAAAAACTGGTGAAATTTTATCATGAACTCAAGCTCTACTCATAGAATATGAACACTGTCCATCTTTGAAACAGAAAGAATAGGCAGAAGTTTGACTTGCTGATTTTCCATGAGGAATCAGACAATTTATCGAAAGGCCTAGGAAATGTCCTTTTTATTTTCATTTGGCCAAAGTCAACAGCCCACCCAATGTAAGTAAATTCAGAACAACATTTTTTTGGTATCTGGTGAGATTGCAAGTTGATACTCATGTGGTTCGTACTGAGGGCTTTTCTGCAGTCTTCAGCTGCTTGTCTCCCAAAATAAACAGCCTGAAAATGAAGCAGTTTAAAAAAATCTGTTTTTGGATTTCAATCTGTTTCTTTATTATGGTCGTCGTGATGATCAGGTATTCTACTTGGACTGTGATTAACATGACCTATCATTGATAATTCCTCTTCTGCTTTTACTCTCTGCCTATGCCATGAAAATGGGTGCTAGTTGCTTTCCATTCTGAAGACTGGGAGGAAAAAAAAGAAAAAAGATTGCAGTTCTTCCTATCACTTGATCTAAAAAGGAAAACTTGGCAGAACTTTTGTCAGTTTCACCCAGTTAAAACAAAAGAAAACCAAGAAGTTTCAAGCATTTCACCATCCTATGGCTGAACGTGTATCACCACAGTTCCTGTCTCTTGGGCTACAAGGGAAAACTGCTGAATCTGTTAAAATAAAAAGAGAAAAATGTCCAGCATTTACTATTGCACTACTGAGCTGTTATATAAAAAGATCAAGCTCCATCCTCTCTTGGCATGCACACCAATATAAAATGACCTCTAAGACACTATAAGAGCGGGGGGGGGGGGCATATCTGCCACAGCAACTGGAACATAAACTTGTGTAAGATGGAATGAAGTGCAATTGGTGGACCAGACTCTTGCTTGTGCCAGAAGAGAAGGTGAAATGCCATTTCTTACATCAGATGATGGTTGCCTTCCCAAAAGCCTAGAGGTGAACTGAGGATGATGCTTTCCATTCCTCCACAGACACACAGAAAAAAAATTATATGCAGCCCATCTTTGTAATGGACAGGGAAGAAAAGTGGATCAGTCCCTAGATGGGATCAACTTTCCTCCTCCACAGCATCCTCTACATACGTTGGGATTCAGAACTCAGTCACTATGATCAATTTTGCAGTCCTATTTATATGGAAGGCAACAGTTGGGGGAAATTATACTGGAGTATATCAGAAGCACAATATACATATAACAGTGACACAAGCAAATCCCAAACACAAAAGAACAGAATCTGAATTAGTTGCTTTGCTTTGGAGGTTTCAGAATCTTGCTTTGGAATATGTAGAACCTTCCCTGTTATTTGAATAGCAGCAGTTAATAATTACTTTTTGGAATATACTTCAGTGCTCTTACAGTATTCAGAAGAACAAGAAGAAAACTTTGAGCCATGCCCACTTTTGAGAAATGATTGGGTTAATCTAGCCCCCGACATGTTGTTTGAGACTCTGGGTACTTCTCAGCAGTCCTTCTTCTTCCTTGTCATATATGTGTAGCTGTTTGTTTTGCTCATTCTTTATAAAGCCTTAATTTATGCTGTATAGAAGAAACCAAAATTGTATGTACAAAGATGAAACTATAAGAAATCAAAACCTTTTGGGAATAAAGTGTACTATTTTTGTGTTTTGATGAATCTTTGGTTTTTTATCTGTTGGAGTTGTGCGGCAACTGTCCAGTATCCTTTTTGGTTTTTTTCCACTTCTGGCTCAATCCATAAAACTGAGCTGTAACAACAATGGCTTCACTATAAGTTGAATGTATGTATTTTAAGGTTTTTTATGAGCTTTGATAGCTACAGATCGTGCAGAATGTGACCTATCTCATGAATACTATTGCTTGACAGAAATGCATTAAACCAACATAGTTAAAACTTGCTGTAAATTTATGGACATAATTCAAGATGATTGTAGAGAGCAAGGAAGATGATTTTGATGGAAATGTACAGGTGCTATTGCCTAGGCAAAAGGAGCTAAGGCATTTTCTTTTTAAGTCCAGAATATCCAGATAATATTCAGAAGTGGCACAGGCAGTCACTTCTCCCATTTATTGAACTATAAGGGGGCTATGGTACAGTGTAATTAGACTTGCAAGATACTACTGTTATAGCCAATCTCAATCAAAGTAGTTTTAGTCTTCCTGTGAGTTTATTTCATGGACTAGTCTGTATAGTATTGCTGTCAGTGATTGAAGATAAATCACATGCCATCAAGTCAGAGTTGATTCTTATTGACCACATACATTTTCTCCAGGAGGATCTGTCTTCAGTTTGGTCTTTTGAGTCTTTCAGTGGTGTATCCATTGTTAGTGTACATCCAGTTTGCTACTGCTCTTTTTTATATAGGCTCCCCAGCATCTTGAATATCCTTTCCAAGGCTTCATGACTATTCTACCAAGTGCTAGTCTATGGTATACTTACTGACTGAATGTTTCTTTACTATTTATACTTTCTACCTTAACTATCTACCACTTCAATATCTTTACTGTATATTGTAAGGCTGGTTGCTGTACCTATTGTCATTATTTCGTTATTTAATTTTAGTTCCATTTTTTTCACTTGGCTCTGACTTTTTTTTTGCAAATTAGAGTAGTACAGTACAGATTATTGATGTTTCCTCCAGTTTTGTCCTTTTCCAATCCTGTTTCCCTTCTATTCTGTATTTAGTCAAATAAATAATGAGAGAGTATACAACCTTATCTCACTTCCTTGCCAACCTGGAATCAATCTGCTTCACCATGTTCTGTCCATACTGTGGCTTCCTGATCTGCATGTAGTTTCACAAAAGAACAATGTGATATTCTGGGATTCCCATTTTTCTAGGTGCATTCCACAACTTGATATGATCAACTCAAATACCTTATTGTTCGTTGGTAAAATAGAAGGAAGGAGTATTAGATATGTTTACCTTCTTGAGTTATTTATAAAAATAATAAAGATGGAATACAAATAAATATAATCAGTTAAATATGCTCTTTTTTCTTATTCCTCAGCTTTTCCTTAGTGGCATGCTGAGTGCCATCTGACCTGAAGGGACCATCATCTGGCACAATCATTTTATATTTTCTATCCATGTGGTTTTCTTGATAAAAAAAAATACAGGAATAGTTTACCATTGCCTTTCCTGCACAGTATATATTTCTGCCTTTGCTGTTGTCACTAAAATGATCATCTGCCTCCAGCATTTTTCTATATCGCTGCTGTTCCATATAGGTATGTGCTTGCTTTAGATGGCCACCTTCACATCTTGGGTGACCCTGCTGGGACACACACTTTTGGCATGTACCCCTGACTTTCTTTTTATATTACTCATTTCTGTGAGGAACATTTCCTTCATATGATGAGGCAGTGCAACAAGATTTGGGAGGGATAATTCAGGCTATTGTAAAATTAATATTTTAAATTCTCAATATTGAAAAAGGCAAGATCATAAAGGGGGTTCCTACCAGTGTTATTTAACACCATACTATTATTTTACATTAATACTGTAACATTGTTTATATTATTCTACAGTAGTAATTATAGTATATAGAATAATACTATGATGGCAAGTTTCTAAATGTGAGGCAGCCTTTTGATTTTTAAAACAACCACCAGAGGGGCAGCTTGGAGGCTTTTGGCACTTAGAGCAAAACATTCTTATTTAAGTACAGGGCTAGCCATAGATGGAATCCAAAACATGTTAAGCAAATTTAATTCCTAACACCCTTGCTCCCCCCCTCCCCGTTTTCTTTTTCAAGCTGGCTGGGGAATCCTGGGTGTTGAAGTCCACATATCTTAAAGTTGCCAAGTTTGAAAAACATTGCTATATGACAAGGGACATGATTATTTTAACATTAGTTAATTAAGGAATGTCTCACCTTTTTTTAGCAGTAGACAACGTAATGTACTTTTCGTCTACATTTGGGACGAATCCAGGATAGCCCATCCTGGAAATGTGCAAAGTAAGATAAGTGCTTCTTCAAGCTCCTTACTCAGTGTTATATTTTTCAGACGCGTTAGAGTCGCAGGCTGAGGTGAGCTGAGGTTTAGACGCGTTAGAGTCGCAAAGCTGGCTGAGGAACTCTGGGAATTGAAGTCCACAACTCTTAAAAGTTGCCAAGGTTGGAGACCCCTGCGTAGACAGCAACTTCCCGAATACACTTTTGCCAAGCTACAGTAGTGCGCAAGTGCAGGACCTGAAGTCCAATCATCTGAACAGCATGAGCTAGGGCGGGGCGATCAAGCAGCTCCGTGTTATCCGTAGCGATGCGAAGGTACCGATTGGCCGGAAGGATTTCTAGCGTCTCCAACCTTGGCAACTTTAAAACTTCAACTCCCAGAATTCTTCAGCCAGCCATGCTGAGAGTAAAATTTAGGCGGAGGAGCCAGCCCTAGGCAGAAGTCTACATCCGCGCAGGCGCTGTAAGAAGAGGAGAGGCCTAGGTGGAACTTTGTCGCGGGGCAACTGAGAAGCGGAAAGGGCTCGTGCGCGGTCCGGTATGGCCGGCCCGGGCTTAGTGGCGGGCGAAGTCGCTGTAGATGCGCTGCCCTACTTCGACCAAGGCTATGAAGCGCCGGGCGTCCGGGAAGCGGTAAGAGTGGCGAGTCGGGAAAGGCGAGACGCGGGCTGGGGTCCGCTGCGCCTGTCGGAGGAGCTAAGCGAGTCGCTGTCCGCTTTTCTCTCAGGCCGCGGCGCTGGTGGAAGAGGAGACGCGGCGCTACAGACCCACCAAGAACTATCTGAGCTACCTGGCTACGCCGGACTACAGCACTTTCGAGGTTAGAGCGACCCGTGTTTCGCGTGGGATCGGGCCCCGATCGAAGCTGGAGCTCCCTCAGTGCCCTTTCTGCTTCCGCCGTTCAGGAAGTGTAGCGACGGCTCCCTAGTTCGATCCAACGGAGTTACGCGTTAATTATGGGAGTGGGAATCCAGCCCATCACGGGAATACTAAATTGAGGAAAGGCCTCTTCTTGAAACCATTTAAGAGTCTAAATTTTAGACATTCCGGAATACGAGCTTACAGAAGATACTGGCGGAGGGTGAAATCTGCTTGATTGACTCTTGCTTATTGACACTTTCCCTGATGCAGGTTTGGTATTTAGAAATAGGAGTAGTTTTGACCTTGCCCACAATTCTTTCTTTCTTTCTTTCTATCTTTCTTTCTTTCTTTCTTTCTCTCTCCCTCTCCCTCTCCCTCTCCCTCTTCCCCTCCCTCCCTCCCTCCCTCCCTCGAATTTCTGATAAAAACAGATTTTGTAGGCATGGTGAGTGGGTAGGAAAGGGACAGTAGTACTTCCCCCAAACATGATATTCTCTGCAGAAATGGTTGCAAGTAGAGGAAATGTAATATTACCTTTCTTCCCTTGCAAATGCAAAGGGCAGGTTTCAAAGTTTTTCCTTATTTGTGTGGGTGTGTTCTGTGTGCAATGTCTGTAGTGCTTTAAAAAGAAAAAATTCATTTAGCAATAGAATGGACCAGATGGGATGGGGTGGAATGACCCTGACATCATCAAGATTGTGCTGCAGAAATTGCATGCTTCTAATTTCTAAACATCTTTCAAAAAAAATCCCCACAACAGATCCATTTGCAATGTTAAACCATAACTAGATTTTGTGGAGGGACTCTGAGTAAATGTAGACATTTCAGAAAAGCAGCTGATTTGGAATAAATTGGGGGAAAAAGACTTTGGAACTGCCACATTTATTCTCAGTTGCAGTAACACTTTCATAGACTAGAATAACCAAAAGTATGTTTCATATACCTGAAATGGACTTTTGGCTCACAAAACCTGATAATAATGGTGTAAATACTGCTTTGTCCCATAAAATTTACTCTCTGCAAATTGTAGAGGATTATAATCTGCATTCATTCATCAGAAGTTTTGTCTCTTGTGTTTTTTTTAAATTAAGAATTATATTTTCCAGTTCAAATAATAGACTTCAGGCCAATAATTTGTGACGTGCATGTTAGCATTTCTTTCACAGGAAAGAAATGAAGGGTTCTTAATTTTAGGATAGTTCTCCATAGGTAGTATTGCTGTTTGGTTTGTATTCATCTGGTTAGCTATGAATGGATAATTCACTTGGCATCAAATGTACAAATTTGGTTGCAGAGATAAGGGTATAACTGACATCCTCCTCCAATTCTAATTCAGGAAAAATAATTCCACAAATCTCTATTTCTGAATATGATGATCAGTGTACTTACTGCCCAAGAAGTGGTAAAGCTTATAATCCATAACCTCTAAAAGATAATCAAATGAGGTAAGACTGGTATACATGTATAGCTGTTGCATAATTCATTGATTATAATCTTTCACCTCCTGCTTTTTGGGATATAACTAATTTGTCTTTAATTTGATTCATAGACTGAAATAATGAGAAATGAGTTTGAACGCCTAGCAGCTCGACAGCCCATAGAATTACTGAGCATGAAAAGGTAAGGCTAGCTATATGTAGATGCAATGTCTGCCTCTATGCTAGGGCAAAGCGTAGAACTAAAATTTGGGGGTATGTTTTGAATTATTAAAAGCTAACATTTTACTTCTTGCCTCATTATGACAGGCAAGAACTAGGCAGTAGTCAATAATTCTTTTCATCTTCAAAAATTAAGATAATTGCTTTGGGAGTTACAAATCATCAATATATGAGAGGAAAATGGACATGTATTTTACAAATATTGACCTTTGGGGAAAAAAACAAGACAGTGGGTCATTACTTCTGCTGGTATAAGCCCTGGAATCTTCAGGTATTTAAATTATGTTTAACTAGGGTTTCTACTTGAGCAGGGAGTTGAATTAGATCCCTCCCAACTCTGTTATTCAATTCAATTCTACTCTACTCTTACAAAATTGATACATTTATAAGTTTAAATCTTAAAAATAATGTGTTATGTATCACTAAAACTCTAATGAGATACATTGGTTTTTTCCTCTCATTTTCATTACAGATATGAGCTACCTGCACCCTCCTCTGGGCAGAAGAATGATATTACAGCATGGCAAGAATGTGTTAATAACTCAATGGCTCAATTGGAACACCAAGCAGTTCGAATTGAAAATTTGGAGCTGATGTCTCAGTATGGCTGCAATGGCTGGAAAGTATATAATGAGTAAGCTGTTTGTTATACGCCTTAGTCATTCTTTGAAAGGGGTTATCTGCAAGACTTGGTATTTTGTTTTCATTTTGGGGGCCTTCATGTTTTTGGTAATAAAATAATGCTGTCAAGAGACTTAATTGGTAAATTAAGATTGATATGCAGCCACCACATAGCTACAGGTAGTTCTTGTTTAGTGACTGCCTCTTTTAGTGACCTTGGGCAGTTAACAGGGGCAATGAAAGAGTAACTTTATGATCAAATCTCGCATTTATGATCTTTTCAGATCAGTAAAGCAAAGTTGACATGAAATAAGGTTATATTGTTTGGTCCTAATTTTGGTCCCCAAATGAGGATTATCTATTCTGCTATTTGCTTTCCGATGGAATAGGAAACACAAATTTTCTGTTGAGGCTGAGACCTAATACAAGCTGTCCTTGACTTATGACCTTAATTGATCCCAGAATTTATGTGGCTAAGGGAGATATTTGATAAGTGAGTTTTGCCCCATTTTAGAACCTTTCTTGCCACACTTGTTAAGTGAAGAACTGCAGTTGTTAAGTTAGTAACATGGTTGAATCTGGCTTCCCCATTGACTTTGCTTGTCATAAGGTTGCAGAAGGGGGTCACATGATCCCAGGATATTGCAACCATCATAAACATGAGTCAGTTGCCATGGGAATGCTGCAATGATCATAAGTATGAAAAACAGTCATAAGTCATTTTTTCAGTGCCGCCATAATTTCCAATAGTGACTAAATGAACTGCTGTAGGTCTACGACTGTCTCTACTCATTTATTTGTACCACCCAGCAGGCATATGCAAAATATGTTTTGTAACTGCCTTTAATAGGTCAGGTGTTTTTACCACTTTAATATTTTTAGTGTCAGGTTTAAAAGATGGCAAGATATAGTAGTAGTAAATATAAAAGAGATTTGGGAACTAAATTAACATAAACTCTGCTTATTTTATCCAGGTAAAATACTTGAAATCATAAATATTTATTTATTTATTTATTTATTTATTTATTTATTTATTTATTTATTTATTTATTTATTTATTTATTTATTTATTATTGGTTCTTCTAAGCCGCCTTACTCCCGAGGGACTCATGAATGTTTGAATGTTCAGTTTTAATAAAAATGAGTTCCCAGTCTGGCACTAAAACTTCCAGTGTACCCATACACACCTTTGTTGGAACTGCGAACTTCTTGATAAACATTTGTATCACTGCAACGTAGCAAAACCTACTACTTTATTTAAACACCATAAGTTTGTATTTGCAAAAGGGCCTATGCCAGTGATGGGGAACCTTTTCGGCACCAAGTGCCGAAAAGGGACTGCGGGCGTGCTCATCAGGGCTACAACCCGGAAGAGGCACGGCCCAGGGGGCATGCGCGTGCCGGGAAATGAACTTCTGGTTTCCGGTTCGCAGCCAACTGGCCTTCCGGTTTCTGGCACGCATGCACGCATGACGATCAGCTGGATGGCGCACATGCACACGCCGGAAAACAGAAGACCAGCTCTTCCGGTTTCCGGCACTGCCGCACGCGTGAAGGCCAGCTGATCGTTGTGCGCATATGCGTGCCAGAAACCCGGAAGAGGAATGGGCGCCGCCACGTGTGCCAGGCGACATGGCTCCGCGTGCCACTTCGGACACGCGTGCCATAGGTTCGTCATCACGGGCCTATGCTATTCCATATAGCAAGGGCTATAAACCTTACCATAATACTATTATTCCATAGTAGATCCTTTTCCTGTTGGCTCCATCTTCAGATGACCAAGTCTGGTACTTGGAATTATTGTGAAATGATACTTCATTTATTTTTCCTTTTTATATTTGAATAATATAATGAACTTGTATTTTTGTCTGCTAATTAGGCATTTAGTCCACATGATTGAACAGGCACAGAAAGAGCTGCAAAGTTTAAGGTAAGAGCTGCTTTTGCTTTCAGTCAGAAGAAATAAGGTTGTGGAGTTTGTTTGCATCATTTTTATCCTCATTGGTAAATTAGTTTAAGTTGAGCAAAAATTTTCTTGGCCACAGATTTCACCAGATTTCCATTTATGTAAGGAATACACATTTATATGAAAACAATTTATTTACTTATTTTTTATAGCTGCCCATATCATCCTAGTGATTCTGGGCAGTAAAACAATTAAAAATACAAAAATGTATACAGCATCTGAGAAAATTGTCATAATAGTTGTCAGTATAATCAAGAAACGGCACCCATAACGCATTAGGAGTCCTGGGGTGGGCACATAGCCAGGTTTTTAAAAACAAACTGAGTCAGGGCCATTCTGGCTTTGAAGGAAGGATGTTCCAAAGGATAGGAACCAGAGCAGACAAAGCATGTCTTCTGGTCCCTGCCAGCCATCATTTCTTGGCTGGCAGGACTCACAGCATTGCCCAACCTGCTGTACTGATTTGGATGGATAGAAACTATTGGGAAAAGATGGTCCCTTAGGTAACCTAGTCCCAAGCTATTTAGGGCTTTAAAGGAAACAACTAGAACATTGAATTGCACCTGGAAATGCCAGTAACCAATGCAGCTCACACAGTAGTGGTGTTACATGTGTTGCATATCCAATATTATTTACTATCCATATCAATTGAAGCTTTGAATGTTCTTCAAGGATAGCCCTATTTAAAGCATGTTGCAATCCAAATGAGAGGTTATGGGCGCATGGGTGACTGTGAGTAGAGCCTCCTGGTCCAGGAATGGGTACAACTGGTGTACCATCCAAAGGTGTGCAAAGGACCTCCTAGTTATAGCTGTCACCTGCTCTTCAAGCATGAGAAGTCCCTTCTTGTACATTGGGTCTATTCTGGGCAGTAATACCACCACCCATTAAGTCTTCCTTGAGTTAAGTCAAAGCCCATTGCATCATATCCAGACCCTGACAGTCTCCAGATACTGGGATAGGATATTCACCACATCAGTCAGAACCTGGGGTAGAGATATAAAACTGGAGGTGGTCCTTATATTGAGGATACCTCACTCCAAACCAATAGATTGCCTCACTCAGTGGCCTCATGTAGATGTTGAATAGAGGAGCAAGAACTGAGTCCTAAGGCAGTTCATAAAGTAGAGGCCATGAATTCTATCTCCCTCCTCTGTCAACCCTGACTGGAAGCGACACCAAAGGAAGGAGGAAAACTAGCACAACACAGTGCCACCCATCCCCAGCTTCCAAAGCCAGCCCAGAAAAATACCATGATTATTAAATGCCACTGAGGGTTCAAGAAGAGCCAAAATGGATGCACTACCCATTCTGTTCCCACCAGAGGTCATCCATGAGCACTATCAATAAAGTGTCAGTCCTAAGCCCTACCCTGAATCCTGACTGAAAAAGGTCCAGATAATCAACTTCATCCATAGTCCTTTGAAGTTGTCCTGCGACCACTCTCCACAACCTTCCCTAAAAAGGGAAGGTTGGAAACTGGATGAAAGACATCCATATTGGTTGGATTCAGTGAAGGCCTCTTGAGGAGGGGGTGCACCACTGCCTACTTAAAAAGCAGCAGAACCACTCCCTCTCTAGTTAATCACCATCCAGTCATGTAGTCCTATCATGCATAGTCTTAGCAATCCAGGAGAGACATGGATCTAACACTGAAGTGACCAAACTAGGATCTGCAAGGTTCAACTGGCTCAAAGTCCCCCCCAGATAACCATACAAAACCTGGTCCCTGCAGCCACAGATTCTGCCTATGTCCCTAAATCCATAACACTGTCACTGCTCTGACAGAAAAACCAGATCAGGTGCATTATCACTTATTATGTGTTAGTATCATGCACCTGTCGGAGTCTGACTCCATGGCGGAAGATGAGCTGGAACAAGAACTTACAGCGAGTGAGAGGGCAACTCCGTTGGCCTTGGAGGAAACTCGGGAAGGGCAGAGTCAATCCATACAAGGCTGTTTGGAATTAGTCAGGCCTGCAGGCAGGGAGGAGAGACAGAGCTCAGACTAGGAGCAAGAACCACCACCCCTGATGCAAGGGCTTGGAGAGTGCAGAGAAGGCATGACCAGCACAGACGGAGTAGGCCACTGGCAAGGAGAGTGCCCCGCCCAGCTTCACCAGGCACACCTGGGGAATGAGACTTAAGGAGGCGCTGTGGGGAGGGGCGTTCTGGACTAATTATCTGAATCTTCTGCTTCCTGAACTCCTTGCTTTGCTCTTGTTTTGCAAAATACGTTTGGGATTTATTGCCTTGCAGCCTTGGTGCAGACAGCTCTGGGCTGGACTAATTGCAGCCAGAGGCTGTTTGAGATTTGTGTGTGGGTTTGTTCTCACTCTGCTCTGAAACTTGTTAGAAACGTGGGAGCGTTTGGGGAGATTTGGAGCAATATCGGGGCCCGTTTGAACTGCCAGCTCTTTGTGTTATCTCTGTCCTGTGCCCTGGGTCATCACAGTTAGGCTCTGGATGACTTGGGTTAGACCCATGGCTGCCGTGGTGACCATGAACTCCTGAGCTGTCTCTGACCCCACTCCCAAGGAAGGCAAATTAAAGTCCCCAAAGACCATAAGGAGAAACTTTATCACCAGCCCAACTATAATGTCAAGAAGCTCAAGCAGGGAGGTTGGTACACAGCAGGGTGCTGGTACAACTGATCCCTCTTTGGTGCCCAACTTAATAAACTGTTTCTTGCCCAGCAATCTGAAAAATAGGGCCCAAATATCTTAGATGATCTCACTCACTCACTCACCCACTCACTCACTCAGTCACTCATTCACACTGGAGTCTTGGCTGGTACAATATCTGGAAATAGACAGACATCTCTCAGGGACACATACATACCTCCTCTCCCAGCTAGGTTTTGGTAATGCATGCCACATTGGCCTTTTCATGCACAAGTAAGTTGTGAGTAAAGGTGGCTTTATAACAGACTAATCTGTTGTTCACTAGCATCAGCCGACAACCCAGAGCCTTGAAAATCTACCATCTGCCCAAGAGTGAGCTCGGGGCTGGAGTGTGCCATAATACATAATATACCTGTGGCTTGGATCCGTGAGTGGCCCATCTCCCATCATATTTTCTCCTCCCGTCATTACTGGAATCTTATAACCTGTCCTGATGAATAAATAGTCCTCATCCATTCTCTGGTAGTCCCATCTATTTCATTCCACAGGCCACTCTTCTTTACATGCTGATAGAGCTATTACTTCTTCATTGGTGCCAGCTCCTTTCCACTGCTGCGTCAACAGTCTCTGCCAAATGCTTGGAATGTTTCCCTTGCAAAGCAATCAATCTGTAGACTCGGCAGTCAGCAATCCAGTTGGCAGCAACACCAGCTCCAATCCAGCCACCATTGCTGCTGGCTCCAATCCCCTATGACCAGCTTTCCAATTCCAAACAAAGCAAATGGCCTTCTGTCCCTCCAAACAACTCTGTTTCAGGCCGCATAAGATATAAGTCGTATGGGTCAGACAGTAAACCAGTCCTCTGCTTGGGTGACGATCTCAAAAGGCTCTACCACAACTCAACCAAAAACAGCAAACCTTCATCCTTTACAACATATTAAAATCATCTAGCAACAGCACTCATTCAGTCCATATGTATGACTGCCATGATGATAAAAAAAAGTTAGATTTTTGAAACTCTTTTTTCCAATGGGTGAAAGTTTGCATCGGGGGTGATACAATAGGGATTTTCATTCTGTTGCAATTCAGAGGCATATCTACACAATGATAGTCCAGAATGATTGGCATGCCCTTCTGGTTAACACATCTAGAATCTAAAACTATCCTGTTTGTCTCACTGTGAGCATTGTGATATGCTCCAAGGGTATCCAGTGAGCTGTTTCATTTTTATGATGTCATTTTAAAGACCTGTATTATGAGTGTTTGTAATTCTAAGGATTATTATCTCAAGGTATTGGGCTGCAGAATAAATTACTATGTAATTCATAATGCCATTTTCTTTGTTCCAGAAAACACATCCAAGACCTTAATTGGCAGCGGAAGAACATGCAACTCACAGCTGGTGCTAAACTTCGTGAAATGGAATCCACGTGAGTACTTTTTCTCACTAGTATTTCACCTACTTTTAAAACAATTTCTGCAGAACTTCTGAATTAATCTGTTAAAATGTAACTGGATTTTATAAAATATTACCATATGTAGAAATAGAAGTTAGCAATTGCAAGATTTTTTATTTCTCAATAGTCACTTCTTCATATTGGAAAAAAAGAAATAAATAAGAATTTTTTGAAATTCAATATGGAGAAGATTGTTGTTAGTTGCGAAGTCGTGTCTGACCCATCATGACCTCATGGACAACGTTCCTCCAGGCCTTCCTGTTCTCTACCATCCCCCAGAGTCCATTCTGTCCACTCACGCCGACTGCTTCAGTGACTTCATCCAGCCACCTCATTCTCTGCTGTCCCCGTCTTCTTTTGCCCTCAATCGTTCCCAGCATTAGCCTCTTCTCCAGTGAGTCCTTCCTTCTCATTAGGTGGCCAAAGTATTTGAGTTTCATCTTCAGGATCTGGCCTTTTAAAGAGCAGTCAGGGTTGATCTCCTCTAGGACTGATTGGTTTGATCGCCTTGCATCCGAGTCGCTGGTCGCAGCCTGGAATCAGGCAGCAACGGGGGCTCTGGATCGGATTGCGCCTTTGCGACCTCTCTGTGGAAGTGGATCCAGGAGGGCTCCTTGGTTTACCGAGGAACTCCGGGAGATGAAACGCCACAAGAGACGTCTAGAGCGACAATGGAGATCTAGTAAAGCTGAATCTGACCGGACACTTTTAAGAACTTTCATTAAGTCTTACTTAATGGCGATACGGGCGGCAAAATGTTCGCATTTTTCCGCTCTTATTGCGTCCGCTGACTCCCGCCCAGCCGCCCTGTTTAGGGTGACCCGCACCCTTCTGGCTAAGGAGGAAGGCGGAGATCCCTTGCAGGGTAGAGCTGAGGAATTTTCTCGGTTTCTGGCGGATAAAGTCATTCAGATTCGGACAGACCTGGACTCCGATTGGGCAGTACAGGCCGAGATGACTGGGGCAGGTCTTAGTCCGGTTATCTGGGACAGGTTTGAACCGGTGACTCCTGAGGATGTAGACAAGGCCATAGGAGCGATGAGCTCCGCCACCTGTTTATTGGACCCGTGCCCCTCCTGGTTGGTTTCGGCCACCAGGGAGGTGTCACGCGGCTGGCTCCAGGAGTTGGTCAACGCTTCCTTGAGAGAGGGGTCCGTCCCGCAGCCCTTAAAAGCTGCGGTGGTGAGACCCCTCCTCAAGAAGCCTTCCCTGGACCCGGCGGATTTAAAGAACTTCCGTCCAGTCTCCAACCTTCCCTTCGCGGGGAAGGTTGTTGAGAAAGTGGTGGCGCTCCAGCTCCTACGGCTGTTGGATGACACGGATTTTCTGGATCCCTTTCAATCAGGTTTCAGGCGCGGCTACAGTACGGAAACGGCTTTGGTCACCCTGATGGATGATCTCTGGCGAGCCCGGGATGGAGGTCATTCCTCTATCCTGGTGCTACTTGACCTCTCAGCGGCCTTCGATACCATTGACCATGGTATCCTTCTGCGTCGTCTCGGAGAGGTGGGGGTGGGCGGCACTGTTTTGCAGTGGTTCTCCTCCTTCCTCTCTGACAGGACGCAGTCGGTGCTGACAGGGGGGCAGAGGTCGAGCCCTAGGCCCCTACTATGTGGGGTGCCTCAGGGCTCGGTCCTCTCGCCCATCCTGTTTAACATCTACATGAAGCCACTGGGTGAGATCATCCGACGACACGGGGTGAGGTATCAGCAATATGCTGATGATACCCAGTTGTACATCTCCACCCCGTCTCAATTCGGGGAAGCCGTAGACGTAATGGGCCGCTGCCTGGATGATGTTAGGGTCTGGATGGGGAAGAACCGGCTAAAACTTAACCCTGACAAGACTGAGTGGTTATGGATACTGCCTCCTAAGGACGTGACCAACTATCCCTCCTTGGTTCTTGGGGGAGAGAAATTAGCTCCCTCAGAACGGGTCCGCAATTTGGGTGTCCTCCTAGATCCACAGCTTAAATTGGAACAACATCTTTCAGCTGTGGCTAGGGGGACCTTTGCACAAGTACGTCTTGTGCACCAATTGCGACCCTACTTGGAGAGGGAGGCACTTCTCACAGTCACTCATGCCCTCATCACCTCACGGCTGGATTACTGCAATGCGCTCTACATGGGGCTACCCTTGAAGAGTGTCCGGCGACTGCAACTGGTGCAAAATGCAGCTGCGCGAGCTGTGGTGGGTGCTCCTAGATGCACCCACGTAACACCAATTCTCCGCCAGCTGCATTGGTTGCCCATTAGTCTCCGGATCCAATTCAAGGTGTTGGTCGTTACCTTTAAAGCCCTACATGGCTCAGGGCCAGGTTACCTTCGGGACCGCATCCTGCCGCATACCTCCCTACGACCGGTCAGGGCCCACAGAGTCGGCCTCCTCCAGGTCCCGTCGACCAAACAATGTCGGTTGGCGGGGCCGAGGGGGAGGGCCTTCTCTGTGGGAGCTCCCTCCCTGTGGAACCAGCTCCCCCTGGAGATCAGGACTATCCCCACCCTGCTGGCCTTCCGGAAAGCAATAAAAACTTGGCTCTTCCGGCAGGCGGGGTGAAAGCGTGACGATACTCTTTTAATTTTTATATGTTATATGTTTTTTAACTATTGTATTTTATTGCACTGTATTGTCGAAATGGATCCTAATATGTTGTGAGCCGCCCAGAGTCCCTAGGGAGTTGGGCGGCATACAAATCCATTAAATTAAATTAAATTAAATTGCAGTCCAAGGGACTTGCAGGAGTCTTCTCCAGCACCATAGTTCAAAGGCCTCAATTCTTTGGCGCTCAGCCTTCCTTATGGTCCAACTTTCACAGCCAATGGAGAAGATTACTGGAGCTTAAATGTTACAAAATAACTTTTCCAAGTTACCTGATGTGTGGCATGCCATGACATAGCGTAGTTTATTTGGTTCCGTTGGTTATCCAGCCATTATAATTTGTTAAACATGACTTATGGCTTAGCATAATTTGTAAATCTTGGCAATTGTGACTTGGTCAACAATTAGTCAACATAGTTAAACAAACATGAGTTATTATAAGAACCAGATTGTAAATCTGTTGCCTTTTCACATTGTCCCTTATTATCTATATTTTCCTCCCATCAACAGCCATGTTATTTCTGTCATCTCAGGTGAAGTTGTTTGTGTTAAGAACCGTCTATTAACTAATATGCTATCTTGCACTCCTTTGCTATCTTTCTATTTTATTGATATTATGGTATTGCACACCCCAAGATGAATATTCTTTCTTTCAGCAATAAAACTAGCACATTCATTTACAATGTTTTTTTCTTTCTTTTTTTCTAGATGGGTGTCCCTTGTCAGTAAAAATTATGAGATTGAACGAACTATTGTGCAATTGGAAAATGAAATTTCTCAAATTAAGCAGCAACATGGGGAGGCAAATAAAGAAAACATCCAGCAAGACTTCTGAGGCTTGCTTTAGTCTATTGTTTCTAATACAACATTGCCTGAAGCTTGTGCATAAGTGAAGATGATATCTCTATGTATATAATGGTATAGAAGCCATCTCCTGTGTTAATAGATTCATGAACTTTAGCTTATAATAAACTGATTGCAAATTCCCAACCTCTTCGGAAGATCCATTAATTTTTCAAATTTTTAGCATGGAGGAATTTATTTTTATGAAGGAATCGTATCTTTTTTAAAAGGAATACAAAAATAAAAAATACCAATGTAAATTGTCTAGCAAGAACAAAGCATTGTAGTTGAAAAGTCCTGTGGCAAAATTTATGTTGCCAGTGAATGTCAAAATACTTTCAAATGTCACAAAGTGGTTAGCAAGATCTAAAAGATGGAATAATTTACTTATATTTTATATTTGTTCTTAGACAAAAAATAGATTGTCTGTATACAAATATGCATGGTGGTAGCAAATACCTTTGTTCTAAGTGTCAAGACAATGTATTGGATTAGTGCAAATGGTATAATGGGATTTTTTATGTATGGTTACTTAGGAGATGTGGAACATTGGTTATTTAATTTGAAATACAGTTTCATATTTGAAATATAAGTAAAACTATTGCTTTAATAGAGCTTTCGTTTTGCAGACTTCAGATGCAATGAACGCATTTTGTGTTTGGACTCTATTTAATGGACTAATGAAAATCAAAGTTTGGGTTTCACTTCAAATGATATTATCCATATCAGTTATATATTTACATAACTGATATAAATTAAAATAGACTTATCAGATAACAAGTGATCTTTTAAATTAACATTTTTCTGCAAATAACTTCGTGTTATTTATATAGTTATGGAAATAATGCAAATTGACATAACGAATTTAGATTTAGTAAATATTCTCCACAGTACTTAAAAATTGAGACATTTCCTAGCATACTAACATTAATGGTGAATTATTGATAATGGTAACATGCTTCCAGGTAATTTTAGGACTGAGAATTACTTTAGGACACCAGTAATGGTGTCAGAAGGTGACATTTTCAGAAGATTGTGTTCAGTTGTATTGTGCTTAATGAATGCAGGTGAATCTTGTGGCAAATCAGGATTTCACTCTCAATATTGTAGTTATCTGTAGAAAAAAGTATCCAAGATGACTACATATGTGTGTGGTAATTTCTTGCTTTAGAGTCATAATTTTCTGTCATAATATATTGTCACCAGTTTTTCTTTGCCTGATTACAAAATTTGTAGTTTTCTTTTAGAGTAATGGTCAGTTGGGATTCATTTGCAGCTTCTACAGCAGTACAGTATCTGTTTGTTTACTAAATATGAGTAGTAATAATGTTTTCAAACTGGAAGTGGAATGAACTCTTATGTCAAAACACTTATTTCTCTTATGGCAGCTTTCTTTATCTTTATGAATTTTCTTTATCCCCTTCATTCTTCTGACTAAGAGATGGAGCATAGGGTACTACAGAAGGAATTCTTTCTTCAGAGCTCTTATATAGAAGCATTTCTATAATTACGAAGCAATCAGAATTTAGGCAAGAAGAAAGGATAAGTGGAATAAAAAAAGAAGTGTATTGATTTATTTATTTATTTAATTTATTTATTTAGACGCTCTTATAGGCCGCCCAATCCCGTGGGACTCAGGGCGGCGTACAGCATGAATAAGAAGCGTACATATAAAAACAGTAATCATAATTTAAATTAAAATATAATTAAAAAGAAAAACATTATAAACACAACATTCAGGGGGAATCTGATTATCCTATTCACCCCATCTGCCGGAAGAGCCATGTTTTTAAGGCTTTACGGAAGGCCAGCAGGGTGGGGATGGTCCGGATCTCTGGTGGAAGTTGGTTCCAGAGGGACGGGGCTCCCACAGAGAAGGCCCTCCCCCTAGGCCCCGCAGTCGGCATTGTTTGGCCGACGGGACCCGGAGGAGGCCCTCTCTGTGGGACCTAACCGGTCTTAGGGAGGTATGTGGTAGGATGCAGTCCCGCAGGTAACCTGGCCCTGAGCCATGTAGGGCTTTAAAGGTAACGACCAACACCTTAAATTGCAACCGGAGACTAATTGGTAGCCAATGCAGCTGGCGAAGGAGAGGTGTTACGTGGGTGTATCTTGGTACACCCACTACAGCTCGCGCAGCTGCATTCTGTACCAACTGGAGTCTCCGGATGCTCTTCGAGGGTAGCCCCATGTAGAGCGCGTTACAGTAGTCTAGCCGTGAGGTGACAAGGGCATGAGTGACTGTGAGCAAGGCCTCCCTCTCCAAGTAAGGTCGCAATTGGTGCACAAGACGGATCTGTGCGAAGGTCCCCCTAGCCACAGCTGAAAGATGTTGATCCAATTTTAGCTGTGGGTCTAGGAGGACACCCAAATTGCGAACCTGTTCTGAGGGATTCAATTTTTCTCCTCCAAGAACCAAGGAGGGACAGTCGACATAGTCCTTGGGAGGCAATATCCAGAGCCACTCAGTCTTGTCTGGGTTGAGCCTGAGTCTGTTCACTCCCATCCAGACCCTCACATCGTCCAGGCAGCGGCACATTACATCAACTGCTTCACTGAATTGACACGGGGTGGAGATGTACAACTGGGTATCATCAGCATACTGCTGATACCTCACCCCATGTCGTCGGATGATCTCACCCAGCGGTTTCATGTAAATGTTAAACAGGATGGGCGAGAGGACCGAGCCCTGTGGCACCCCGCAAACCAGGGGCCTAGGGGCCGACCTCTGTCCTCCTGTCAACACCGACTGCGTCCTATCAGAGAGGTAGGAGGAGAACCACCGTAGAACAGTGCCTCCCACTCCCATCTCCCCAAGACGACGCAGAAGGATACCATGGTCGATGGTATCGAAAGCCGCTGAGAGGTCAAGTAACACCAGGATGGAGGAATAACCCCCATCCCGGGCTCGCCAGAGATCATCCATCAGCGCGACCAAAGCGGTCTCCGTACTGTAGCCGCGCCTGAAACCCGATTGAAAGGGATCCAGATAATCAGTATCCTCCAATAGCCGCAGGAGTTGGAGCGACACCACCTTCTCAACAACTTTACCCAAAAAGGGTAAGTTGGAGACTGGACGGAAGTTTTTTAAATCCGCTGGGTCCAGGGAAGGCTTCTTGAGGAGGGGCCTCACCACCGCAGCTTTTAAAGGCTGTGGGATGGATCCCTCTCTCAAAGAAGCGATCACAACCGCCTGGAGCCAGCCGCGTGACACCTCTCTGCTGGCAGAGACCAGCCAGGAGGGGCACGGGTCCAATAAACAGGTGGAGGCGCTCATCGCTCCTATGGCCTTGTCCACATCCTCAGGAGTGACAGGCTCAAACTCGTCCCATATAACAGGACTAAGACTCGCCCCTGTCATCTCGGCTTGCCCTGTCCAAATGGAGTCCAGGTCTGTCCGAATCTGAACGACTTTATCCGCCAGAAACAGAGAAAATTCCTCAGCTCTGCCCTGCAAGGGATCTTCAACTCCCCCCTTGGCTAGGAGGGAGCGAGTCACCCTAAACAGGGCGGCTGGGCGGGAGTCGGCGGACGCAATAAGAGCGGAAAAATGCGAGCATTTTGCCGCCCTTATCGCCACTAAGTAAGACTTAATGCAAGTTCTTAAAAGTGTCCGGTCAGACTCAGCTTTACTGGCTCTCCATCGTCGCTCTAGGCGTCTCTTTAGGCGCTTCATCTCCCGGAGCTCCTCAGTAAACCAAGGAGCCCTCCGGGATCCGCTACCACGGAGAGGCCGCAAAGGCGCAATCCGATCTAAAGCCCCCGTTGCCGCCCGATTCCAGGCAGCCACTAGAGCATCAGATGAATCGTGTACCAGGGAGTCAGGTATTTCCCCAAGTTCCCTCTGAAATCCTTCAGATTCCATTAGGCGCCTGGGGCGGAACCACTTAATTGGCCCCGCCTCCTTGCGGTGGAGGAGTGGTGCCATGAAATCCAACCTCAGAAGGAAATGATCTGACCACGACAAGGGTACTGTGACTAAACCCCTCAGCCTCAGATCATCTCTCCACTGCCCCGAAAGAAACACAAGGTCAAGTGTGTGACCTCCCTCATGAGTCGGACGCTGAACTACTTGGGTCAGGTCCATGGTTGTCATGGAAGCCATGAACTCCTGGACTGCCTCCGAGGTTTCACCGGGCGATGGCAGATTAAAGTCCCCCAGCACCATCAACCTGGGGAACTCAATCGCCAGCCCTGCTACCGCCTCGAGCAGAACAGGCAGGGCCTTTGCAACGAAAATGATGAAAAACATTCCCAATTGTTGTTGTTGTTAGTTGCGAAGTCGTGTCTGACTCATCGCGACCCCATGGACAACGTTCCTCCAGGCCTTCTAGTGGTCAATTAAAAAGTAGGAAAATCTTGAGAGATGGAGAAAGCAAAGTGGGGGAATAAAAAAGTGGCTGGGAATGTTCATTCTAGTTCATTTTTGTCCTTGCTTCTAGGATCTTGCTGATGTTGTATTTTTTCATCTATTAAAATCCACTTAGCTACATTAGTAGCTTAATCACCTAACCAGTGATAAGCCATCTTTTCACAGTTCCTTTTCCAGGGCTTTCTTAAGAGCTTGAGGAATTTTAATTCTCCATCCGCACTGCCTGCGTCAGCAGATCTGGATTTCACTTTCTTAAGGCTAATGCTTCCACAATCCAAACCTCAGCCACGCTTCTGCAAGCAGGGGCATAAGTTGCAGATGTTTGTGCACGTGCCATTTAGCACAAACTAAATGTGCTAAATGGCACGTCCACAAACATCTGCAACTTATCAGGAAAATCAGGGTTAAGTCAGGAAAGAAATGCTACCATACTGCATAGTGAAATGTGACAATATTGGTTTATTTCCAATTACGTCCCTGGATCCCAAATGTGTCTTAAGCTTTGTTAGAAAATATGAATGGTGAATAAATGCAGTATAATTAGGAAATGCACATACCTGCCCAGAAAAAAAAGATCTATAAACTGGTGGTAATGGAAGCATTCTGTGGAACAGATAGAAAGAGTGACAAGCGGGCTTTTCATAAGGTGTGCTTTGCAATTGGTCATGATCTCTGAACTGACAAGAACAGAAATTGGGCTGTTGGTTTGAGCTCCGAGCTTGGCAATTTGGTTGCAAACATTTCGTTGCCATTTGAGGAGACATCGTCAGTGCGTTTTGAATTGTGCTCATCTGTCAGAACACTGGCTTTTAAATACCTTTTAAGTGATGCAAATTAGCATCGGTGTTTGTTGGGATACTTCTGAGTCATGGTCTGGTTTCGGACTGTTTGATTGGTTGACTGTTGACAAGTCAAGAACAGAAATACCACATAGCCATTTTGCAAGAATGCAACAGATCAGCCTTAAAATGTTACATTATTTGAGCTACAACATCTAATTAAAAATTGCTTCAAGTACAGTAGGAAAAATAAGACACCATTACTGTGCTTCGAATTGGGTAATTATAGTACTGCTTTGCCATGAAATTTATTTTGTTCTTCACAGTGCAACCTTCCAGATCCCCTGACAAGCACTCTCTCTTTAAAGTTATGAAGGGTGAACAGTCCACAAAGGCAAATGCCACAGCCACTGATATATAACAAGTGAAATAAAAGCTGTTCATGCATTATTATTTTTTAATTTAAAATAACTATGCTCTAGGTTTTTCCATTAAAATCTAAATTTTCAACAAGTAAAAAGCTGGAGGATATTTGCATTGATACAAGACATGGGTATTTGTCATGATTTCAGTTCTATCTTAGGCATATTCCAATATCCATAATAAGGTTATCTAAGATCAGATACAAGATCCTCACCAGTGGTGAGGATGATCTATTTTGGAGAATGAGATTAGAAAATTAAATTACCTATTTCCCCTACACCATTCATTGTCAAGCAGGGATGCAGGGATGCTCAGTCATATTTTCATCCTGCTATATTGCTACCATTTTAATGCTATGGATTTTTTTCTCTGACATGCAAGACCTTCATTCTTCACCTACTTTCTATCGCTCTTCTCAGTCCTGACAAAAGCCCCAAATAGGATTGTAAAGGAACCTTTCCAATCTTACAAAGCCAGAGATAACTATTTGTGTTTATTTTGTTCAGATGGGCTTGAAAGCACTATGCAAACACACTTTGTTGCATTGAGGTGCCATGCTTGGTTGAGGCCTTTCAGTTTTATTCTGGAGTTCAAGGTGAGGATCAGAGTACTTCCATTTGATGGTGATGTTCAAAATCTACCATGTTTTCCCCAAAATAAGACATCCCCTGATAATAAGCCCAATCGGGCTTTTGAGTGCATGGCAATAAGGCCAAGCGCTTATTTCAGGGTTCAAAAAAAATATAAGACAGGGTCTTATTTTTGGGGAAACACGGTATGTTCTATAGTTAATATTGCAAAGCTGAGATTTCTAATTGGCTAATTTAATAGAGGGAACAATTTGAAGGCAACCCTTCAATACCAGATCAGGAAACGGCTACTACAAGACATGCTGGGACTATACTTTATTTATTTGGCCCATAGCATTAAAATCTTGAAAAAGTTATTTCCTTTTATTTGTTTCTTTAAAACATTTGTATGGCTGCCCATTTTATCCTTGAGGTGTGGTTCACAACTCAAGGATAAAACATTACATACCATCAATGTAATAAAAACAATACAACAAAAAATGAAAAAGACTTAGCATCACAGTTTTCAATGCAACTTCTGGTTCATCCCATGCTAATCCCTCCTATTCCCTTCTTGAAAAAGGAGTGCCCCACTACCTCCTTCAATGCAAGTAGTACCATCTCTTCCACAGACGGGTTTAACCATCACTTGGACCCAATCACTCAAGGCACTTCCTGGAGGCTTTAACAACCAGGAGGAACATGGGTGATAACGTCCAATCTTGTGTGAGTTTATTAATTTATTTATTTATTTGTGAGATTTATATACTGCCTCACAGTGCAAGCACTCTCTAAGCGGTTTACACCAGTAAGCAATGTATATTTACATTGCCCCCAACAATCTGGGTCCTCATTTTACCTACCTCGGAAGGATAGGTAAAAGTTGCACCATAAATAAGTTGGATCAAGTCCATGGTTACTATAGCGGTCATGAAGCCCTGTCTGTTTCTCATTCAAGGGAGTTCCTTTGCACCGTTAGACTAAATGCCTTGCCCTATAATCATTAAAGGTTGAGGTGGGGGATGGTAGCTGTTTTTGTTGCCGCCTTCCACTTTTTGTTGAAATATTTCTGGAAGAGCTTTTGGAATTCCCTTCTGCAGCAATCTCAGAAAATCCCACCTGGCAGATAATATAATGCAAGACTATAGAAAGTTGAATTTCAGATTGTAATGTCAGAGAAGACTATATTTCATTTATTGAGATTATTTTTTTACATTGTCCAAAAGTTGATACACAATCAACTAATGAATGATTGCTTTCCTTTTATCAATGATAAAATTGTAGTACAGTATTTTTGGTCATTTTCAAAATTCCCTCTAATTTTCCAACCCTGTCCATTAGCTGGAGACTATTACGGTATGAACAAAGTGGCTGATGTATCAACTTGCAGGACAGTTTTTAAATGGCTCAATATAAATAGCAAAGAAATGTATTTTTAGCCTGGCCCACAATTGATGATGTCAGAAACAAGCTTTTGATCAATATATCATTTTATTCCTAGGTAAGATATTTCATGGGGAGTTGTAAATCTCAATCAGCATTTGTTAGCTATTGAAGAGGAAAGATGTTCATTATTTCAAACTTTGTCTGCTTTATCTTCTTAGGGAAAAAATAATTAGTATCTGTTTTTGATGAGAATGGAGCATGGAGGGAGGAAGTGGTGCAGAGGTTGTGAACTGCCAACTGACTGCTGTAAGATGGCAGTACACCACTTTGTGGATCTACAAAGATCATCAGAGGTCTACAAAACATTTGAGAATCACAGCTGTATTAGGAGACATAGTGAGAAAAGGTATACATTGAGGACAAGTGAAGTTCTAGAATGCTTACAAGCATTTGTTTAGTGGCTGTTTGATGTTACAATGGCACTAAAAAAAGTTACTTACAACTTGTCTTTGCACTTACAACTGTTGCTGCATTCCCAGAGTCACATGATCAAAATTCAAGTGCTCGACAACTGACATACAGTATATTTACAATGGTTGCAACATCTTGGGTCATGTGAATGCCATCTGCAACCTTTCTTCCAACAAGCAAAATCAATGTGGGAAGTCGGATTTGCTTAATGACTGTATGATTTATTTTGTGCGATTCGCGATTCCAGTCACGCACTGGCCACGCCCAACCTCGGTTTAGCAAAGGGGAAAAAAGTCACGATACGTCACATGACGACATGACACCACGAATTTGACACCCCTGAAATAATGCATTGTCAAAGTAATTATGAGGATTGGATGAGGTAATACCTAAAATCACATCTTTATGAGTATGAAAGCAATTCCAACAATTTAACCATGTAGCTTAGATAAGGTCTAAGATCTGAAAAAGGTCTTCTGCAGTCACAATATAAGCCTAAGACTGAAAATCAGGCTTGTCAGATGTTACATCTTTTCTAACCTGCTCTACGGAGTAGAGAGTTGGTCTCTGACAGAAAACAACATGAAGAAACTAGAAGCATTTGAAATGTGGATTTACAGACAGCTGTTACGTATAAGCTGGGTTGACAAAATCACAAATGAGGTGATAAGCCACCTGGGAAAGCAAAGGGAAATCATCAAAGCCATTAAAAAGCGAAAGTTAGAATATTTTGGACATGTGATACAATACCCAGAAAAATACGGCATACTTCACTTAATCCTCCAGGGAAAGATTGAAGGCAAACGAGGTCCAGGCAGAAGAAGAAGAAGAAGGCTTCAAAACCTAAGGGACTGGTTTGGACAAAACTCAGCAGCACTTTTTCATGCGGCTGTTGACAAAAATAGGATTGCCAACATGATCGCCAACGTCTGATGACGGATATGGCACAACAAGAAGAAGAAGCTTAGATAAAAACGAAATTTCTCCAGTTTGTTATCTCCCAACTAATTTTCATATTAAGAATCTACATATTCTCTTAGACCAGTGGTTCCCAACCTTCCTAATACCGCGACCCATGCCCCGCCCCCGCGCCCCCACCGTGACCCACCCTGCTGCTGCCATTTGGGTTCTTTTACCCTCTGCGCATGCGCAAGGCATGCTGCGCATGCGCAGACGGTAAAATAACCCAAATGGCGGCAGCGGGGTGGAGCGCGGTGGGGGCGCGGGTTGTGGGGCGCGATATGGCCAGGCTTGTGGCAGTGGGGGGGGGGAGCTGAGGATGCCGGGGTGACCCCTTGGAACTGGTCATTCGACCCCCAAAGAGGTCCCGACCCCCAGGTTGGGAACCGCTGGCGTATGCGGATTGTGGAGCGCAAATGCGATAATGCATCGGAACAAGTGCCCGACCACTCTCAGTTCAAACAGGTTTATACATGCCGAGTACTATTTTCAAGCGCGGCGGATTCCGCATGCGTGAAACGCCGTGACTCAGGACTCAGCCTTCGGCGCGGGCGGCAGTCCCGCCTCGTGCCTCCTTTTCACCCCGTTCCCACACTCAAAGCACTCTGCTGTTTCACTAGCAAGAAAGAGCATATGCCACATGAACCAAATGCGTTACTGTACTGTATTTTTTTATTATTACCAACAAAAAAAGGTATCCACTAAAATTTAGTGGATGCCTTTTTTACCCCTAAAGAATAGCGTTTTTACCCCCCTGGGGGTAATTACCCCCAGGTTGGGAACCGCTGTCTTAGACAGATGTACAACTGCAAAATATCACCATTTTAAGCAGACTCTCTCCAATTACTGTTTTCTTCCTAACACCCACATTAATTCCACTGTGTTCTACAACTGATTTTGAAAATTTCTGGAAACAGGGAGAAAACATGTTGACTAGCTCATCATGTTTTTGCTTGCGCTTTTCATGATAGTAGATGCTATAAATAGCTGTGGAAGTTTATTGTTTCATTATGCTGCTTCTTGTTTTCAATTGGATTGATATTTTAATCTTGAAACCTGTTTGTGAATCTTCTGTTCGGTTCTAAGATATTATATGAATAGATTAAATTAATGGAATAGCTGACATCTGCATGCTTAACTTTATGGCACATATTTCCAGAAAACAGTATATGTGTATGCTTTTTAGTACTTAAAGAGGTCCCACTTATAGCAAGAGCTTATTACCGTATTTTTCAGAGTATAAGACGCACCGGAGTATAAACCTTAGTTTTGGGGGAGGAAAACAAGGAAAAAAGGCCTCTGCCTCCAAGCAATTTGCCAAACAGCAAACAGCACAGATGATATACACTGTTTGCTGTGTATTTCTGTGCATGTGTGCCTGACCCATAGAAATAGCAAAGAATTGGAGAAATGTACATTATGCCAGAAAGTTTTCTTAAATGTAGTCACACTAACTCCTCCCAATTATTTAAATAGATCTACTCCAAGGTAACTAAACTCTAATACTAAACAGGACACTGTTACATTTCAGACTATACTTGTACAGAGCTGTTAAAATTAATTAAAATTTCTGGAAGTATACATTATTCTCTATTATTTAAAAGAAGATACAATAGCACTGGGCCTCTTCAGAGCAAACATTTATTTTAAAAAGCTTCTTTATTTTGTTAAGTTGTCAAAATTTACAAGGGTCTCCAACCTTGGTAACTTTAAGACTTGTGGACTTCAACTCCCAGAATTCCACAGCCAGCAAAGCTAACAAAGCTGGCTGTGGAATTCTGGGAGTTGAAGTCCACAAGTCTTAAAATTGCCAAGGTTGGAGACCCCTGGCTCTAGAACAATAATAAAGCAGTCTTTAAAAAATAAGTCTAATAATTTGAACATTCTACAGACATTTATAGTTATTCACTTTCCCCCTTGCATCCAGTTCAGCAGAAAATAAAAATCTGCGTGTCTCTCCCAGCTATTTGCCTCTTTGCAGCTAGTTTCACTTTCATTTTAGCATGTGGCAAGTCACCTGTAGGTCGGGAAGCATGCTTGGATTAACAGGCTCTTCCCTGTTTGCTGCAAACAGGTAAATTGCTGGAAGACAGAGGCCAAAGGGTAGGGGTGGCTGGGTGGGTGGGGCTACATTTGGTGTATAAGACGCAGCCAAGTTTTCACCCTCTTTTGGGGGGTAAAAAGGTGCGTCTTATACTCCGAAAAATACGGTATTTAGAAATATATTTATATACTTTCATATTGCTTCCTATGATGAAACATAAAAATAATATTCAATAAAATATACTCATTTAAAGGATGGCACATTCTTCTAAGTCAGCGGTTCTCAACCTGGGGGTCGTGACCCCTTTGGAGGTCGAACGACCCTTTTGACAGGGGTCGGGAGACTTCGCCCGGATGCCGCCATTTGGGTTCTTTTACCCTCTGCGCGTGCGCAGAACGCTTTGCGCATGCGCAGAGGGTAAAAGAACCCAAATGGCGGCGGCGGGGCGGTGGTTGCGGCGGCAGGCGCAGCAACAGGGTGGGTCGTGGTGCGGGTCGTGGGTCACGGCATTAGGAAGGTTGAGAACCACTGTTCTAAGTTATATTATGAAGGCCTGACAAAAGAGAAGTTTACAACAGGCACCAGATTTCAGGGACAGAGCATTCTAGGGTGTGGGTCCCACCAAAAAGACTTATCTCTCTATGAACATTTGCCAGATGGCATTCAGCAATCCTCAGTATAATATATGCAGCAGAACCTGCCCTGATGATATCAGTGATGGACCAGATCTATAACGGCAAAAGTGATCTGATAATATCCAGTTCTCAGGCTGTTTACAGGCTTTTGTGTCGAAACCAAAACTTTGAATCTAGTTTGGTAACTAATTGACAACCAGTGCATTTCCTTCAACAAAAGTGTATCATATGTGAAGTACCTCATTTAGCAATCTGTCCACATATATACTGTTTCACTGTGAACTTACTGGTATTTCCAGGCAATATCACAAGGGAAATAATAGGATCGTCTCTAGATACTTGACATAGCAATAGCACTTAGACTTATATACCCGTTCACAGTGCTTTATACCTTCTCTAAGTGGTTTACAGAGTCAGCATATTGCCCCCAACATCCTGGGTCCTCATTTTACCGACCTCGGAAGGATGGAAGGCTTAGTTAACCTTGAGCTGGTGAGACTCGAACTCCTGGTAGTCAGCGGAATTATCCTGCAATACTGCAATCATCAGGAGATGGTCGCTTAGATTAATTTATTCATTTTACTTGGATTAGATGCCACTTCAACTGCAAATACAACCACATGATTTATATTTTTAAATGCAGTAGTAAAATTAGAAGAATAAACCACAATAAAGTATAATTGATTCCTTTTCAACCAAGGAACAAGCAATAATCAAGTAATGACATTTTCCTGTAGGTGGGATCAGTACATCACATCAGAATATTTCATCTGAGGAGGAATGATGTTGCAGAAAAAAGGAGGCAAGGGAAGAGCAGGGGCTTGCAAAGTGTTTCCCTTCCAGTTGTTATAAAAAACGCAGAATCCAGTGTGTAGAAAACCTTACAGATAGCCAGGTGATAAGCTATATAGGGAATTAAAGGTGACAATCAGATTTGAATTGCACCCAAAAGTCAATCTATAATAAGTGCAACTTTTGAAGTAATGTTAGTACCTTGGCAAACTGTTGCTCATCACTGATTGAGCTGATGTATTTTAGATCAGCTGTAAATTTAGGTGGTCTTCAAGAACAGCCTCATGCACAACATGTTGCAACAGTCTAAATGAGAGAAGAAGTTTCTTATCTTTGATCTTCTGTTCCTCAAATGGCTTATCATTATAAAAACTTGCTGAAAAAAAGAGCCTTGATTATGGAATATTAACAAGATACAAGATACACATACTTTTGCAGGAAGGCAATTCAATAAAGTAGAAGTTGCCATAAAGAAGGAATGTCATTTGCCTACACTCCAAGCCTCAGATATTAAAATTTTTATCCTGATGATCACACATGCCTATTATTGCCTATACTGCTGCACTGAAACTTCTGAGTCAGTTTTCAAAGGTAGCACCATGTAGAGTTTGAGTATCAGAGCTATGAGTAGGACATGACTGAAGGGCCTCCCAATCCAAGGAGTGCAACTGGTGCCCAAGAGAGCTATTGATCATATCTGTCATAATATAAATGAACATCAAAAAGGAAGGAAAACCACACTAATCAGTTTTGTAGCTTTTATGCAACATCATTTTTCAAATCAAGTGAAAAATCTTTATTAATTTGATCTGTTTTCTAGAATGTACTGTTGGAAGAAAAATCCGGTCCAGTTCCAATCCAGGAGAAAGGCACTGGAAATAAAATGGAGACTGACTGGCTGCAAGGGAAGATGGTTTATTTATGAGCAGAACCAACAACAGCATGTTGTTCTGGGACAGCTGAGAAAGTGGTTTGATGAGTACATGGATTTGTATAGGGTTCTGGGATTTTGTGATTTGAGATGCTGTAGGGGTTGTGCAATGTAGTGAGCCTTCTGTCTTTTGCTATTCTAATGGTGGCAGGTTAATCCTATTATGTCGTAAAGGTCATATCCTGTTCTTAGAATTTGGGTGGAGGAATGTAAATTCTTAATCCCATCAGCTGGAATTGAAGGTGTTTTGTTTGTGAATAGGCCTGCCTGGATTTCTTAATGGGCATAAAATATCCATCTCTAAAGACTTCAGGCATCTGCTGGACCCTGTTTTACTATGCAGGAAGCTCCATTTCTCCTTTGGGGAAATATAATATTCTGCCTCTTTTAATATTCTCCAAAATATTTCATAACCTGGGTGGGGGGCTTCCTACAGCACACTGTATCGAGTCTTATCAATGGAGGGCAAACAGCAGTTGTGAACAATGCATGCATAATGTTTTCACTGGAAGCCAACTCAAGTGTGCAAAACAGTTACATAACCCTTTTAGATATATTGTTCCTTTAATGGTTCAAGGAAGGGCTTGATTCGCACTAACATGATATCTGAAGCTTCTGTTTAAAACAAACTCTTTGTTGCTCAGAGAATATTCCCCAAACTGATACTAAAACTCCAGCCTTATTTCAGAATCAATTATGCCAGCTCGAATGTGCAATACACCAACTTTTAAAGTGTGGCCAGACAGGATGCTGTAGCAGCAAATTCCTTTTGAAACTTGTGCAGACAAATTCAGATGCACAGAAGTTGCCATGCAAATACACCTGTTCAAATGATTAAACAATTAACATTAACAATTAATTAACAAGTATTAAAAGTGCAGCATCGTCGTCATTGCTTGCACCTAGTCTGGCATTAGAAGTCTCTGAAAATCAAGTCCTTTAGAAGCACATTATTGTTTTTTCATTGTAGCATCTGTGATTTAGCCCATTTGGTTTCAGTTCGGATGTCCAAAAGGTGTTTTCCAAAAGGTAACTGGATTTACTTGGTTTTAAAGGACCCAAGGTTTTTTTCTCTTGAACACGTTTCGCTTCTCATCTAAGAAGCTTCTTGGATGAGAAGCGAAACGTTGTTCAAGGGAAAAAAACACCAAGAAAGTCCTGTTGCCTTTTGGAAAAGCATCTCTGGAACAACTATGACTTGGATAATTGAGAATCCGCACAGACGTTCAGCTCGGATGCTTCAAACAATATTCCTTCCAGTCTCCAGCCGCCAAAAATTATCTAGAGATCCACGTATAAGCCACTGACGCGCATGCGCTGTTGCCTTACAGGTCCCTCAGCGTTGCGCGCCTGCGCTCCCCTCTACATTCACTCCGTTCGCTTTATTACATTGTAAAGGTTGCTAACCACCTCCACCTCTTTTTCTCCCCCGCTCTTAGAACGCGCACGCTCGCACGTTCGCTCTTCCCTCGCCCTCCCACTCAATCTCTGCAGTCCCAGCTCCAGAAGTGTCGGAGACGCGCGCGCAACCTGATGGCGTGCCTGTGGACGCATGCGCTATCCGATGCGTGAGCAAAGCGGGGAGTCGGGTTCAAAGGAGGAAATATGGCGGAAAACAAAGGAGGAGGAGGAGGCGGCGGTGGCGGCGGTGGCGGGGAGGGGGCTGGAGAGGCCGGGCCGGCGGGGGGTGGTCCCGAACCTGCCGCTGCGGCGTCGGCTGTTGTTGTCACCTCTGCGGCGGCAATTGCATCCCCGTCTTCTCCGGCCCTTACCCAGTCCGAAGAAAGGGAAAGCCCCGCCGCGGCGATCCTGGCTGCGGCGGCGGACAAGGGCCCAGGGGAGGCGGAGGCCGCGGCGCCGGTTGTGGTAAGCGTAGGCCCGAGCTCCACCTCTATCCCGGCACCTCTGGGCCCCAGCCCTGCCCCCCCCGCTCTGTCCAGCGCCGCGCCGGGCCCGCTGTCGCTTCTAGACACCTGCGCAGTGTGCGCACAAAGCCTGCAAAGCCGGGAGGCCGAACCGAAGCTGTTGCCTTGCCTTCATTCCTTTTGCCGCCGCTGCCTGCCGGAGCCTGAGCGCCAACTCAGCGTGCCGGTGCCCGGCGGTGCCAACGGGGATATCCAGCAGGGTGAGTGCCAAGGCTGTGGGCATAAGGTGACAGAAGTCTGACTAGGGAGGCAGCCCTGCTAAAGGATGTGTGCCTGCCTAAGGGAAGGGGCTGTGAACAAGGTGGATGAATGGAGGAGAGAAGGATATTAGAGTGCTTGTGACTTAAACTGGCACCATTTTGACCAGATCAATAACCCCGTATGATGCAGCGATACAGAATGGGTTAGAAAAGGGATTCCAGGACTGACTTGCTTGATCGGAGGTTTGTGTCAAGGGCAATGTAGGTGCGTACATAAAGGTTGAATAGTGGTGATACTTAGGATGGAATTGGTCCGGAGCAGATCTTTTGTGTAGAATTTGGTACATTTGTTGTTGGAGAATCTCTTGTGTGTCTAAGTGGTCAATTGCAGAGAGGCCATATTAGATTACATTGCTTTGAGGTAGGTATTTAAACCATATGGTTTTCTACAGATGACTGTCAGTAATACTTAATAGATTTTACTAATTGGTGAATATAAACCAAAGACCCAAACTTTAAGGTGGGTGGTCCAAATGTGATAAATCTTATTTTGTTCTCTTCAGTCACCTTTAAAACAGTATAGTACGTCAGTAGATACTGGGCTTTGAAGAACTTGTTTTTATTAGTTCATTAGCATTTAATTATATTAATCATTTGGAGTTTGTTAATGTGCACCTGTTGCAAAAGAGGTTACACTTAGAATTAAATCATTCTGAACTCAGAAATGTATGTTTATTTGAGCACTTCTACACAAATTCTTCTAATACTTTGTATGAGTAATACTGTATTGTTTTGAGAGAGGTATTTTTTTTTGTATGATAAGAGTAAACATTTAGGTATCAATAGAGGGTCTTTTCTTTTTCTTCTTAATTAAGAATCCCATCATGTCTAATCCTAACTGACAAATTATAACTGTTTCCAACATTCCACTCTAACAGACTCCTCCCTCCCTCTTTATTCTACAGTTCAGGTCTGTGCAGTGCCTTTCGTGGGATTGCTTGGCTTTTCTTTGCAGTTGCTGTGTGATCCTGGGGGAACAATGTAGTTTCTCTAAAGTGTTCCATAGACACTCATAGTACCTTTTGGAGATCAAATTCAAATATTCCCTCCCTCCTGCCCTCCCTCCCTCCCTCCTCAGATCTTTGCATTTTACTGGCTAGCAGTATTTAAGAAAAAGAAAATAATTTTTAATGATTATCCAGCACTTTTTGTCTGCCTTTTAGTAGCTAATATTACAGTAACTATTTTACAGATACTGGAAGCCTTTAGGAAATCAATGATACTCACCTTCACCTGAAAATAATAATGGATAGTGTTTTGTTCTAGACGGTATTATTGAGAATAAATGAAATGCATGTAAAGTGCTTCTAGATTTTCTCTAATATTGCTGGCTTTTTCTGTTTTGGAATTTCACTCTAGGATACTTTTTCCTCAATCCAGATTCTCTGAAGTGTATTTTACATGAGCATTTTTGCAACTTTGGAAGATATACATTAAATAGATTTTCAGAGAATTGTGCATAATATTCTTAAATTGGGTGGTACACACATACACAAATTTAATAAATATGTTGTTTCCATGAATTGCTATAATTTTTTTTAAAAAAATTCTACCCAAGAAAACCTTATTGCGCTAGCATCCATGAACTGCCTATGATGCTCAGTTAATTCAGACTTTTAACGCTATACCTCTGGTTTTTCTAATTTCTTCTTTACAATTTCCCCCCACAAAATAAAAGAAATTTACAAAAATTAATTTTGAGCTTTCTGATATGATTCAAAATCTCTGATGTTATTCTCTGTCAAAATGATACTGGTACAAGTTCTTAACAAAATAATTATCAACTCATTATATGCTATATAATATTAACGTACAAATACTCAAATAAATCAATTCAATAATCTCTATTATCTCTACATTGTAGTTGAAAGATAGAGTGACTTAATAAAGCTGTTACCTGTCCTAATGAGAGGTGGTATGTAAACTGGACTGGACTTTTTGGGGATGGAAATGATAGTCTTAGTGGCAACTCAGAGCTCTCCAATGATCCAAGCTGGAAAGGGGAAGTGATCACTATCCTTATATTTTGCCTTATTTGCTCCCCCCCCCCTTTTTATCTGATTGTTGCTCTCCAATCAGAATCACCTTTGGTGAATGAGAGATTATACAAATTTGATAAATATACCTTCAAAGGAAAGCAGCTTATTTGCATCTGCCAAATTAATGTTCTGAATCCTGCTTTCAATCATGCTTCACTTTTAGGGGCTTCTTGAGATCAAGGTTTGTGATTTCAGAAAGGCCAACGATGGAGGCTAATTCTGATGTCCAGTTCCTTTCTCCAAGGTCAGAAATTTGTTGCTGACATTTGAGGGGGAGCCAACCAATTTTGTGGCCTTGGGACTGTAGCCTTATTTTCTTATCTAGTTCTTTTATCAGTTAATATAATTTTACATTCTGCCTCCTCAAATAGACTTAATTGGGTGTTTTAATAATGTCTTGAAAATGGTTTTTTTTAAACTTGGTGACATTTTTTATTTTATTTTATTTTTCTATGAATTCGTGTAGTCTTGAAAATTGATGGAAATTCGTAGAACTATTTTGACAGATTTCAATAGTGAGATTAGGATTCATTGCACATTAGACTGATAACCATGTTTGCATGTTTTGTGAAGAATATATCTAATCCTCTTTACATAAAGCATTTGGGTGTGTTGTGCTTTCATGCTGAAAATGTTGAGATTTGATAAGCTATTTTGGACATAGTATTAGAACATAGGTTAATAATACATAATTATTTTGTATGTAATCCAGTTCCTCTCTTCACTGTTTGAAGTAAGAATATTGTCTTTTATTTGTCATTATGTTCAAATGTAATTAAATTTTTCAGTATGAGAAAGTTGTATAATGCTGCAGTTAGTCACAGGAGTAAATATAGAGGAAAAACTACTCTTTGAAAATTGTTATAATATACAATACTGAAAAGTGAGTTTTAATCTGTTTTTCAGCTTCCTGACAAAATATTTGTATTATCTGTAAATGTCAAACACATAGATTGAATGTTTATTATGATTTCTGCTCAATGGAGCCTTTTTTTTAAAGGAAAAAAATGATAACATTTGGAAATATAAAAATCTTACATGCTCATAACTTATAAACAGACTAATTTATAAGCAATTAGAAAGAGAGGGGCTGGCACTGGGTCTAAAATAAAGAACTCTAATAAAGTGGACTGTATTTGATTTTTAATCAAACCATTGGTCCATATAACTTTGTATTGTCAGGACTAGCCATTCTCAATTTGACGACCTCCAGTTGTGTTGGATTTCTATTATTTTTATTTTGAGCCACCATGATCAAAGGCCATCATGACCTGAAATTAGTCCTATACATCAGGAAAACCTGCAGTTTAGAAAGGCTGCTTTAGGCTATATAAATTTTAGTAGTTTTTCCCCATATCTGTTTGTATATGCTTAATGTTTAATGATTAGGCTTGTTCGCTGAGCGAGTTTATAAATTGTTCAATAATAGATGACAATTTCTACCTTCAATCTTGAAATCAGTAGTATTTCAAAGATGAAAATGTTTACCAATTTGTCTAGGTTCTGAAGTTCAAGTCCATTTTCTTCTATTAAAATCCACTGAATGATAATTGGTGAGCCATTATTTCTCAATCCAGCATATACTGTTGTTGTTGGGAAGAATGCAAGATTAATTATTGAGCTCCTGTGGAAATTCAAGACTAAATAAAAAGGCCAGGTCTCTTTCTATGCAAAAGTTATAGAGGATTTTTCTTTGAAGTAAAAAATTTAAAAATGAAACTTAGTATAGCTTAGGTTATTCTATAACTAAAATAATGTAATTTAAAATTGCAGATTAATTTAAGACAGACTATGAATCAAAACAAATACCTTTCTTTCGTTCAGTCTTATAAGCAGTAAAGCAGATTGTATGATTTGTTCAACTAGACCATATATTTGAGGTATTTTGTAGACGTTACTCATTAAAGTTTTTTTAAATTATAACTCATAATTTTGTAAAGTCAATTGGCTTAAGAATTGTATTCCCATTAGGTATTAAGACTAATTTAGCAGCATCAACAACTACCGTATTTTTCGGAGTATAAGGTGCACCTTTCCCCCCCCAAAAGAGGGTGAAAATTTGGGTGCGTCTTATACACCGAATGTAGTCCCGCCCAGCCTATCAAACGGAGGTTTCAGGGGCTGAAAAAAATCCTCTCAAACAGAGGTTTCAGGGGCTGAAAAAATCCTCTCAAACAGAGGTTTCAGGGGCTGAAAAAAATCCTCTGAAACAGAGGTTTCAGAGGCTGGGGGAAAAGCCTCTGAAACGGAGGTTTTAGGGGCTGAAAAAATCCTCTGAAATGGAGGTTTCAGGGATTGGAAAAATCCTCTTAAATGGAGGTTTCAGAGGCTGGGAAAAAATCCTCTGAAACAGGTTTCAGAGGCTGGAAAAAGCTTCCGAAACGGAGGTTTCAGGGGCTGGGGGAAAAGCCTATGAAACAGAGGTTTCAGAGGCTGGGGGAAAAGCCTATGAAACGGAGGTTTCAGGGGCTGAAAAAATCCTCTGAAACAGAGGTTTCAGAGGCTGGGGGAAAAGCCTCTGAAATGGAGGTTTCAGGGGCTGAAAAAATCCTCTGAAACAGAGGTTTCAGAGTCTGAAAAAGTCCTCTGAAATGGAGGTTTCAGGGATTGGAAAAATCCTTTTAAACGGAGGTTTCAGAGGCTGGGAAAAAATCCTCTGAAACAGAGGTTTCAGAGGCTGGAAAAAGCTTCTGAAACGGAGGTTTCAGGGGCTGAAAAAATCTTCTGAAATGGAGGTTTCAGGGGCTGGGGGAAAAGCCTATGAAACGGAGGTTTCAGAGGCTGGGGGAAAACCCTATGAAATGGAGGTTTCAGGGGCTGAAAAAATCCTCTGAAACAGAGGTTTCAGAGGCTGAAAAAGTCCTCTGAAATGGAGGTTTCAGGGATTGAAAAAATCCTCTTAAACGGAGGTTTCAGAGGCTGGGAAAAAATCCTCTGAAACAGAGGTTTCAGAGGCTGGAAAAAGCTTCTGAAACGGAGGTTTCAGGGGCTGAAAAAATCCTCTGAAACGGAGGTTTCAGGGGCTGGGGGAAAAGCCTCTGAAACAGAGGTTTCAGGGGCTGAAAAAAATCCTCTGAAACGGAGGTTTCAGGGGCTGAAAAAAGTCTCTGTAACGGAGGTTTCAGAGGATGGAAAAGCAAGGCACAGAGCTCACAACCAAAAAATCTGTTGCTAAAGTTCACCTCTGGGAAAAGCTGTTTGGGGGTATTCCAGGAGGCCGATTCACCCACCAATCAGCTTTTTTCTTCTTTTCCTCCCCAAAAACTAAGGTGTCCATCTTATACTCTTATAGTCCGAAAAATACGGTAGTTTAAATCTCATTTAGAATGTAAATTACTTGATTGAAATAATGAACAATTAGAATAGAGTGATTTATTTAAGATCAGTAAAATAGTTATGTGAAATATGACAAGGAGGTTGCGTGCAGGATATCAAGAATGTTGATGTCGCCATTTGCTCCTAAAGGATTTGGTTCATTGTTCTATAATACCTGTATTTAGGCACATCAACCTGTAATATTCATACCACCAATATTGAAAAATCGATATACCGATTTATAGATTGATTTTTCAATATTAGTGGTATGAATATTACAGGTTGATGTGTCTAAATACAGGTATTATAGAACAATGGTTCATTGTTCTATAATACCTGTATTTAGGCACATCAACCTATAATATTCATACCACCAATATTGAAAAATCGATCTATAAATCGGTATTCTTCTGGGCTAGTTCTGGGAGTTGTGGGTTCTCTTCCTTCTCCAGCATTGGTTCCAGTAGATATTGATGGGGGAGAGAGGTCCAGCCTGCAGTCCTTTGCAAGGTACCTTAGGGCTTTGTACTTTCTCCTTCCCTGTTTAACATCTACACGAAGCCATTGGGTGAAGCTGTCCAGTGGTTTGGGATGAATATTATCTATATGCTGATAATACTCAGCTTTATATTTCCATTCCTGATGCCCGAATGATGCCACGGAGGTACTGTTTTGGTGCCTGGATGTAGATCTTCTATCTTTGGTTCTGAGTAGGTAGCACTGCCCTAGATACTGCACTATTTGGTGCTTCTGCGACTTGTACCTATTCCTTGACTGGAGCCCTGTTCATGGTCACTCATGTCTGTTTTTGACTGTTGATTAAATAATTTACATAAGATAAAATTGGAAAATTTTCTTATCTAGAGGATGTTTATTTTTTTATTAGATTTATTTGCCAACTCTCTCACCTGAAGGTGACTCTAAGCAGCTTACAACAATAAAACCAATAAAACCGTAAAAAATAAACATTTCTGATAAAAATTACAATTAAAAGATGGGGATGGAGGGAATGGGATGCTCAGGGGGGTAGGTGGGATCTCTTCTTAAACTATTGACTGCCTCCAGTGATACCCCTTTGGTGCTCAAAGCCAACTGGCAGAGTCAGGTCTTCAGGCCCTTACGGAAGATCAGAAGGGTGTGAGCAGATCTCAGCTGGGGAGGGGGGGCAAGATGTTCCAAAGAGCAGGAGTTACGGCAGAAAAGACTCTTCCTGGACCTGCCAGCTAGAATTCCTTGACTGACACGGCACACAGCATGCCCCTTCTGCTTGCATGGGTGAGATGGGCATAAATAACCTGGACCCATGCCATGTAGGATTTTAAAGGTGATAGCCAACACCTTGAATTGCACCTGGAAGCAAAAATGAGCCAGTGCAGCTCATTGAACAGTGGAGTAACATGGGCCACTCTAGGAGACGCAAGAACTGTCCGTGTACCACACTTGCACTATTTGTTGCTTCTGAATGCTCTTCAAGAGTAGCCTCATGTAGAACACATTGCAGTATAGTCCCAAGTGTGAGATGACCAGGGCCTGAGTTACTGGGCACAGGATATGATTTCAAATATTGATTTTACTTATATTAAATGAACAAAATTGAAAAGAGAATCATACGTTAGTTTTAACCCCAGCGTGACAAGTATTTGACACAGAATATTTCAGGATTTTCACTGAAAAAAAACTAAGGTATATTTGATATAATTTTTACATAGATTTTTTTTAAATTAGAAGGTTTAAAGATAAATTGCCTTACATTATTTAAATGTTACCTCCCAAAAAAACTAATATTAATAATGAATTCTAAGAACCAAAGAAAATACGCTGATAAACATTCATGAATTTTAGAGAATTCTTTAAAAATTAGCACATGCAGGCAGAGCAAAAGGCACCATTACTTTTATTTTAAATTCCAGAATTGGGACATGCACAATTCAAGGACATATTTCTTGCCTTTTGCAACTCCCTTCCTCGTCATAGTATTTTGATGGCAGTTTTAATGAGTTTCTTGTACATCTGTCAGCTTTAAAAAGTCAGTGGGAACATGCAAACAAGGAGAGGAAATTATAGAAATAGTGGCAGAGGGAACATCTTGATGGACTTTAATAATCAAGAGCTTGAGCTATTACCAGCAATTAAGGACAGTGCTTGATAAAACTATTTAAAATACTATTTGAGATACAGGCATTTAACAGGCCTTGAGGACGGTGAAGGTGAATAAGAAATTCAACAATGCATGTTTCTAATCAAGTAAAAGTGAATCTTAATTGAGCTCATTTGAGAGCCTTAATCAGTTAAGTATCTTAAGTGATGTGGGAATGATCTAGCAGCATTGAGAATTTATTAGAATATTCCCTCCGAAGTAGTTTTTCCTGCCCTAAGTCTTTGCAGGCTTGTTTTCATTCCTACTCCTCTGAAAAAGGTTTTTTCAGCCCTAATGAGGTGCTAACGATCTTACTGGCTTGCAACATTTTTTTATTCCTACTCCCTTGAAGTAGTTTTTTTACCAGCCCTAAGTCTTTGCAGGCTTGTTTTCATTCCTACTCCCTCTGAAAAAGGTTTTTTCAGCCCTAACCAGGGGATAAAATAATGTGCTGAAGCTGAACAGACTAAGGACGCTAGACAGATGAATACCTGGTAGGTAGATTTTTTCCCCTATTTTCCTCCACCAAAATTAAGGTGCGTCTTACACTCCGGTGCATCTTATACTCCAAAAAATACGGTAATATAGTAGAAGATGCTTGATATTTGTTGTTTGTTTTATTTATTTATTTTATTTAATTAAAAGTTCTTATAGGCCGCCTAATCCCGTAGGACTCAGGACGGCGTACAACAAAGATAAGAACAATTTAAAAAGTGCAATAAAAACAATTTTAAAAATTTACAAATTTAAAAACCAGTCATCCATGGGGGAATAAGATCTCTTTTCACCCCACCTGCAGGAAGAGCCATGTCTTCACGGCTTTGCAGAAGGTCAGTAGGGTGGGGATAATTCAGATCTCTGGTGAGAGTTGGTTCCAGAGAGACGGAGCTCCCACAGAGAAGGCTCTCCCCCGTGGTCCACCAACCGGCATTGCTTGGTTGATGGGACCTGGAGGAGACCAACTCTGTGGGACCTAACCGGTCATAGGGAGGTATGCGGTAGGATGCGGTCCCTGAGGTAACCTGGCCCTAAGCCATGTAGGACTTTAAAGGTCAAAACCAACATCTTAAATTGCGTCCGGAGACTAATGGGCAGTGTATCTGGAAACACCCACCACAGCTCGCGCAGCTGCATTTTGCACCAATTGCAGTCTCTGGATACTCTTTGAGGGTAGCCCCATGTAGAGCGCATTACAGTAGTCCAGCCGTCAGGTGATAAGGGCATGAGTGACTGTGAGTAAGGCCTCTCTCTCCAAGTAGGGTCGCAATTGGTGCACCAGGCAAACCTGTGCAAAGGTCCCCCTAGCCACAGCTGACAGATGTTGCTCCAATTTTAGCTGTGGATTTAGGAGAACACCCAAATTGCGAACCTGTTCTGAGGGAGTTAATTTCTCTCCCCCAAGAACCAAGGAGGGGCAGTCGACATAATCCCTAGGGGGCAATATCCACAGCCATTCGGTCTTATCAGGATTGAGCTTGAGCCTATTCATTCCCATCCAGACCCTAACATCGTCCAGGCAACAGCACATTACATCGACTGCTTCCCTGAACTGAGACGGGGTGGAGATGTACAACTGGATATCATCAGCATATTGCTGGTACCTCACCCCGTGTCGTCGGATGATCTCACCCAGCGGTTTCATGTAGATGTTAAACAGGATGGGCGAGAGGACCAAGCCCTGAGGAACCCCGCAAATCAGGGGCCTAGGGGCCGACCTCTGACCCCCTGTCAACATCAACTGCGTCCTATCGGAGAGGTAGGAGGAGAACCACCGTAAAACAGTGCCTCCCACTCCCACCTCGCCGAGTCGGCGCAGAAGGATACCATGGTCAATGGTATCGAAAGCTGCTGAGAGGTCAAGTAGCACCAGGATGGAGGAATGACCTCCATCCCGGGCTCGCCAGAGATCATCCATCAGGGTGACCAAAGCAGTTTCCGTGCTGTAGCCGCGCCTGAAACCCGATTGAAAGGGATCAAGATAATCAGTATCCTCCAATAACCGTAGGAGTTGGAGTGCCACCAGTTTCTCAACAACCTTACCCACAAAGGGCAGGTTGGAGACTCGACGGAAGTTCTTTAAATCCGCCGGGTCCAGGGAAGGCTTCTTGAGGAGGGGCCTCACCACCGCAGCTTTTAAGGGCTGTGGGATGGATCCCTCTCTCAAAGAAGCAATCACAACCGCCTGGAGCCAGCCGCGTGACACCTCCCTGCTGGCCGAAACCAGCCAGGAGGGGCACGGGTCCAGTAAACAAGTGGACGCATTCATCACTCCTATGGCCTTGTCAACATCATCAGGAGTGATAGGCTCAAATTCATCCCATATAACAGGACTAAGACCCGCCCCTGTCGTCTCGGCTTGCTCTGTCCAATCGGAGTCCAGGTCTGTCCGAATCTGAGTGACTTTATCCACCAGAAACTGAGCAAATTCCTCATCTCTGCCCTGTAAGGGTTCCTCAACTCCCCCCTTAGCAGGGAGGGAGCGAGCGAGTCACTCTAAACAGGGCGGCTGGGCGTGAATCGGCAGATGCAATAAGAGCGGAAAAATGTGAACATTTTGCCGCCCGTATCGCCACTAAATAAGTCTTAATAAAAGTTCTTAGTAGCGTTCGGTCAGATTCAGCTTTACTGGCTCTCCACCGTCGCTCTAGACGTCTCTTGTGTTGTTTCTTCTCCCTGAGCTCCTCAGTAAACCAAGGAGCCCTCCTGGATCCGCTACCACGGAGAGATCGCAAAGGCGCAATCCGATCTAACGCCCCTGATGCCGCCTTGTTCCAGGCAGCTACCAGAGACTCTGACGAATTGTGTACCAAGGATTCAGGTATCTCCCCAAGTTCCCTTTGGAAACCTTCTGGTTCCATTAGGCGCCTGGGTTTTAGTCTTATGAAAAGAACAATCTACTTGAAAATATACAGACTGTACACTCATAAAGTCATTTATAGAAAGGTGATGTGAGCTGGCATATAGGTTGAAGCAAATGAAAATATTTAATACCTTCTGTGACCGGCAGTGCATATGATAAAACGTAACATTTCCTGTTTTATATTAAATGTCTCTATGTTTCTTATAACACCTAATCATTTAACTATCAGTAAGTGAACATGATACTTACCCATTTAAAAATATGCAGCTAATTTTTAAGGTTTTTAAGTTTAACTGCATTTAAACTTGATAGCTGTTTAAATGTCTTAAGTACTCTGCTACACTGAATCTCTAGTGAGTTATAATTTAAAAATAATTTGTACTTTAGTATAAATTTGTTTCAAAAATCTACATATTGATGGTTGACCATTAAGAAAATCAGATTTGTTAGCCAGACTGGGAACTAAAAAAAAAATTCTACAAGACAATGGTAATCCCTCCCATATTGCTATCAGGATCTTCATGAATGCAGTAACCCAGAATTGAGTCAGGAGTTTATGAATTAACAATATAAATGAAACATTTGTTTTTTCATTCACATTATTTCACTTCTTAAATTGTGGAAGACAGTAGAAATTGGTTTTTCATGATCTGGAACAAATTTAATACATACAATTTAGAGACAGATTAGGTTTCTGACAGAACCTGGTCACATTCTGTTTCTGAAAGTACTTTGTCAAGATTGTGGGTTCATACTTGCCTGTATAGGTAGTGCGTGCTTAACATCCATTGTTCAGTGACAGTTTGATGTCACAATGGTGCTGAATGATGGGACTTATGACCGATTTAAGTTCCACCCATTGAAACATCCTTGCAATCATGTGAGCAAAATTTGGCCCACTTGGGACCACTTACATTTGCAACATCCTTTTGGCTTCTTGCTTATTCACAGTTGCCATTTCCTCCCACCCCCTGGCTCTGCCTGCTGTACCATGTGCCATTATCATACCAATCAGGGCCTTTTTTATGCCAGTGCACCTGGACCATGTCACGTTTTGGTCAAGGTGACTCTTTGGACCTCAGCTAGGGCCTTTTTAAAGTCTGGCAGAAAAGAAGGATCCTGGGTGGGGTGTGAATGGAGGCCCTGGCTGGTGCACAAGAGAAGACCCCAACTGGTACAGTAGTAGTATGTTGTAGTGTAGTGCAGTGGCATGGTAGTGACAGGCAGGGCTGGGGAGGGCAACTGGCTATAGCATGTTGGTAGGCAGCCAAAAGGCAGAGATAGTAGGGTAGGGGATAGTAGGGTAGTAGGCAGGGGTAGATAGGCAGGTGGGGGAAGTTGAAGTGGAGACAGTCCCTAATTGAGGTTTAGGAATGCGGAGGAACCATGCTGGGAATGGCTGGATCAGGTTAGGTCCTCACCTAATGACCCGTGGGATGGGTGGAATTCAGTTAATATTGGTAACAGAGATTGCTGGGATTGCTAAGTGATGTGGTCACATGCCATTGCGCTTTATGACTGCATTGCTTACCAGTAGAAATTCTGCTCCCATTTAACTGTTTTTAACCAAGGACTACTTGTATAGCAGAAAACTTTTCAGTTGTGAAGCTAACCTTAATTAACCTGGTGCAAAAATTTGAAACCTGCATCCTTAAGGAAGTAAGAATTTTATGTATTACATTCTGCAGAAGATAGCTTCTGAAATGTTTTCAACGACTGAACTGAATTCAATTTTAACATCTTCAATTGCTGTAAATTTTCCTCCCTAGGCCTTTTTGAAATACACACATATAACCTTTTGTTAACTGTACTGTTTTGAGTACATTGTAAGTAATTTTACTGCGTCTCCTGTAACTAAGCTAAGTCAAAACTGTGGCATATATTTTCTAGAGAAATGATTTTTGATCCCTTTTCTCCAATTTTCTCTAATTAGTGGTATGAGGTAATAGACTTTTATGGAAGATCTGGGTAGATGCTAAGATTTTTACATTAGATCAACTAGTAATGATACTGAGTTGTTATCATTTGCTGTAGTGAAAGATTGTATTTGCTGTAGTGAAAGATTATATTTGTCAGTTGCAATCCATTTGTAGTAGTTACAATTACAACTCTGAAAAGATTTCTGAAAAATAATATATACATTGGTTAATTAAATTCACAGGAGCTTGGCAAACAGTTTCAGAGAATAGTCTGTCTTCTAGTCCTTCTGCTGTTTCTGTTTCAACCTTTCTGATTTTTTTGTTTTGTTTCTTGTTAGCAGTTTGTGCATTTAGGCATGGTGTGAATAAAATATTTAGGCTCTCAGAACTAACACCTCAATAAAAGATGAACATTTCACACTATGCAATTAACATTTAATATTTGCTGCTGCAAGATATGATAATGTCCCCTATCTTGGATTTATATGGGCAAATTAATGAAAAGATCAGACAATTAATATGTGAAATTTTGATATTGAATTGCAATATAAATCCTGTCTTGCAGATGTTTACAGTAGGTGACCTAAAGTCTCTTCAAATTCATGTATTCTATGATTTTTATCAATATCACTTGTTGCAGAGCAAACAGGTGAGAGTCCTGTTTCATTTTTATATTCTTGTGAAGCTTTATGAAGGCACTTAGATGGTTTTTTAGAAAGCAGAATTCTGATCTTACCTGCTCCGATCCTGTATTTTGAAATGTTCCCAATCTGGGAAATTCTCCATCATCTCCTTTTCCCTTTTTTAATAGGAAGAATTTTCTTACACTCAATATTTGAAAACAAATGTATTAAATCTGTGTATTCTGAGAAATTTTTATTTTTATTTTTTGACTGTACCAATAAAATGATTGTTTTTCCCTTTTCAAAATAGTTAATGTGATTGCTCTTTGTATAATTTTATTTTCTAATTCACAGAGCAATTTTATAGTGAGAATAATGTTCTCCAGCGCGCTGCTTGGAGAATCCAAGCGTGGGTTGACTTCTGTCTATTTGCCAGAGACTGAGTGTAGTTTTTTTCTTAGGCCATGCCTCCTCTGCTCAACTGAGCTCCAGTTTTTCGACTCAATCTAGCTAGAGAGATGTGTGTTAATTTACTCTGACAAATTGATTGGAGTCTAATTTTTCAAATTGGATTTTTCAACCAGCTTTATTTATTATAAAATATTTTTAATTATCCCTCAACTTTTTCTCAACTCTGTATGAACTTCCACTGGGGTTAATTATGTGGGTACTGTAAGGTGTATAGTGTGAAGTATAAGGTGACAGTCAATGTATTTCAGTCTTAATTGTTTTTTAAAAGAGACTCAGTTCCTTAAAATTTTTAATTTGAAATTACAGAAGCTGTGTGCTCAAGATCATGCAGTAACATACTATGACAATCATCATTGTCCAGTACTTTCTCCATTTTCATCCTGCTTTCATCTTCAAACCCCATGATGCCTCTTCTTAAATCTTTATAAAGAGCTACAATATCCTCATATACGCTCAGTTCCATGTTGATTCAGAAGCCTTTTTTCTGTGATTTTTTTTAAAGTTCTTTTAAAGTTTAGTCAACCAGCAGATGAAAATAGTAGTTTTCCTTGTCCCTTTTTTTAATGCAAAGTAAAAAACAATATATTCGTTGCTTATACTCAAGCTATCCGAAGTCAATTCCAGTTCAAGGTCAACAGCTATGTAAATAGTCACTAGAGCACAGTTAACATAGAAATAGCCAGCAGATGGCACTCTTAGTTGATCCCATAAGTAAGTCTTTTCCTTCTATTCAAAATATTAAGTATGTTTATATATTTTAGTTCAGCATAAATCCGTATGCATTAAATCAAATATTGTTTATTTCATAGTTAAATCCAAATTCTCCAGATTTTCAAATGTTGGGTTTTAGTTACAGCTTTCCAAATCGTTCTCCAATACTTAAACTTGCTAATTAGCTGCTTCATAAAAATTTTTCCAGTCCTTTTGTCCCCCTTTTACGCTTAGTAAAAAGTTTCAATTTTCTTCTGCGAAATCACTCACCAATTCAACGTCTATTCTTCTGCTTTCCCTCCAGCACGTCGCTTAAATTCCCTTTCCTTTCCATATGACTTCAATGCTTCAATTCAATCAATCGTTCCATTCGTGGCCGCCGCGGCTTGGACAGCTTTTACAAGCCGATTTCCACTGCCGCCGGTCGAAGGCCCTATGTTGGTTCTCTGTGGGATTTGCCAACCCCTTCCAGATTGCCGATGACGTCCCTCTTCTTCACTGCCCCTCCAGGGCAGTTCCGACCTGATTCTAATAGAACCAGTCCCCAGGCGACAGGGATTTTGGGGTTCCCCTGCGGAGCGCGGGGAACTCTGTGTCACCGTGGTGTTTGGCCACGCCCCCCTCATGTCATCTTTCATTTTTACACAGTTATAAAATATTTATTTCATTGTTCTTCTATATCAAACTCTTTCCTCAATTCTATCATTTTAGAAAAGTTCCAAATTCTATATCCTGCTGTGAAAGCTTTTAATCGTGGAATTCTATGTTGATCTTGTTTGTCAAAAAGAAACTAATACAGTCCTTCAGGTTTTATTATTATTATTATTTATAAGGTTAGTGTGCTGATGAAGCGAACTGATGGTAATATTATGTATCAAATTAAGTTGCAGTTGCCCTGAATCACAAACCAAAGTATGACCCTTGCTATCTTTGGAGCCCCCAGTTATTGGATCATGTCATAGAGGATAAAATCTTGAACTTCACCATGCCTCAAATCACCCAAGGGCAGTGAAATTGAAATTGCCAAGAACTATCAGCCTTGCTGATTCGACTATTGATCCAGTACAAAGTCAACATTTCTGGCAGAGATGTTACTGCACAGCAAGGTGGCTTGTACCGTAACAACCTAACACTGTCTAGACTGCAGCCTCAGACAGACAACCTCACATCTGGTTAACTGTGGAATAGAGGCTTTGGAAGCCCTCAAGCTTTTGAAATTGCCACCCACCCTATCCTGGGTTTGTGGCTGACATGCAACCCAGATGGGTAGAGAAGGAAATATCCCCCTCTGGATCTGTCCAAGACTTGGTCAGCTACAAAATCATGGATGAGATTGGTCTTATTACATTCCTGGTAATCAATAGTAACAACTGGATTCTAGGGATACCCAGTGACCTGGCATTAGGGGTGAATACTGAGGGTTGGATCAGTCTCAACCATTGACTCCCACTAGCTCTGTGAATGGCCCACTCTCAGATTCCTGTCGTATTTTCTTTTGCCTGCCAGGATTGAGATCTTAATGCCTGTTTTCCCACACTCTCTGAGAACATTCAAGAACCTTCTCATTTTCCATAGTGGGTGGAGCTAGCATCCAGGAATGGGTTGACCTCATCTCTGGATGCTAGCACCACCGTACGAGAAGGAGCGTATCAGGTAAGACTAATGACCCATCCATAAATGCCCTGCCTATGTTGCTGGGCACTCAGTTTATTATTTTTGGTTCTGGATGGAGTTGCACTTTCATAAACAAAATTAGTTTATTATCTGGGAATTCTGCTGGAGATTCAGCTTCTATATTCAAAGCAGATGGCAGCTGTGGATAGAAGATCCTTTTCTCAATTATGTATTGCCTGCCAGGTATGCTCTTACATACCCAGGGGCCCTATTTAGCAGTAACCTTCTTAATCACCACTCATTTAGACTAGTATAGCGTCACATGAGACTGCCCTTGCAGAGATCACAAAAATAATGCATTTGTCCAAGTAATGTTGGATTCCATGTAACACTTCAGAAGCTGCACTTATTTTCCGAGTGCAACTGAAAGAGTTGATTGTTACCTATAAAGCTTTAATGCCCTAGGACAGTGATGGTGAACCTATGGCATGCGTGCCACAGGTGGCACGCGGAGCCATATCTCCCGGCACACGAGCCATTGACCTAGCTCAGCTCCAGTGCTCATGTGCATGCTGGCCAGCTGATTTTTGGCTTGTGCGGATGCTCTGGGAGGGCGTTTCTGGCCTCCAGGGGGGGCGGGGGAGGCCATTTTCTCCCTCTCCAGGCTCCAAGAAAGCCTCTGGAGCCTGGAGAGAATGAAAAACGGGCCTACCGGGCCCATCGGAAGTTGGGAAATGGGGGGAAGGTGGGGTCGTGTGCACATGCGCGGGGGCGGGGCAGCGCGGGGGGTCACACGCGCATGCGCAGGGGCAGGGGACATTGAATTATGGGTGTGGGCACGCGCACGATAGCGCGTGCGTGCTTGCTTTCAGCACCTGAGGAAAAAAAGGTTTGCCATCACTGCCCTAGGATCTGGATGTCTGTTCTAGTGGTTTCCACTGAGCCAATAGGATTTGAAAGAGTAGCTTCTCTTAGGTCACTTCTTTTAGACAGTGTCATCTGTAGGGATCTCTCCCCCCCCACTCCCCAAAGGTAAATTAGTTACTTTCCTAATAACTTTCTGGAAATTCTGAGCTCTTGTAAGGTCTTTGAATGCACAAGTTCCTCAAAGGGGAAAGTATATGCTAAAGAATGTGCTTGATATTTGTTTAGTGTTTTGAAATGGAGTTTATTCTGGTGGTACTTCGTTTATTTGCTTTAAAAAAAATCCGTTTGGTGTTTTTAATTCTATTACAGAAAGTAAGGTGCTCAGTTTCATAGAATAGAGTGACAAAAGCCACAGTGAATAAACACATTTCTTTATATATAATGTACAAATGACCTAAGCAGTATTGCTTGAAAAGTTATTTTGGGAAAAATAAATTTAATTATTTAATTTTATTTATTTATTAAACTGTTATGCCCCACATCTCTGCCAGAAGGTGACCCTACAACAGAAATGGTTATTCCTTTTGTACAATAAGGATGAGTTACTTGTGGCTATCTGGGTGATGCTGTTCAGATCCAAGTCAGCATGGTCAGTGTCTAGAAATGTTGAGAACCAAAATCCCATAAAATTCAGAAGTTGCAGATTACCTATCCATGTCTTATAATATGGGTTATCTTATGACAATGATTATGAGATAATTGGAGAATACTTTATGTACTCCAAAAACTTAGTTGCCTTGTTACACATGTACATGTTCTTGTCAGGGAATTTGAAATATTTTTTGTTTGGCCTTTATTAACATAGAAGACTATTGAATCAGAAAGTATTCTGACATTTTTATCATTGGGCACACTTTGCTAATAGATTTAGAAAAAATATTAAAGAAAAATATGATCAATCTTCAGTTTAATAAAAAAATCTAGAAAAGTATAAGAAATATCCTCTTTTGGTTGCAGTTGGTGTGATCAGATGCCCAATTTGTCGCCAAGAATGCAGACAAATAGATTTGGTAGATAACTACTTTGTCAAAGATACATCTGAAGTACCAAGCAGCTCTGATGAAAAAAATGAACAGGTATGTCACTTCCAGCTTTTCCTCTTTGCAACATAGTTTGATTTATATTCTGTGTAGGGCAATACGTTGTGCATTTGGTAATTTCCAGAATATGTAAACATTTGAAAACATTTTTCTTGATTCTAGGTATGCACCAGTTGTGATGACAATTCTAGTGCTGTTGGGTTTTGTGTGGAATGTGGAGAATGGCTTTGCAAAACCTGTATAGAAGCTCATCAGCGTGTAAAATTTACAAAGGACCATATGATCAGAAAAAAAGAAGATGTCTCTTCAGGTGAAAATATTGCTTGAGTAGTTATGATGAAATACTTGGAGACATGTCATTTGCCTAATATAATGAAAATCCATGATGTCATTTTTGTAAAAAGGTTGAGGAACTTGCATGTAATCAAAAATACTATTGAATGTTTATATTGTGGATGGTTTTATTCAGCTGGAATGTTTAGAGATTGCCATTACTATCTTATACTGTAATTTCATTTATTGCCAATTTTTCATGCCACTTTTTCAATATTGTGCTTGAAAGATATTTTAAGTTTTAAATAATATCTATCTCTTAGATACCCCATTTTGCAACATCTACAAAATATTTCAAAACCCTATGTCAGAAATAGTCTGACAAATAAAGGTAAAAGTAATGCTAAAACAGTTTAAAACAGATTAACATTTAAGGCCAATGTAAGTGTTCATTCTGAAAAGTGCTGAAACTCCTTCTGCTCTTGGCTGAAAAAGAAGCACCCTGAAATACAAGCAGGGTTTCCAACCCCCAAAGAGGATTTCTGCACTAACCACTTTCAGCCTTTTTCAGCCCCAGTGTGGTCTCTCTGCTCTGGGGCTGAAAATCCTGCTGGGAGTTTGGTACGGACCTCTCGGCAGATGGCAGCACTTTGACTTTCTGAAGAAGCTCACAGGAAATATTGCAAATGGCAATCACACGATTGGTGGGATGCTTATTAAAGAGTATAAGCTTTTGTGAACTGCAGCTCCCTTTATCAGATGCATGAAGCCCCTTGACTGATGGAGGGTTTAAGGTGCATTGAAAAGGAACAGAAGTCAGAGTAGTTGTACAGATTCAGGGTATATATGAGACAGATTAAAAGTGTGTTATCAGTTATGTGTCAAAACCTACTGACCCAACAGACTTTGTGGGGAAAAAAAAGTTTAGCTTCTATTTCAGCACTGAAATCCAAGAGTGACTTATGAAGCACAAACTACATGAAATTCTCTCTCTCTCTCTCTCTCTCTCTCTCTCTCTCTCTCTCTCTCTCTCTCTCTCTCTCTCTCTCTCTCTCTCTCTCTCTCTCTCTCTCTCTCTCTCCCCTCCCCCCTCCCTGATAGAATATTTTAAAGTGTTGTTGTAATTTTGTCAGTGTCTTTAAGATACAGTGATGAAAGGTAGTTTTCTTACAAATGATGTATAATTAGCAAGGTACATCATGTTTTAAAATAGATATGTACAGACTTCAATCGTGCAGGATTTACTTTTAAAATGATTTGAGAGTGACCAAAAGAGCTTTTAACATAAAGGGTGGTATTGTATTTACATTCTGCAGGAGTTGAGAAATGGCAATTGAGATTAAGCGGTGATCTTAGAGATAAAGAATTACAGGTATTCCTTGATTTATGACTGTTTAATGTTGGTGTGAAGTTACAATGGCCTTGGAAACAGTCACTTACAATCCATCCTTGTGATCATGTGATCAAAATTCGGGCTCTTGGTAGCCACCTCGTATTTATGATGGTTGCAGTGCCTTGCAGTCATGTGATCATAATTTGCCACCTTCCCAGCTGGCTTCTGACAAGCAGAGTCAATTGGGCTTTGTTCAACAATCACGTATTTCACTTAATGATCACAATGATTCATTTAACAATCACAGAAAAAATGGTCATAAAATTGGATCTGGTCATGTGATGATGCTTTAACTACTGCATTGCTTAGTGACCAAAGTTGTCATAAATTGAGAACTATCTCAAAAAGAGAAAAAAGTTGTAGTGGTAAGATGAGCAAGGTTGGTTAGTTTTGTAAATGTGAATAATGCTGGCCTATTTATAGCAAAAAATTATCACCGTATCTTTTTCTTAGGTATACAAATAAATGTGAAGACTCCCTTTTTACCTTTGACTAGCTAACTAATTAAATAGCTAGCCATGGGTTATTGCAACTAATCTGCCCCTTAATCTAGGTACTGATTTGCTGAAGATACCGTATTTTTCGGACTATAAGATGCACCTGACTATAGGACGCACCTGAATTTTGAAGAGGAAAACAACACAAAAAGTTTTTGGCCTCCGTGTGCCCCATTTTCGGGCCTTTTTTCAGGATTTTTCCAGCTAATTTTCTGCCTGTTTTTGAGGCTTTTTCTGGCCCATTTTTGAGGCTTTTCCCGGCCCATTTTGGGGGCTTTTTCAGCCTGTTTTTTGGCTTTTTTTGGCCCATTTTTGAGGCTTTTTCTGGCCCATTTTCCAGGCTTTTTTTGTCTGATTTTGAGGCTTTTTCCAGCCTATTTTCGAGGCTTTTTCCAGCTCGTTTTTGAGGCCTTTTCCAGCCCATTTTTTTTGAAAAAAACGGCCCCTAAAAGCCTAGAAAAGAGCTAAAAAAGCCTCAAAAACGGCCCAGAAAAGCCTCAAAAACGGGCCAAAAAAGCCTAGAAAACAGCCCAAAAAAAGCCTCAAAAACGGGCTGAAAAAAGCCTCAAAACGGGCCAAAAAAGGCCCAAAAACGGGGCGTGAGGTGGCAAAAAAACTGCCAGCGGGTGGGCGGGGCTTCGGCAATATTTGGTCTATAAGACGCAGAGACATTTTCACCCCCTTTTGGGAGACAAAAATGCGTCTTATAGTCCGAAAAATACGGTATATTAGTTAGTGCTAGTATATTTCCTGAGAGAAGCAAACAACTTAACAAGATGGTTTGTGTAATGTTAATTGGAGGTCAGTGAATCATTTCAGTCATGATAAACAGAAATAATAATAAAACAACAGTCGTCAGCTAGCTTTCATTGTCTGCATTTCCAATTATATTCGATTCCTTGGAATTTTGGTTTGTGACTTGGACAGTCTGTCTCTCTCAATACAGAAGCTGTTGGAGCATCTGGTCAACGTCCTGTTTTTTGTCCTGTGCACAAACAAGAACAGTTAAAACTTTTCTGTGAAACCTGTGACAGGTTGACGTGCAGAGATTGTCAGTTACTGGAACACAAAGAACATAGGTATAGTTGTCTGTGTCTTTCTAATAACCTTTTCTTATGTAGATAACTTTGAAAAACAATCCTCAAATAATTACTGTATTTAAAGTCTTCTTTCCTTTTGCTTTTGTGCAAAATAAGCTTGTAGTAATTCAATCTTTTGTTTCTAATCCTGATATAGTTAGGTCATGTGACAATTAAAATTAAGTAGACATCTAAATAAAAAAAATCTTTGTCAATGCAACCATAACTTTTAATTGTTAACTTTATATATGTTTGTACATTAGTAAAGCAATGTTCTTTGATTCTAGATGATACCTGAAGCAGGTGACATTTTAGAAAGAAACATTCCCTCCAGTATGGTGGTGGTGGGTGGGAGGAAGGAAGGAAATGTCTCTTCTAAGTTAGTACCAGTGCTTTTGGTTCTTGTAAGTACACTTGTCTAAAAAATATTTTTTGTAAACTATATTGCCTAATTAACCAGAAGTATTTTTAACATATGAGGATTTCATAAATAGTTTAAAGTTGCACCACTGAAATTGCACCACTAAACTTCAGAGATGTTTGTAGTTTTCTTCTTCTGCATTGTTGTTTTTTTAGATCAGCATTAATAAATTGAGTAAAGAAGGATAACAACAAATTTTAATGGTAGTTTAGCTACAAAATTTTCATTATATGATTTAGGTCTGTGGAGCACATTGGATCCTGAGGGAAAATTGTATTTTGGAGTACATCTAGGTATGCATCTGTAGTAACTTTTTAAACCAAATACGTATTTTCCCGGATTCACTCTGAACTTTGGAGATTAGCAGCACTATGCCAGGAATAGACACAGATGTTTTAATTGTTGCTGATAGATGCTTTGTGAGCACTTCAATATCCTCTGAGGCACATTCCCCATTCAGAACAGAAATGCAGCTCCAGTATGATCCTTGAACTGATTAAGAAAATTGCTGGCAGAAGTTACATTTAATAAATGCTGAATTATTACTTGCTAAGATGCTATTGGAATCAGCAATGTTACTGCTGATATTTTAACAACAGTTGAACTTATCTTTGAATTCAGTACATAGATTACAGCATAAGGTTACACTTTAACTGTTTTTAAAACAGTTTTTAAAAATATAGTAGTAATTAGTTCTAGCAAGTTCAGTTTTGTTAAATGGGCAGAGTATAACTTTTGTATAGAAACTATGTTCATATCTTATGCAAAACCAAGGCAAATTTTGTTCTGTTAGAATTACAGATTTGGAAGTCTGTATCAGTTTTATCAGTTTATTTAGTTTATGTCATTTTTGTCTCTGATGTCTGTATAAATGAACAGAAGGCATAACAATATGGGAAGCATTCTTCTCTCTCCTTTCTTAATTCTCATTAGGAATCTTAATTTGTGTTAGGTAGTTACTAGCACTAAAGATATAAATAGCAATATGTTCTTATATGTTTATTATATATGAAAATATTTTTAATTGTTTACATTCATGCTATACCTTTCTATTTCCCCCCTTTATTACTTAACATGGTTAAAGACATTAAATTACTTTAGTTCCCATCTGTTTTTAAAATAATGCATTGTATTAATGTATGTATAAGATAACTTTGACAATCTGGGTTTAGCATATTATAAATAATATATATTATGTAATCTATTTTACTATTTGTTTTTAATTTAGTTTATCTAGAATATTTAAGTGAGAATAGTAAATTTGAAGTAGCAATAGGGAAAATGTTTTTGATGGACTATTGGCAGTAGTCCTGATGCTTACCATATACCAATTGTAATCTGTGCTTATCATAAACCAATTGTAATCTGGATGAGCACAATAGACAGATTTATATGGTGTGTATTCTGGTGATAAAAGGAGACAATGTGTCTTCTGCAGAGTTCTTATATTTCCCAATTAAATGTGTATTGGAAGCAGGCAAGATTACCATCAGTCTGCAAAAACAACCATTTTCATAGGTCTGCCTCTGGATTTCATATATGAGTAGCTGTTTGACAAAATGCCATAATACAATAAAGTTCTCACATCATTTAGAGTCTTAATCTCTTGGCGATAATTATTTTGAGACATGAGACAAGCTAGGGCAGGGGTATCAAATTCGCGTCGTCATGTGACGTATCGGGACTTTTCCCTCCTTGCTAAATCGGGCATGGGCGTGGCCAGCGCGTGACGCATCTGGCCTGCGGGCCGCAAGTTTGACAGCTCTGAGCTAGGGTATGATTCTGATGACATAGAGATGCATCTGTTCATACGCAATAAAAAATTGTTGGTAATGTCTAAATTCAGAAGAACTTGGGTTTATTTTAATATCTCTACAGTATGTGATAGTTTACCATCTTATTAATAAAAAGTAATAATACTCTGACTTTTCATAGTATGTGTGTTGTGTTTTCTGGTTTGTAAGGTATCAGTTTTTGGAAGAGGCATTTCAGAATCAAAAAGGTGCTATCGAGAATCTCTTAGCCAAGCTCCTTGAAAAGAAGAATTATGTTAACTTTGCAGCTAGTCAAGTACAAAATAGGTAAGTAACAGTTTCATTAAAAGAGCTGATGTTTTTTTAAATTGAGTGAATTGTTAAAATTCCAATATCACAAGGCTTTCCTTAAACAGTTGGTAACAGTGATAACCAAGTTTCTACAAAAAGAAACTTCTATATACCAGCTGCATGAAAAAGCACAGATGGCCATGTAGAAACATTGTAGAAATGTTTATTTTTAGGGATATTTAACTACTTTGATGTTTCAGTTTCAGGTGAAATAGTTTAGTGCTTTCCCCCCTCATTTTAAAAGTCATTGTAAGGCATTGCCAAGAGAAGTCAAGAAATGTTAGCTCATTTAACCAATCATTTAAAATTCTACTTGTCAGAGCTTCTTGAGTCATATGGTGCATCTGCTTGCAGTGATCTATATAGCAGATCAAGAGATCCATAAATGCCATTAAAGAATATTAAAATAATAATAATATTAAAATTTAACACATCTGGTAAACATAGTATACCAAATACAAATCCTCCTACAATTGTTTGACCTTTATCCTTTCCTGTAGTTTGTTATAATTGGCTGTCAGTGACCTTCTTATGATCAAAGTCTGCCATAGAAAGTCCATCTAGATTTTCTTCAGCCTGTGGGAAAGAATAAACCAATGTATAAGCATTGTGGTCCATGAGATACCTATAGCAGTGATTTTGAGATACTCTGCCAGGGTGAAGCTATTTGCAATTTGCACAAAGTGCAGTGTGCTTTTTTCAAAAGGCAACTAGACTTTCTTGTTTTTTTTCTTTGAAAACATTTCACTTCTCATCCAAGAAGATTCTTCAGTTCTTCAAAATGTTTTCAAAGAAAAAAGCAAGAAATTCCAATTGTCTTTTGGAAAAACCACCTTAGGGGCAACCATGATTTGAATGATTGAGAATCTTCATAGATAGTCATTGTTCACCTTTGTTTGTATTGATTCCTATTTTACACAATCTGATTCAATGATCTAATTTTACCTCACTACGATACACATCAATTAATATCCAGATATAATTGACATACAACTCTGTTCTGATAGAACTCCCCTCCTTCTGCTCCAAATGGTGGGAAGGAATAGACGGAGAAAGGAATAATAAGATAATGGAATCCAAAATTGGTTTTTTTATTTTATCAGAGTCTCAAAATCAGCTAGCTGGTGTTGCAAGATGAAGACTGGGGAAGCAAACCAATCACATAATGGCAGCTTTATTTTCTGATGTTCTAACTTCATGGATATGTAATTCACATTTAAGTTACTATAGTTTAGGGAACTATAACATAGAACTCTCTGTTATAGTACTGACATTTTTGTTATTGATTTGTGCACTTGAGATTCAAACATTTTGAATCCTCTGTGTGCTAGAAACTTGTATTTACAGATCAGAATTTTATTTACCAAATAAAAGGAACATTTTGTTCCAGGGGTGAAATGCTCCCGGTTCGGGCGGGCCGGTCGGTCGTCATAGAGCCGATAGCGATCGCAGCGCGAGGCTTCCCCCACCCGTTTCCCCCACCCGCCTGGATGCCGCCATTTGGGTTCTTTTACCCTCTGTGCTTGCGCAGAATGCTTTGCGCATGCGCAGAGGGTAAAAGAACCCAAATGGCGGCGTCCAGGCGGGTGGGGGAAGTGGGTGGGGGAAGCCTCGCGCTGCGATCACTATCGGCTCTATCGGCTCTACGATGACCAACTGGCCCGCCTGAACCGGGAGCATTTCACCCCAGTTTTTTTGTTTATGACATTTCTTCTAGGATCCATTTCTTTTTCTGTTTTCAGTTTATTTAACTTGTGGATTACTTTTAATAAAATCCAATCATATCAATTCTCATTCTTGGCTTCTGTTTTTTGATGTAGACCTTTAGGTTTCTCACACTATTTACTTCGTTTTAATATATTTCTTTCCAAAGTAAACCAAACATGAGACCATCAGCAGATAGATGCTGTTCCTACATTGGATTATATTTCCAGGAAAGTATTCCCTCCAAGGGATTTGTATTCCTTGCCTTTCTTTCAAATCAAATCTTTATGTTGCTTCCCAGTACTCTTCAACAATTCCTATACATATGCAACAATTCTTTATGACTAAATACCCAGTTAGGGTCCTGAAGTTAAGCATGAGAGAATCAGTTCTAACCAGCAGAGAATGAAATGCTGGCTAGGATTGAGGGAGATAGATTATGAGAACCTATGATCATGTGAAATAAAGAATGGAGTAAAAAGCGGTTTGAAAGAAGTTGCAAATATTTTTAATAGACAGTGTGAATTCTCCCTTTTGATAGTATCTGTTCTCTTTGTACATATTGTTTCCTAGTTTGGGAATAGATTATGGCAGTGATGGCGAACCTTTTTTGGTTCGCGTGCCAAAAGGGGGGGGGAATGCGGGGGATCACGTGTGTGCGTGCCCACACTCATAATTCCATGCACCCCCGCACATGCACACATGACCCCCCTGCTCCCAGCATGCAATGGTACGCCCATTTTTCGCTCTCCCCAGGCTCCAGGCCTTTCTAGGAGCCTGGGGAGGGCGAAAACAGCCTTCCCCACCCCCTCTGGAGGCTGGAAACAGCCTGTTTCCCAACTCCCAGTGGGCCCAGAAGGCCCGAAAATCAGCCGGCTGGTGCACACATGCACGCCGGACCTGAGCTCGCGTGCCCACCGATATGGCTCCGCGTGCCACTTGTGGCACCCGTGCCATAGGTTCGCCATCACGGGATTATGGGGTCCTTCGTACTCTCTGAGCTTGATGGTTTGCTTGCAGATGTTTCATTATCAAACTAGGTAATATCAGTGCATGGATAAATAGAATAGATGCTCTGTTCTGATTATAGTTTTACCATACTGCATTTTTATGACTACCATACTGCTTTTTTTTGTACTTTACAGTCGCTGTAAAGTAAAGGAGGGCAGTCACCACATTCCTCTATATTGTAATTTCTATCAGATTGCTATGGCAATAGTAGGATATGCAACTATAGTTATTTGTTATGAAAGGAAAGTAAGAATAGCTAGCTAGGTGAAATAGCTGGGGATTTTTTAGTTGTGATAAAAGATTTTTAGTTAAGTTTTACTGTTTTTTTTAAATAATGTAGAAAATCAACAGAAAACCGACTATCATTTACAGCATGTAAAATACTTTTTTAAAAAAAATCCAGGAGCAGATTTAAATGCGTAAAAATGCTTTACAGCGTAGTAAAAAGAACCTTAAAAATAATAAATAATAGTTGTGATTTTTAATGCTATCTTTACTCAAGATAATGGTACTTTATATTAATCTGCATCAGTTTCTATGTTGAATTTTCATTTGCATGGTGGGTGGGAATGTTGAAGACGTTGTAATGTAAGTGCCTGATGACAGATTTCTCTCTTTTCAGGGTAAAAGAAGTAAATGAAACTAACAAACGAGTAGAACAGGAAATCAAAGTGGCTATTTTTACCCTCATTAATGAAATCAATAAAAAGGGAAAATCTCTCTTACAACAGCTTGAGGTACAATTAAATTTAACAATGAACATAATGTGGGTATCGATGTGTATTATTCTTTTGATTTAAATGACCTTTTAATAGCTCTTTTATTGATATACCCTGTTGTCAGTGGCAACATCTCAGTTTATTTTTCTTTCCAGTTTAATTTGGTCATAGGAAGATTAGAAGCATCCATTTTCACTTGGAGGCAAAATTCCGGAGAATTTTGTTTATTTAATTTAGATTATAGTTTCTCCAAAGAAGCTTAGAATTGGATTAGTTTATAAGCATAGCGTATAAACATAAGTAGTTTAATTCAATCTGTACAAGGTTTAAGATATTTGTTTTTCCCCTTAAGATTCAGTCTCCACCCCAAGATTGAAAATGTTAGCCTATCTAATGGAATAGGTGCTCTGAAATCCACAAAAGGTGTTTTGGCAAATGATCACTCTTGATCTAAATGATAGCTTGATTTAGTTGGTTTTGGCTTAACACCGTTAGGGTGTAGTTAGCAGCCAGAAAAGCCCAGGCTAACTTGGTGAACTAAACTGAATATGAGAGTAGGAATGCAAAACACTAAAAGGGCTAGAGACAGGAGGAAAGCCAATTCCCTTCTTTAAAGAGGGTAGATTGGAAGACATTGGAAAAGGTTTGAGATCTGCCCAGATAAAAATTCTAAACTACCGTTCCCACTTACTCAGAAACTTCTGTTGGTTGTGATTCTCATAGTCTTTGTGGGAATCTGACAAGAACATTATATGAACCCATCCAGTTGTAACTTTTTTTAAATAAACATAGTTAAATGTAGTAGCATGATAATATAAAATAAAACATACTATTAACCTCTTCTTTAGTGTTGCTTGGATGTCTCCCTTTCTCAATATGGAAATGGTCTTCATTCATTAGCTATCCTGTTTCTATGTCTGCAGAGCCTTATTCAGGAGCAGGCTAGCTAAAACTATTGGTTGCCACTCTACACTGATGCAAGTGCACCAATCCCTTTCCTCTATCCACTACAGCAGTTTTGCTCTATCCATTACAGCAGTTGCCTTATTCTTACTGTCTGTTTTTGAGTGTGGTTGAACTGAGCTCTTTTTCATTTAATTTTTACTCAGACTTAACACAAAGTTTTATTTCTTCTTCATTATGGTCCATGTATTTATGCTACATTTTATTTTTTTTTAATCTTCTATATATATCCTTAGTCTTGACTGTGACTTCAGGGGCCACACTTAGAAAATCTGCTGTTGTGAGAATACATTGTCCTTACAAGGCAAGGATTGTTACAAAGGTGATTCTTTTTGTTTTTGTGAGGATTTTTTTTTGAATAGGCTTATTATAATAAATCATCTAGACTTCATATGTCTGAGAATACTTTAAGATATGAATGTGATAGTTGTCAGTGTAGGCATTTAATACCTTTACTATCTTTTACTAAATGTTAAATAAATAAACTTATACAGGACCCGGTCTGGTCTGGTCTGGTCTGGTCTAGTTGTTTCACTAACTGCCAGATCCCTTATTTGTCACTATACTATCGATAAATGAATCTAGATTAAGGGTGCTGCTGATCTTAATATAAGAAAAGACTCCAGACTGCTACTACCATAAAATGTTGTGGTAAAGATCCATATCTTTGATTTCCAAGAAATGGGAAACCATTTCTGAATTCACAGAAATAGTTATGAAGCATATTTTTTAATCATTTGATCTCAACTCCTTCATTACTGAATTTGCTCATTTAAAAGACTGAAAAAAAGGGCAGGAATTAAATTCAAGAGATGTTGATTGCTACATCCCTACTGCATTCCCAGAAAGCAAAGTGCTAGGTTAAGGTGTTTGTACAGTAAGGCCATGACGTCTGTTAAGCTACATATTAATGTAGAGCGGGCAGCATATAAATTTAATAATTTAATAATAAATAATAATTTGGGTTCTGGAACTGCTATAGTATGCTAACTTCTTGATACTGTTTCTTCTGACATCTCTTTGAACTTCAAGACATTTTGTGGACTATCATTTGGCCTTTGAAAGGCATATCAGAAGGAACATTCTGGAAAAAAAGGACAAAGCCAGAACAATTACTACATTGGATTTAGCTGATTTACATGTTTATTGATTTAAATTTAAAATATGATTTCTTCCTTTGTGTTTAATAATTTTCCTATTCTTCCACTTTAAATATTACAGTTTAATAGAAACATTTGGAATGCAAAGTGGCGTCATGTCATTTCCCCCCCTCTCACCAGTGTCTTAGCCTGCTTTACATCTTTGATGATTTTTTGAAGTTGTCTGGAAACTTTTCTTAGACAATTGTACCTTTCTTCCTCTTTTGGAAGACATCTCTGCTCCACTGTGCAAAGGAGTGATAGAAGAGGGTTATTATGATTGGCTAGTACAGTTTAACTTATTTCCCTCTTCTCCAAAAAGTGATGTGTCATGTTAAGTCTTCAGGATGTCAGCATTTTTATTACATTGAAAGAATCCATAAAGCAAATGTTCTCTCATCATGAATGCTGAAGTTTACTTTACTTCTCAGAAATAAAGTTACCGGTACTTTTAAGTCAGTTCCAGCTCCTCGTGACTTCAGGGACATATTCATTTCATTCAGTTCTCTTGGCAATAAGATGCTTTGCCACTGCCTGCTTCCGGAATATCTTTTTAGCTTCCTAGTCTGTTCTGTAGCTTTGAAATTCTTGGCTGTGTCCCTATCGAGGAACTAACTGAGCCCAGCCCGATTTAGGTTTCAAGTCAGAATCAGCCAAATGTTGCCACCTGGTAAGACATTTATTATAACATATTTTAATTTTTTTAAATCTTCAGTTAAATAGCAATCGTACCAAACCACACTTCTCATTGGTAGGATTTTTACATTCTAATGCATTATAACATAAAAGCTAAAGGAAAGTTCTTTGGAAACTTCCCCCATCAATTCAGGTTCCGAAACTTAGTTGAAATTTATCAATGATTCTTGCTGAATTTTCGCTACTACTTGAACTTTCAAATTACTTCTCACTGCTGACTTTTAAACTATCTTTCTTAGTGACAATTACATCAGTATAACAGCCTGACAAACTTTATATCTCGTGTTTATTGATCATATATAAAATTCCACAGAACAGTTCTTTGACCTGATTTAAATCTTACGAAAAATACTTTTAAAAAAATATTCCATCTCCTTACTATTGGTAAATCAGGTTGCTGACAACTCATGTATGTAATGCAGAAATCATTGGAAAGATCAGGTTACTTGCAGCTGCAGTTGTTCTTTTCTTGTCAGTGTCAGTTGGCACAGTTTCTAACCTTTCTCAATGAGGGCCTACCAAATATACTCAACTATACAATGTTTCTTCTTGCGGTCTGATGTAGAACCCTAACTGTGAATAAACAAATGTGTAATCAAAAACCTCTAGTTACAGGTAAGCAACCTGATTTTTTCCTATTTAAAACTGTTTACATAATTGTAAACATTCATTATAGAACTAAGTAAAGGAACCAGTTGCAGAAGCCGCTTGACTGTAATTCTAAGTATGCTGCTTTCTTGTGAAGTCTTATTAAAATCTTTGCCTGTGTTGAGTGCAATAAGATTTATTTCAGATCTCTTACTAGTAATATTTTGCTTTTTTTGATCTACCGGTATGTTTTTTTAAATTATCTCTTATTTTTAAGTGTAGGACAGACTGCCGGATGGGATTTAGAAGCCTATTAATAAAGTTGCGCAGGCAATACCCCCCCTTGTCTAGTTGAAACATCATCTACAATATTGAATAGATAGATTAGAGCAGTGTTAGAAATGTTGTGTTAAGTGTTACAGTAGTTTATTCTATATCCATATTCTGTCAGTTGAAAATTTTAAGTTGAAGCTAGAGGGCCATCAATTAGTATATTAATCTTTGTACTTCGTACTAGATTTCTTTCCCTCAATTTAATACCCTAATTTTGTAATACAAGTATCACAAAACCATAATACCTGGACAGGATCAGAAACTAGACTGGATCATTTTGAATAAAATCTCTTTCAATATCATTGATATGAATACAATGTTAGTAAAATTATAGAAAACAAATATTGAGCAGAAGATAAATTTATTAGTGAAATTTATATACCGCCTCATAGTGCAAGCACTCTCTAACCAGTTTACACCATTAAGCAATGTATATTTACATTGCCCCCAACAATCTGGGTCCTCATTTTACCTACCTCGGAAGGATGGAAGGCTGAGTCAACCTTGAGCCGGTGAGAATTTGAACCGCTGACCTGCGGATCATAGTCAGCTAAAGTGGCCTGCAGTACTGCACTCTAATTGCTGCGCCACCTCGGGTTAATTAATATTATGCTGAATGATACATACTTTTTAGAGACAGAGGTAGAGTAACAGTCACTTACCATAGTGTTATTGGGTTTGAGTTTCATCAGAAAATGTTGAGATTTGTTTAGTTTAGACCCAACAGTGGAAAATGTTACTTATCCTATATTGTAAAGTTGCAGCTTCTGAAGAATGACTTGAAATACTGTAGGATTTTGATGTCGCAAAAGTAACTTATACTTCCCACTGAGAAATCATAATTCTGTCCATGGTATCTACCATTGCATTTCTCATAAATGTGGTGTACCTCACTCTTCCTTTAATTTTAACATGATTTTCTGTTTTAATTAAGAAACATTATAAAGTCTATTCTATAAAACAATTGCTGAACTTATTTTTAAGTAAGATATTGTAACAGCTTGAGGATGCTTGTTTTATTCATTGCTTAGCAATTGACACATACAGAATTTATTCAGTTCTGTCAAAATACAGGTGAAGTGCTAGATTTAGCACTGAAAAAGCATTTTCCTAAAACAAAATAAGTATAATGAAATTAATGGTGTAATAATGATGATATGTTTTAGTACTGATCTTCAATGTACTTTACTTTGAGCATTTATTAGGTGCCAGAACTATATACATTTCAAATATAAAACAGTAAAGTTGTAAGTAGATGGTGTTATTAGATAATGAGACCAATGAGAAAGATTGGGTATTTGTAACTAAAATTAAACGAATAGCTGCATTTTGTTGCATAAAACTTTAATATTGTTATCTCCAGATTTTAGAGTTGGGGCTTAATTGTTTCACTATTGTCACTGTATCTGTGGAGTTTGCCTTGTGGACTTGATTTGTTAGTGGTCTCTATCAAAATATCATTTTGAAGTGACGTAACAGTGGGATATGCTGTTTAAAGAAGGTTAAAATCTCTGAGACCCACAATAATGTTTGGATAACATTATTTTTGATAATAAGTGGTATCATTTTGAAATAGAAATCTTAAAAGACAACACTGAAAACTGCATGATCAGAAGACAGATGAAGTTGAGCTTGTCTAAATTTGACTAGTGTTTGGATGGAAGGTGGTTTAGTTTGAAGTTGATTTTAAAAGAAAGTGGATGTAAGTGCAATAAATAACATTAAGGCACACAAAACCACAATTTTAATTGAATTACAATTACAACCTGGTCTTGCAGGTGAATCTGATTTAGGAATATTGCCTTAGGAAAGCATAATTGTTAAATTGCATATGACATAAATAAATTTCCATGCTGCAACTTTTTTTTTAAAAAAAGCTTTATTATTATTAGAACACTTACAATCTCTCAGTACCTGCTAGATCTCAACATTGTGATAAAAGTCTTTGTTATGTATTTTTATTTGATTCAAAATGTGTGTATTCTCTCTGTTCAGACTGTGACAAAGGAGAGACAGATGAAGTTAATACAACAACAGAATGATATCAGTGGTTTATCAAGGCAGGTGAAGCATGTGATGAACTTCACTAATTGGGCCATTGCAAGTGGCAGCAGCACTGCATTGCTCTATAGCAAACGACTGGTAAGAAAAATCAGATTTTATAGTTGCAGTTTGGCTATAAATTCTATTCTTGCAATAAAACAACAATCTTTATTATGGAAATTGTATTTTTCTTATTCTGTAAGTCTTGAAGGTAAGTAAAGTGTAGCATGCAGTGAACATATTTTTATTGCTAATCCATTGGTAGGGAGGATTTTTCTTGGTATAATCTTCTATTCAAAATTACCTGGTTTCTTTTGATACAAAGTAGTTTAATTTCATTGATTATCTGTTTTTGAACATGTTTTTGAAATTCAAGTTTTACAAAATATTACAAAAATTATTCAATTTATTTAAAAAGCATATGGAATTTATTGTTTGAAACTAAATCCTCATCTGTATTCTTTAATGTTATGGATATTAATTTTCTTGTGATGAATCAAGAAATCCTTTCATCAATGTATATAAAGTGGAAATTTAACTTATCTTACAATATAGATAAGAAAACTGAATTTTTTCAATGTCACTCGTTTGCAAATAGCTTACTGTTAATTTCTTTTTTATGCTTTGCATAACAGTAATGTGAGATTATTTGCTTTGCAGATAACTTTCCAGCTGCGACATATTTTAAAAGCACGGTGTGATCCTGTTCCAGCTGCTAATGGAGCAATCCGCTTCCATTGTGACCCTACATTTTGGGCAAAGAATGTAGTCAACCTAGGTAGAGCTTTTCATATTTCTGACAGATTTAATGTGTAAAAAATTGTAAGTGTAAATGGCATGTTCTCTATAGTGTTCCTTATAGATGTAAGAGACTTCCAGTAAAATAAGGTTTGTTACTGGAGCTGTTCATATGGGGACCAACATGCCCCCTTTAAGATTGAAGCTATCCTCCAGGAGAATGTTCAGAAGTTCTGTGCACCATAACAGTTGATATACACAAAATGAAGTGTAACTTATTTATGTAAGCCTGGATTTAAACCTGTGAGACAAATGCAATCACAACCCAGATATGTTTCTTTTTTTACCCTGTTGCTTGCCTTTTTTAATGCATTTCTTGTCACAGGAATACTTTCCTTTAGAATAAATCTTCGTTCATATGGTAATTGACCTGTCTTAATAATAGGTAGCAATGTTTTTCACAGAAAGGCACTGTGAAGTGAGATATATAGTAGTAGCAAGGGGCATGACAATTGTGAAGGAAGAGAGTGTTTGGAAAAAAAATGGGAAAAAATTACGGAGCTATGGTGTATTATGTAATTATATGGTCACTGTCTTCTACATCTAAGAATATTAAAAAAGACAAATGTTTAATTATAGGAAAGTAATTTGGATTCAATCCAACAATTTTTTAGCATATCAATTATTGTTGGGAAACTCAGAAGCGTTATCTATGAGGCTACAAATGTATCAAAATCTTCATATTCTAAAAAATAATCAAAAATCAGATTCAAAATAATTCCAAATTATTTTACTTGGCACATGCAGAAACTTTGTCTTCCTTTTTGTCTCCCCTCCCACCAAACAAGATATAAAATGCAAGGTTTACAGGAGCAGATGTTCTCTCTTTCAAAAATAATTTTCTTTATTGTTCCTTTCTTTGCAACTCTTGTGTTTGCAATATAAACTCTGAAGTAGTGGAATGGAGACTCTTAAAGATAAAATTCTTTCAACAAATTGGTAGTTGTGCCGAAATTATTGTAGTTTCCAGTGGAAAAAAAATCCAGGGGAAAACTTGCCTTGTATTATAGCCCTTGCATTTTTCTATTTGTAAAAAAACAACAACCAAAAACACATTGGTCCATGTACGTCATTTATATCATCTCAACATATATCAGATAATGTATTTCTATTTCTTATAGTGAAATAGGTCCCATTGAGAATACATTTAGATTTAATAAGCAAGAACTAACACTCAACATCTAAATTACAAACAGCCTTGTGGGTATGTACAAAGGCTTACATGTCCATACCAGGTTTTTCCCATGTTCTTCTCCACCAGCAGCACCTCTTACTCTGTTGGAGGCCACTTTTGAGGTTCCCAAACTTCAGGGTAGTGTGAGAGGATGCTTCTGGAAAGGGGGAGATACCCAAACTCCTTGTTACATGTGCAGAGCTCATCATATGGTCCTTTGGAATGGGAATATACATTGGGAACTGAAAAGGTATTGGAAATGAAATACTATAAAACTGTTTGAAAAGATCCCAGAGGGTGAAGAAATGTTTAAACTGTATTTTATTTTATTGACATAAATATTTAAGTACAATTTTTGATAAATATGTGTGACAATAATACAATGCCTGGGTTATTTTAAAACTGAGATGACATTGGATATCATTGTCAGATTCTTAAACAACAATAATTTTTAGAGAAGGAACAGAATCTTCCATTTTGTTAATTGGTAGTATAGAGCAAGAATAGAGTATTTTAAAAGAGAACTATGACCACTGTTCTAGAGAAAAGAATATTTCTTATTTTATACAAAAACAAACTAGTACTTAATAGGTCTGTGCAATGCGTCAGATTTAGTTTCAACTGTAAGGGACAGCCATGCAATCCTGGGAAAGATACAGCTGCTATAAAGAGTTGCAAGGAAGTATATATTTGTAATCAAATTGAAATACTGAGCCATAATATTAAAATGTATCAGAATAGCAAGAATAAGAGGAAATGGTTTATCAAAGGATATTCAAAATAGGGTTTTTAAAATATTGAACAATCCTGAGAATAACTCAGAGACCATACGTTATGGCAGTGACTACAAACATTAATGAGATTTTACTGTTGTAATTAAAATTATACCCATATTTTTCCTTTTAATTTTTTCAATAATAAATATCTTTAAGGACTTAAGTGAAAAAAATCTAATGTACATATTATACAAGAGGTAAAATATTTTCTGCAGCTATGCATCAAAGTTTATGGAAAATCACATGTATATTGAAACTAGGTGTTACTTTTTTGCGGAAAATGTTCCATTAACCTTAGTTTGATCAAAATAAATAATGCAGATACATTAAAATCCACGTCTTGTATATTCATTAATTAAAAATATGACTTTGAATCCTTTAGCATAAAAAATATAGAGTCCTTTTTGCTCTCTGAGCTTGGTTGTTTGCTTGCAGACATTGATAATGTTACTTAGTTGGGTAATGAAATACCTGAAAGCAAATAGCCAGGTTCAGAAAGCATCAGGGACTCCATAGTTCAACCCCAAGCTACATGTATTATCTTCTATTGAAAAAAAATACACTGGTTGTGTATTTTTAAAGCTTCATCCCTTAATGTGAAGCTAATGTATACTAATCACAAACATTTCACTATTAAACTTTATTTAAAATACAAGCTTTGTAGTTAATCGTACTTTCTCCTATTGTCTAGGTAATCTTGTTATTGAAAATAAGCCAACACAAGGTTACACTCCTAATGTAGTAGTGGGACAAGTTCCTCCAGGAACAAATCATATCAGCAAACCTCCAGGGCAAATTAATCTTGCACAGCTTCGGCTCCAGCACATGCAACAGCAGGTGTTTGCGCAACAAAAACACCAGCAGTTACAGCAGATGAGGATGGGGCAGCCTGCAGGGCAAATCACACGCCAGGCAGGTCCACAGATGCTTCAGCAACAGGCAAGTCTTCAGACTCTTTAAATTAAGATACTCTCCTATAAACTCAAAAGATCATTTTCAGGCATAGAATTTACATACATTTAAAGTTTATATAGGGCTACATTTTGTTAATTCTAATACCAGTGCAATGCAGTTTGTTCCCTTATGCAGAAGAGGAAAAACATGGGAAAAGAGACTAGTGTTTTTCCTCATTCACAGAGCGAAAGTTTTATAAAATTCATTATATTTTGTAGCCTCCACGGTTGATAAGTATGCAGACCATGCAGAGGAGTATGAATTGCGGTGCTTTCCAAGCTCATCAGATGAGAATGGCTCAGAATGCAGCTCGTCTCCCAGGGATACCACGCCACAACGGGCCCCAGTATTCTATGATGCAGCCACACTTACAGAGACAAGTATACGCTGTGTGCACATTTTGTTTCCCACCTTTCATTTTAGAAAAGTGAATCAGCTTGTTTTTTTAAATATCAGTATAATTTAGCTACGAAAATGCTTTTCAAAATTAGAAGGATCATTTCTATTTAAGGAAACAGATTCAAATTTTGTTATAAGAAATCTGAAATTAGACCCAAACATAGTTTTCAAACATAAGGCATGCAATATTCATGGTTATTAGTTTGCCACAATTTTTTATTGCTTTGATTGTTGGCTCTTATAGATTTATTGATCCGTAAGAGCTTGTTCTCTGATAAAGGAAAATTTGTGTCTAAAAAACATCAGCATTAAGTTATGAATGAGAAAATGTTATTATTTTGACTTATTAAAAGTAACAGGTGAAAAATTAATATTGCCCTTCTGTGTAACTTACTTAATGATAATTTCTATTTTTTTTCTCTCCCCTCTTTTTAGCATTCAAATCCAGGACATGCAGGTCCCTTCCCAGTTGTTTCAGTACATAACAATACTATCAATCCAACAAGCCCTACAACAGCCACCATGGCAAATGCTAATCGTGGTCCAACAAGCCCATCTGTAGCAGCAATAGAGCTTATTCCATCTGTAACCAACCCAGAAAATCTACCTTCCTTGCCAGATATTCCTCCTATACAGGTAAGCATATTATATCAAAAAAGAATGAAAGTTAATTGTTACTGAAATTAACATTTAACAGCTTACACTGGAGTATAATGATTTACAATTTGTATAAAAGAAAGATAAAATCCAATCTGTAGGATGTCTTTATTAGAATGTCTCTTTTTGCACTGGAGACTAAGAATGACAAGATTTGTGTTTAAGTCTTCACTCAATCTTGAAATTTATTGCACAAACAGTCCAAGGTTAATATCTCTCATGATCAAAGTTATGTAGAGAGAGTGTGTGTGTGTGTGTGTGTGTGTGTGTGTGTGTGTGTGTGTGTGTGTTTGTGTGTGTGTAAAAAGTCAAAATGGCAAATGCAAATGCTGCCCAGAGTCACCTTGTAGAGAAATGGGTGGCATAAAAATGTAATAAACAAATAAATAAAATAAGCTAGGTGTTCTCTATATTTTGATAATTTGGCTCTTTGATCTCTTTGGTATCAATGATTTTAAAATATACCCAGGGTCTTTTGCCACTGATTTACATCTCCATCAAAACGGGGGATGAGATTCCCCCCCCCCGAACTCCTGAGGCACAGCCTTCAAGACGCTTCCAGAATGTGAATGCATATCTGCTTGCACAGCATTGGGTTCCACTCTTAGTTGCTCCATTAATTTTGGATTGAAACTGACTACTGTGCTGTTTCCTGAATATTTTAAAAGAGAGACTTGATTGGAAATTACATATTTGCAAATTATTTCTATTTGTCAATTGTGCTAATTTGTTCTGGGAGGTGGAGAATCATTTCAATTTCTTTTTTAACAGTTTGGAAATAATATGGTTCCTTTGTCTGCTATAACATTTCGCCTCCCCGTGTAATTTATCAATTAAAGGTACAGATTGACCTAATGTCTATGTAAAATTTACAACCTACTAATGTGTATGAGATTATTTCAATTTTCTTGTCCCTGCATGGACAAATCCATTCAGCTATAGAAATTTTTATTATATCTGCCTTGAAGTGTAGATGGAAGAATTTTAAATCTAGCTTTAAAGAATGTGATTCTCAGCTTAGGGAAAATTAGATTTTACAAATAAGTTGCTGGTTGCCATGTACCCTTGTTAATTCCAATTCTGGCACATTGTGAAAGCCTGTTATCTTAAATCTGGAATCTGACATCCGTTATTTTTTTTAATAATTGTAACCTAATGATTTTAAGAATAGTGGAAAGAGGCTATAGGAAGTCACCCTATGTTCTACTGCCTGTTTCCAGGACATTGTCCTATCATATTGTTGGCTTTAGTTTTTTTTTAATATCCTTCAGAAAAAATACAGATAGTTTCAAGAGGTCATTTCTAGCATACTGCATTTAGACTTGGCAAATTCACTGTATGAGTGTTTTTTTATTTCAGCTAGAAGATGCTGGTTCCAGTAACTTAGATAATTTACTAAGTAGATATATCGCAGGTAGCCATCTACCCCCTCAACCCATAAGCAGTATGAATCCCTCTCCTGGACCCTCAGCACTATCTCCAGGCTCATCAGGTAAGCTGAGAAAGACATGATAGACATTTTAATTAATTTAATTAAAATTAATTATATTAATTTTAATTTAATATAAAACAACCAATACTTATTTTGAAATTTTAACCATCTTTTTCTAGTAACTTGCACAGTAAAGAGGCTGAATGCTTTTTGCTTCAATGTATGGACTTTTTATATTATGATTGTTTATTTAAATTTAATCAAAGTAGGTTCCCCCCCATATAATAGCACATATGTGAAAAGACTAACATAATTTTGTAACTTTGTTCTCAATAGAATGAAGCTGAATTAGATTTAGAAGGCTATAGGGTTTGAATTCTGTTAAGCTTCATAATAGCTGGGATTAAAAAATGTAATACTGTTTTTTAAAGTATGAACTGTTGAAACTGTGCATTGCCAGAAATGTTTCCTGTGAAATGCTGTTGTTATAAACTCATCCTTCCTTCCTTAGGTTTATCCAATTCTCATACTCCTGTGAGGCCACCCAGTACATCTAGCACAGGCAGTAGAGGCAGGTGAGTTAATTGACTTCAAAAACAGAGTCTCAATTTTAAATGCGTGTTGATGTTTCCAGAGAATTGAGTACGTAACTAGAAACATAAATTCCAATTTAAAACAAAGGTTGGGGCTGTACAATTTATCTATGAATTAAAAGACACGGAAGACATAACTATACATTATTTTTAATTGCTGCATCGTATAGGAAGTAACATCATACTCTAATGTTTTTATTGTGCTCATTTGCAAATTGAATATATACTTATAATGGAAGAGAGAACCCTGAAAATAGGGTTGTTGCCTTTGCTCTAGCAGGCAGAGCTAAAATAAAAAGGATTGCCACAGTTCTTTGAATGAAAAGAAATCTTTTCCCTTCCATTTACGTTTCCACTTAACTTCATGTGCCAGCTATAAATTCCTTCCTCTCCCAGCAGAAACACAAAAAGGAATTGGGTAAAGAGATGGAGATGAGCTAAGAGGAATTGTATAGGAAAGGAAACAAGAAATGGAAGAAGGGAAAAAAGTGGATGGAGTTGAGGTGAAGGGAACAGGTAACTGAATCAAGACACGAAAGGAGAGAAAATATATGATCTATTTGGATGTTACAGAAATAATTAAATAGAATCTCTTTACTTAGATTAAATAGTTGGGGTAGAAATGTGATGAATAAAATAAATAGATAAATCTCCCAAGCGATAGCTATTCTAGAAAGGTACCCTTATTTTGCAGCAACCTGGTCTGCAGCCCGTTTTTTTAACCTCTGTATATATCTTTATTTTCAATAGCTTCTATTCTTAACATGGAACATATAACTGCTCCTCCTTAATTTGATCTACTAGTAATTATTTTGTGGGAAAAAACATTAGATTTTCCAGGTAAATATAATAGGAAAAAAAAAGATACCTGTAACCTCATTCTACAGTACATGTTCAAGACATTTAAAGTCCTCAGACTAAATTTTCTCTGTGCATTTTTTCTTTTTCAATGCAACATTCACATTAATGCTAGATTTCTTCTAAAAGAAAAATACTCCATTAATAGACCTATAGGAAAAAAACTATTATGTACATCTTGGCCCATAGGGGCAAAGCCCTGTAGAAGGATAAAGCAGTCTGGTGTATTTCAGTGTTTCACACTTGCCAATAGTTTCACACTATTATAATTTTTTTATTTACTATAGCAATAAACATATTGGCCTATTCCACTGAATACATCAGCATAATGGACAGCGAAAGGTGTTTTTTTTCCAGTATTCAGTCAATATCCAGTTGTATTGGCATATCTTTTAGGCTTTAGACTCAGAGATTGACTTTAAGTGTTCATAATTCTCTGACTCATATTGAAACACTCTGGATGAAGGAAATACACCCCCCCCCCATTATAAGAGCAATACAGTTGTGATAAATAGATATTGTCATTTCTGTAATAATTTATGTGGCTTGAAAGATTCGGAAAACTACATTTGTGTTGCAGATCTTTTATATACACCTGTATTTTCTTGTCGTTCTACTTTATACTATCAACTTATAACCCTGGGAACCCCAACACCCGGTCCGTGGACTGCCACCGGTCCGCAGTATGCCAGTAACTGGCCATGCAAACAAGCAAAGCCCCATCCGCGGGATACAGGCAGCATGCGAAACCACGGCCCTTCCGGACCGTGGGAAATCCTTTCTCCACGGAACCGGTCCCTGGTGCCCCAAAGGTTGGGGACCACTACTATAACCCACTGCTGGAGTTCCTTTAATTCTGTGTACTATATTTGCATTTTGACATTTTGGTTTTATGGTATTACTGTCCCATCACTGTTAATATGTGTCAGTCTTTTCATGTCGTGACTATTGCTTCTGTGGCGATTGTTTCTTCATTTTTGCCTCTGATTTACCGAGAACTAAAATATCAAGATAAAATAAGAGATATATATTTCTAAATTGGAAACTAGCACAATTCTGTATGTGAAATTATATTGTATTTTTACTGTGGAAAAAATTGCTTAGGGTCCCCCATGGTTTTTTGCTGCTTATATAATTTTGAAAGACTTTTAATTAATTACATAAACAAATGCCTTCATAAAGAAGAGCTAAACAACTTTTTGAAATAAACCTGACTTTAAAACACAAAATAAACTAATGAAAAGAATGATTCAGTGATATAATTTACTTTTGAAAATTTCTATTGCTAAAACAAACATTTAAATATATTTGCAGAGAAAAAAAATTGAAAATAACTTTACTATTCCAGGCAGAATGTTTAAAGTGCGGAGTTTTTTTCTTCTCAATAATTGTTTTAGATGTCATTTTTAGGATTCTACAGGCCTGATTTCATATTAAGTAGACACCATGCTTTCATAAATTAAAAAAATGAAAATATATACAAGTATATTAAAAATGAAGAATTTAACAAATAAAAATTTTAATTGCAGAGTTACTTCTGTTGATTTTATTATTTGAATAATTATGTTCCTTACACACTTTTTGGAGGAAGGATTTTATTAGGTTAGTTAGGGGATGTTTATTTCTCAGAATTTTTAGCAGAGGGATGTTTAATTTATATAACTTGTATACTTTTCAGTTGTGGCTCATCAGGCAGAACTGTTGAGAAGAACAATATTAGCTTTAAATCTGACCATGTAAAAGTTAAGCAAGAACCTGGCACAGAGGAAGAAGTGTGCGGTTTTTCAGGACCCGTGAAACAAGAAAAAACAGAAGATGGCAGGAGAAGTGCCTGCATGGTAAAATTCTATTTCTGTGTTATACCATTTTGACATAAGATTTCCTAAGCAGTGGGAAGAATTGAAGACATTTGTTACTTTCTACAGAGTAGCTGCTAATTCCACAGAGATTATTATAGTGCTAGAAATATTTAACAATTCTATTTTAGTACCATGTTTTGTTTTCCTGTCCTTGATTAGAAAACTAGATAACCAAGTTGCTTTGGTTCATAAATCAAACTAAGACAAAGGGAAAACTCAGGTGCTTGGGTCAGTATCAGCCAACTGTTGTTGATTTAATAATTTATAATAATAATTTAATAAACCATAATAAACCTTGGCAGCATGATGTGCATCCTAGAACATTGAACTGGATCCATATTTATTCATTTATTCAACCAAGCTCAGAGAGCACTAAGGACCCCTCATATCAACCCTGAGCTACAAATATTCTCCTTTATTGGTATTCATGTTTAGAATAGCTTACTAAAATAAATGGGGAAGAAAGGGGACACCCAAGGGAAAGTTTCTTAGTCTTTTAATTTGTGCCTTTATTTTAGCTTAGCAGTCCTGAAAGCAGTTTGACGCCACCACTTTCTGCAAGCTTACATCTGGAAAGTGAGTTAGAAGCACTGGGAAGTATAGACAACCATGTAAAAACTGAACCAACAGAATTGAATGAAAGCTGTAAACAGTCTGGACATGGTCTTGTAAATGGCAAATCTCCAGTACGTAGCCTCATGCACCGGTCTGCCAGGACTGGAGGAGAAGGCAACAATAAAGATGATGACCCGAATGAAGACTGGTGTGCTGTGTGCCAAAATGGGGGAGACCTATTATGTTGTGAAAAGTGTCCTAAAGTTTTCCATCTGACATGTCATGTACCTACTCTCCTCAGTTTTCCAAGGTATGAAAATACTATTATGTTACATCCTGCAAGAGCTTGGTGTGATTATTTGTAGTAAGGTATAATACTGAACATTAAAAATATAACATTGAGGTGGAGATATTCCCTCTGCAGGTTGTTACTATATTGGAATGATGTGCTCTTGGAGCATTAGGACTTTTGATTATTAGTATTGGTAGGTTTTTAAAATAATATTTTAAAGTGGCCTAAAATGTGTAATAAATACTAAATACATAAATACAGTCACTTATACTATAGCAGTTACTTATTTAACATGATATTTTGCTACTGGCCAATGGCCATGATCTGTATGAAGCAATTATGCACAAGAAAAAGTATTCCATCATGCTTTGAGGAGAGTTGGTCCTCATAATCACACATATGCAAGGCACTTGGTTAAGAAAAAAAGTAGGTTGCGGTATGTTAGGCAACCTCTTATGGCATTACAGTAACTAAAAATCCTGTGACAAGTGAATTTGTGTTTGTTATTCTAGTGAAAAATATTAGACATAATTTGCATTTTATTTCTATAATTTTTCTACAATTTTTTGTGAGGCTATTACTGATTATAATACAGGTAGTCCTTGCTTAGCAAATACAACCATTAACTCCATAGCTAACCAAAACATCATGTGACTCTCGGACACATGACATCACTTTCCATATTGAGTCACTGTGGGTCATTAAGCGAGACATTACAGGACATCAACTTGCAATTGTACTGTCAGTTTTTGTTTGTTGGAAGCCAGTTATGAAATGCTTAAATGACAATTATGACTCTGGGATGCTGTGATAGTTGTAAACACACACCCGTTGTGAAGTGCCTGAATGTTGATCATATGATTGCAGGGGTGCTGCAATGGTTGTAAATGTAGGAATTAGTTGTAAAGTTACTTTTCCAGCCATTCAAACAGCACTTTTTCTGCAGATGGAGGGTCCACTATTTTCAGATCAACCAAATGTTGATCTGTTGGTTGTGACAAGAATGGACTGACCAGCATGCACGCATACACATACAAGCACATGAGCACACACACTCACATTCACATATATATGCATGATTTGATTAATTGGAGACTTGGATTTATATATTTAGAATATTTATAATATGTTATCTAGATTTCTGAATGATTTTTTCTTTTCTAGTGGAGAATGGATATGTACATTTTGTCGAGATCTTCTCAAACCTGAGGTAGAATATGATTGTGATAATTTACAGCACACCAAGAAGGGGAAAACTGCACAAGGATTGAGTCCTGTGGACCAAAGGGTAGGTGTCTCATGCTTTAGGTATCTTGTTCTCAAATCAATTTAACCCAGGGATCGGCAAACTTAAACACTCAAAGAGCCATTTGGACCCGTTTCCCACAGAAGAAAACCCACCGAGAGCCACAAAACCTGGGTAGGCGTGGCCAACTTGACATCACTCACTCCCACCCAGTCACATGACCCCCTAGCCACGCCCACCCAGCCGGTCATTAGGACAGAGAACTGGGAACCACAAAACCCTTTTCTCTTTCTCTCTCTCTCTCTCTCCCCCTCCCTCTCATCTCTCCCTTTCCATCTCTTTATCTCTCTCTCTCCATCCATATCGTCTGTCTGTCTGTCTGTCTGTCTGTCTGTCTGTCTGTCTGTCTGTCTGTCTGTCTGTCTGTCTGTCTGTCTGTCTGTCTGTCTGTCTGTCTATCTATCTATCTATCTATCTATCTATCTATCTATCTTCTCTCTCTCCCTCTCATCTCCCTTTCCATCTCTTTATCTCTCTCTCTCCATCCATATCGTCTGTCTTTCTGTCTGTCTGTCTGTCTGTCTGTCTATCTGTCTATCTATCTATCTATCTATCTATCTATCTATCTATCTATCTATCTATCTATCTATCTATCTATCTATCTATCTTCTCTCTCTCCCTCTCATCTCCCTTTCCATCTCTTTATCTCTCTCTCTCTCCATCCATATCTACCAACCTACCAACCTACCTACCTACCTACCTACCTACCAACCTACCTACCTACCTACCTACCTACCTACCTACCTACCTACCTACCTATCTATCTATCTATCTATCTATCTATCTATCTATCTATCTATCTATCTATCTATCTATCTATCTATCTATCTATCTATCATTATCTTCTCTCTCTCATCTCTCCCTTTCTATCTCTTTATCTCTCTCTCCATCCATATCTATCTACTTATCATCTCTCTCTCTCTTCTCTCTCTCTCTCTCTCTCTCTCTCTCTCTCTCTCTCTCTCTCTCTCTCTTCTCTCTCTCTCCCTCTCATCTCTCCTTCCTTCCTAACTTCTTTCTTTCTTTCTTTCTTTCTTTCTTTCTTTCTTTCTTTCTTTCTTTCTTTCTTTCTTTCTTTCTTTCTTTCTTTCTTTCTTTCTTTCTTCGTCTGTCTGTCTGTCTTCCTTCCTTCCTTCCTTCCTTCCTTCCTTCCTTCCTTCCTTCCTTCCTTCCTTCCTAACTTTTCTTTCTTTCTTTCTTTCTTTCTTTCTTTCTTTCTTTCTTTCTTTCTTTCTTTCTTTCTTTCTTTCTTTCTTTCTTTCTTTCTTTCTCTTCTTTCTTCTTCTTCTTCTTCTTCCTTCCTTCCTTCCTTCCTTCCTTCCTTCCTTCCTTCTGTCTGTCTGTCTGTCTGTCTGTCTGTCTGTCTGTCTGTCTGTCTTCCTTCCTTCCTTCCTTCCTTCCTTCCTTCCTTCCTTCCTTCCTTCCTTCCTTCCTTCCTTCCTTCTTTCTTTCTTTCTTTCTTTCTTTCTTTCTTTCTTCTTTCTTTCTTTCTTTCTTTCTTTCTTTCTTTCTTTCTTTCTTTCTTTCTTTCTTTCTTTCTTTCTTTCTTTCTTTCTTTCTTTCTTTCTTTCTTTCTTTCTTTCTTTCTTTCTCCCTGCAAACCAATCCACTCCGTGGCTCCTTTCTCCAAGGCGCTGCATGTGCGAAGTCTCCCCGGTCGCTGTGGCTACACCGGGGAGCCCGCGTCCTGGTCATTAACGATGGAGACACTGCGCGAGCGGTAGAGACCTCAGAGCAGAGGCGCCGGCAAGCGGGGTGAGAGGCGCGGGGATGGCAGTGGTGGCATCGGGGCACACACACACACACACACACACACACACACACACACACACACACATACACACATACACACACAAGACGTGCACAAAGTCTCAGCTGCCAGCCTTCGCGGGAATCGAGCCGGCGTGGCTGTAGAGAGGGGCTGGCTGAAGAAGTTTCAGCGGCTTCTGGAAGACGGGCAGCCGTCAGCCCAGACGGGGGGGGAGGAGGAGGAGGAGGAGAAAGGCAGCGATTTAGCCCACCAAGCGCACTCTGCTCGGCGGCTCTTGACGGGATGGCAGCGCGCGGGGAACGCAAGCCGGAGGTTGGCGCCGAGCGCCCGAGGCTCTCCAGGCAGCGGCAGGTGACAGCGGGCGCCGGCCGAGTCCTCTCACGGGCAGCCGTGCCGACCCTGCCTCTGCCGAGGAGGAGGGGGAAAGGGAAGTGCTCCCGCAGAGCGTCCCAACAGTAGGGCAGGAAGTGACTGCGGCTGTGGCAGGTCTGGGGCAGCGCAGCATGCATGCGCCACACCTGGCTTCTCCGGCTCGCGCTCTCACAAACACACACGCACACACCCCTTCACGGGTCCGGGGCCACCTCCTGGCTCATGTTCTCACTTTCCTCTGATGGGAATCATCGCGCACGTTTGCTTAGAAGCAGGGGTGACATTCAATTTTACCCCCTACCGGTTCTGTGGGCGTGGATTGGTGGGTCATGTGACTGAGTGGGCATGGCCAACTTGACATCACTCACGGCAAGGCGGGGCGGCACCACCCCACCAAGCCACGCCCACAGAACTGACAGAAAAGTTTGGTCAAGTCTTCTAGCGTTCAACCTGGCTGCTTCTCGCCTCCTTCTTATGTTTGCTCTGTGTGTATGAGCCAGAGAAGGAGTGAGTGGGGGGGGGCAGTCAGTGGTGCAATTTACTGGTTCTCCGAACTTTGCATAATTGCCACCACCGGTTCTATAGAACCTGTCCGAACCTGCTGAATTTCACCCCTGCGTTAGAAGGAATTCCACAGACTGCAATAAGCATATGATGTGATTTGCTTAGAAGTAATGGCATAGAGCGTGATCAAGCAAGTTATCGGACATAGGTTATTATTGATGCATGTAATATGTTATGCTCAGTATTGTGATAGTATGCACAGTGTTTTTTAAAACATAAATTAGGCTTGTCAGTGACTCTCACCTTGACATTTAGAAGTAACACATAACAGTTAGAAACATGCCAGGTCATAAATAGCTTTTGAAATACTTTACAATCCTGAAAGTTACTTCCTTGTGAGTTTGTTCAGATCCAAAGCTGTGAAGGCAAAATGAATTAGTTGCATGGATATTAAAATATATATAACTAATTTCTGTTGTTTACAGGTAATCTAAATACTGGTAGTTTTTTTTGCAGACTGAATTAGGCTTTGAGAATCTTATTCTTCTGAAAATTGTAGGATAAGCACATAACTAATTAACAAAACTGCAATCTTTTAAGAATGAAACAATTTTAATTGAATTTGTTTTTCCTCTACAAGAAATGTGAGCGCCTCCTACTTTATCTATATTGCCATGAGCTGAGTATTGAATTCCAAGAGCCAGTTCCAGCCTCGGTGAGTTACGTCATATACATTACCTGGAGATGATAAAATGTAAATTTTTATTTTTAGGAATCTGAAATTGGTGATCAACATTTGACTGTCATAGTTGCTATTATGTTATGAATGGTATTTTTCAGTATGTACTTCTTTAAAAGTATCTATTTACAAAATTGTTGGATCAGCAATGTTGAAGGAGCTATGAAGCAGAATTTCCACATTTAAAAATAATATCACAATTTTGCATTTTATAGTGTATGTTTTCAAAATGTTTGGGTCTGGTTTTAAAAATAAAAATGCTTCACATAGAAAAATATTCTACTGTAAAAGTATGTTTTTAAAATTTTCTCTCTTCTAATGTGACTGCATTTTTTTCTGAACAGATACCAAACTACTATAAAATAATAAAGAAACCAATGGATCTATCTACAGTAAAGAAAAAACTGCAGAAGAAACATTCACAACATTATCAGACGCCTGAAGATTTTGTAGCAGATGTTCGGCTGATCTTCAAGAACTGTGAAAGGTTTAATGAAGTATGTTAACTTCCAACCTGTAGAATTGTTTTGATGGATGAAAAAAATATATTCTGTGTCATTACACAGACTTTAATTACAAGTGTTTCCAAATTCTGAGTGTGGGATAGAAATAGTGTCCCATATGTAAGCTGTACAAAGATATGGCTGGGCACAGATTGAGCCTCAGACTTAGTCACTTATTATATACAGAGATGATAATGTAAATCGGATCCTGAGGACATGCTTGCTCTTCTGGTTCCTTAACTGATTTTAATAGTGAACCAATTAAATGCTGGGTTGCATGCACAAGCTGTTTGATGCCTCCTTTTTGTGGAGACATTGTCTTTTCAATAGCATATTGTTACCTAGCCCAAGCAGCAGAAAAGCAGGAATCCTCTTTGTGTGAATGATTTAATTGATATGTAAAAGCATTGAAAGCAATAGAAAACAAGATAGGTCATTAATAAACAATTTTACAATTAAATACATGGCATATTCATAGATTATCTTTAAATCTAGAGCATTTTGTGAATGATAGTTTGGAAAGTTGTAATCTTAAAATGAAGATTACATGAAGATTTTCATGTAATAAAATAATAAAGCAGGATTTAAACAAATGCACGGAGGCATGGGCTATCAGTCGCTAAAGGACTTACAATAGAGCAGGATTTGTGATGGAAATAGCTGTAGAATACCTGGCCTTCTGATGATAACTGAATAGCTGTTGTTTAAAAATGGACACTGAAGCAGATCAACCCCGTGACTGCTTAAATAGCATCTTTTAAAAGTTTGAAAACCATTCTGCAAGGCAGTCTGTTTGTTAGATTTCTTATTAATTGAAAGTTATCTTGCTAATTTAGGCAATTCAGATAATGAAGTTTTCTTAAAATAAAACAAATAATTAATGGTAATTTCAAATATGTAGAAAAAATGCTGAAATAATATGGTGTTTTTGAAACATCAAAAATATGGCATGTGAACCTAATGCGCAATATTTATGGGAAAAGAAATAATAGGCACCTAATATATTTTTTGACTCCAGGAAATTTGGCCACATTTAATCATACTTAAATTAGAGTTGTTAACATCTATAGAAAGGACTTGGATCCAGTCTTTATTATCTATATAATCTAAAACCATTATTCTATCTCCCATTGATTGCTGCCCGTCTTCCAGGTTTTATTTAAATAGGCTCAGAGACTCTTGAAAAAGAATCTGAATTTTCTATAGGAGAGAATTTGAAAACTTCAGTTTCATTTAAAGTGGGTTATAAACTTTGTCCTGGTTTGATATTAATACCTGCGTATAAAATTCTAATACTAAAATCTCAGAAATGTAAAAGTTTTTAATATTGAGTTACCCTAAGCAGTTGTAACTTTAATTTAAACTTGGATTGTAATAGGTGAGGTCGAAGTATTTTTCAAAATAAATTAATTTTTAAGAAAAATGAATGCACTCACAGTGAAAGGAAATTTTCATGGACAGATAAATGCAGTTAGAACAGACTAAAAAAGAAACTTGCCCTTTTTTCTTACTGCAGTTATCACATTTATATCATGACAAGAAGAACTGAACTGGAAGGTAGTGGGATAGCACTTTCTTGAGAAGAAATGACAAAGGAATTCTGATGGAAGAAATTACTGCCGACCATTTATAACACAATTATTCTATTTACTGTACAGCTCAATTTTGGATTTCTGTGCTTAGTATCAGTTTGGCAAAACTGATCATTTGTTAATGGATCACATACCCAAATTTAGCATTGGGACCTTATGAAGTGTCACCTCTGTGTCACAGTTTTTAGAAATTAATTGCCATCATGGCTGAGTTTCATCATCCATTCCTGTACAGTCTCATAACTTTAGAAGGGATTATAATTTCCTTTGTTTTGACTCTGGTATCCTTTTTAGATGATGAAAGTTGTTCAAGTTTATGCAGAAACACAAGAGATTAATTTGAAGGTAAGCTTTTCAGACCATGCACACTTGCTGAAGAGATGTTTATTACCAATTGGTGAATGTTACTATCTTTTTTACTTTGCAGGTTGATTCAGAAGTAGCACAGGCAGGTAAAGCAGTTGCATTATACTTTGAAGATAAACTTACAGAGATATACCCAGGCAGGATCTTCCAGCCTTTACCTGAATTCGAGCAAGAAGAAGATGATGCTGAAATAACTGATGATTCAGATGAAGATTTTATACAACCACGTAGAAAACGTCTAAAATCAGATGAAAGGCCGGTGCATATAAAGTAAACTGATTAAATGGACCCAAACTATTGTAAAAAAAAACATATTTAAATGTTCCTGGAATATTATCGTGGCTTTAGTGGCCATTTTATTGATAGTGTTCAGACAGTATTAGATTACAAAAAACATTTGTACAGAAACATTCTTGTCTAAGGGGGAAAAGCTTTCAACTTCTGTTATTGCTCTTGTGTTTTGTGGTGTGTGGTTTTTTTTTGTGTGCTGGATTTTTCTTTTACTTTTTCACTCCTTCATTTACAGAAGTTTGAGATTATTAACATTCATACCAGAAACAAGTTTTTATATGATGACATTTGTATGAACAATGCATTTTTGTCACTACCTAATAACTATTTCTGTAGGATTGGACCAAGACAAGTCATATTTCACTTTCATACCGGGTTGTGGTTTAAATTCTAAGCAACCTTTCTCTTCATGTAACCAGAACTGCTGGTTGTGTGATTTTCTTTTCTTTTTTTATTTTTGAAATTCAACATCTTATCCAAGTGATAATGCAAATATCATACTTCGTTGGGTCAAATAGCCAGGCTCTGCAGTCTTTTACTATGTATAGAAGTATCATAACATCATTAAATCATCTTGAATTTGAGAATGCAGGAGTGCGAGTTCTTCATATGTGCTTTATTGACTTTTGGTTGCAATTCATGTTTTTAAGTAGGATTCATGGTATTAAATGGAAGTCCCATGCACAATACACCTCAGCACCATTTTTTTTTTGGTATTTTGTCTATTTCTCTCCCTTTTTAAGGCAGGATGTTGGCTACAAAACCAACTAAAATATAGATTTTAGTACTTTCAGAACTAGCCTATGATGTTAATAACTGGTGACTGTCCAGTCTTCCCTACTAACAGTTTCTGATAGACTGCTATCAGTAAACTAGTAACTTTGTCAACTACCAAATGTGTAAAATTTCCTGTATTCACTCTGTCTTATTTGTAAATAATGGTACTGTAAATTCTTTCAGGCAGCAACATTTGCTGGACTGTTTTTAAGCTAATATGTATTCTTACTAATGTTCCTAATCAAGAACAGATTTATAATATGCTCTTTATTTCTTAAGCAGTTCATAATTCGAAGTTCTATATTATTTTGTTAGATCTATTCAGTTTTCTTCAGAAGCAGCTTAAATTAAAGAGAATAATGTGCCCTTTCAGGCTAAGTTACTTGTCTATTCTTAAATCTAGAAAATGGACCAGCATATCAGACAAGTAACTAGTTGAATAATAATATGCAGTTGTCCGTGCATAACAAAGCTCTTTGAAGACAAGAAAAATCTGCATTATTGTAATTCAATGTTGAACAGGTAAAAATCCTTATATGCTTGGCGTAGGTCTGTATTAAACTATTTCAAACCCTTATATAGAATATTTTTATGCCTGTTTCAAAAAGGCAAACTATACGGAGGTAACCAAAACATAAGCTTTACTGTGACATTAAGTGTATTCATTATGGCCAATAGTTCACAGTATATGAAGAATTGATCTATACAGTAGAGTTGAATAGTTTCTATTATACAATGTATTCCCAGTGATTCCCTAAAGAGTTTTGATTCAAATGCCTGATTTCATTTTCCCTGAAAGAGGCAGACAGGATGGTTCTCTAACATGAAAGTAATTAAAGATATTTGTGACTTTAATTCACTTTCTTAGATAAACAGTATATTAAAAATGAAAGGAGTCCAGGGATTTATTTTCACAAAAGGTTTTATTTAACAAATCAATTCTAAATTGTCTGTTTTATGAATATATATTAGTCTACATTGTGACCAAATTAAATTTAGAGAAGTCAGTTCAGAGAGATTGGAAGAAAGTTTCATGATCTTAGCTGTCGTTTCCAAATATAAAAGGCAACATTCTAACTGGACTGTGTGATGTTTTCTATATATAATGTTATTATCCTTTTTTCCAAACGTAGAGATGAGATTACTCAGCTTGAGAGATCTAATATACAGGTAATCAGCATAGCCTAGTTTGAGTGTCACTTTTTATTTACAATTAAAAATATGAGGGTGAATGGGAGGGTGTTCCCTCTCTGTGTGTGCACTCTCCGACAAGTTCCCACAAAATATCCACCAACGCACTTATTGCAAGCATCAAATGCAGGAACAAAATGCTAAATAACCATTGGATGAAATAGTATTTCTTATGTATACTGAAGTTCTTCGTATCTCAATTTATAATGAATGAAACTATTTCTTACTTAAATATATGCAGATTCCTTTCTGCAAAAGAGAACTAGTATTGAGCTAATTTAATTTTTTTTCTATTCTGAAACTGCAATGGAAAAGTAATAGATTTTAAGTGTATTAAAATTGTATGAATATCTTTTTACTTTTTTGCAAAAACATAATTTGAGACATTAAATTGATTATCTGCTACCTGAAACATAGTGGATAATAACATTCTGCATAGACTCTATATAAATTGCTAGAGTCATTTCTTGAAGAATACATTCATAGATGGAAATGATTTGCAGTCTTGATCAGCTTTTCCCAGTGATGGTAAGAAGTATATCACAAAAGAACTTCTGCCACATGTACAGCTGAAAAGAAGCCTGTGTTTGGCATATCGCAGGCACCTGTGCAATTATTGAGCTACACCGGGTTTGAAAACATAGTTTATTTTGGAGTATGTTCTTCATATATCTACTTTCTAGTGGATAATGGGGCTTTCCTTGCATGTGAAATGGATTTATTACCTGGGCTTCATAAATTACAATGTACGGTAACTTACATCTGATATGGTCCCAAAATATTTTGTCATATAATTTGACTCTTAAACTATGACTTCAAATACTCTTGCTAAAAAAGAAAACAAAAACCACTTTCCCTGGTTGTATAGGTTCCAAACATTTAAGTTAATCCAAAGAAGAAAAAGGCAGCTTACTTTGAAACAGGAAGGATAACAAGTGTACAGCGTGCTGATTGTGGACTTCTCAATTACCTCAGCAGGTCCCCTGCCTTGTACTTACTAGTGATTAGTGTTAGTTTAACAAGCTAAGTATGTTCAGGTCTTACTTAACTGTGCCCTGCAATTAAGTGTCCTATCATATACTATGAACGCTGATTTACTATCCAAAAAAGGTGACTTTGCCCCTAGCTTTTAAAGTAGATACTGTATGCTGTAAAATGTAGATAGCCTTTTTCATGAGAAAAATTCCCATTAATAATATTTGAGGTGGCATTGATGGCGTACTCAACACTGGATAGAAGAGCAGAATGTTTTATAAACATTTCTGCAAGCCACTGCATCAAAGTAGTATTTTTTAACAAATCACCCCAATTTGCCATTCTGTTGTATAATGTAGTTTTATTAGCCAGTCCCATTTACGTGAAAATTATGGCAACACTATCTTGAAGTTGAAAATGTTACGTGCTGGATGTAGGCTTTCTCTCTTTCTTTTTCCACTTCTCCTTAGCAAAAAAGCAATAAAACTGCTTTGTCTGTTGCCTGTTTAGCATGGCAGGAGTCCATTTCCTTTGGGTAGTGGTTTTATAGGAAAGTTTTTGTATGTGTATCACCCAAGTCTAGCTTTTAACAAATAAAGTGTGCAGTTATAGTGTGGCATTTTATTTTAAAAATTGGGGAAAGTTAACATATTTTTTTAAGAAGTAGGTGTTTCAGTAAATAACGGAGGTACTTTTTTAAAAACTTTATATGCCACAATTTACATAGACCTATTTCAAAGTAATTCATAAGATTGTGATTTTGGATATGACCACCACTTCTTTGCTTCAGTGATGCATGTGCAGTAACTCCACTCATTTGTTGGTTTTTGTGTCCGCCTATCTGCTAGTCTACTTTTAAAATGCATCCTAATCAAAATTGTTTTGAAAAATTGAAGTTATTTTGATTTCTTAATTTAGTAGCTGATTGACAATGATAACACACAACTTTTCTCTTTTCTATTCAATTCTTTTTCAAGTAGGGAGCTGCTCTTTTCTTTTAAAATGATCTGTGACTTTGTATAAACAAATTCAAAGAATTTTATAGATCTCTCACACGTTTCAGCATTCCCGTAGTGCGAACATAAATTTTGAAATGGAAAATGATGCATGTTAAAAGGCCTGCCAATGTAGGCGTTTGTTAATTCAAAATGCCATTAAACATGTATATATGAGGTCGATAAAGATTTGTGCAATTGAAAGCCTGTTTTAATTTTATATGTAAACATACAAATCAAAGGATTCAATTCCCAATATTCTTTCTTTCTGGTAATTAAAACTGGTACTTTTTGCACATAGTTAACTTTACTGATTCTTTTTAAAAAGTGCTGTTTCTGTGGTATTGTATTCTCTGAATAATATTTAATTTTTTTAACAAGTTAACGTTTCTAATTGTTCAGTTCCTGTGTTTTTTGGCTGATGTGTAATAAAAGCATTTTTCTTTACATGATTATTTAATACATTTAGCAACTTGTAAATATTTCTTGTTAAGTGCTCTGAAATGTGGTGTAGCAATTGTATTAGAACAGTTTTAAAAAGCATTGTTTTGAAAACCACTTTGTTTTGGTTATTTCTATTAAATTAGAAAAGGAAGAACTTTTCAAATGAGTATTGTTTGTAAATTCAAGATCTCCCTAGACCTATTGATACTGTTTTATTTGATAAATTATTAGCATGGGAAAATTATGAAAATTTGGCTAACATCTACACAGAGTCTTAAGAATAAGGGTTATGATTTAACATTACTAAATACACACACAAGCCTTCTACAATATCTCAATATGATGGATATAATTCATCTAAACATCAATTTAAACATGTATACAGAAATAAATCCTCAATGTACATATTATGATGTTTTGTTTTGGAAAAGGAATGAGATTGAAGAGATAACATTTTCTCAGTTATTAAGAAAAGACACATTTTCCATCTTTCTTCTGCCCTTTCACTTTGAATATTGTATTCTACAATATTAACTGTCCTGTGTTTTATTCACCAGTTTTGTACCTGAGCGTAAATAGATGAACTGATGTTGAAGGTTATTTGTGTATTTCATTTAATTATGATTGATACAGAGACTATGGATGATAAGAATGGAAGTGTTTATAGAAACTAAGCAATGTTGCCACACTGCTTAATGAAATGTGAAGAGCTTGATTTGCAAATTAGCTTTGTTCCTTGCTATGTTACCTCGTGACATATGGATTTTTGCTTGTATGTGTTTGGAAGGTCTGTTTTCACAAATGAATATATGCTTAGCCACTGTGCAGTGCGAACAATATTGGTTTTGCATAATTAACTCCTATCTGGAATCCATAAGTCCAAGATCCAAACTTCACTATCAGACTGACTACCATGCTGAATTTGTTATCTGGGACAAATAGGTAGTGTTATGAGTTGCTCAGATGGGAAGTGCAATCCATTTTTCTCTTTAAGAATCAAGAATAGGGTTTATTCCTTATCAGCCCATCTGCTCTCTGCTCTGCCCTGGTATTTGGTTTAGCTATCTTGGTGCATTGGATTTAGTGATTTCATCCTCTTGTATTGTCTCAGTTAACTTCTTGAAAAGAAATACACCTCTTGTAATTTTTTATGGAGAAGTTGGAATGTTAAATCTTTTGAATGTATAGTCTTTTTCTTTATATACTCTCCACGTAGTATCTTTTTACTGCTAGTGAGTTGTATGTGTTTGTATTCCACAAATGGGCAAACTACATACCAGCAAACAGATCTTTTTGGTTGTTGGGTTACCATATTGCGAGCTCTGCAAGTGGAAAGAGGATAAGATAGAAATAATATAACATTCTTTATTAGGATGATACTTCAGTTTTGGCATCTTTTGTGGTGAAAGAAGATAGTTATGTTCATGAAAAGAAGAACTTTCCGAGAAAAAGTATTTCCATTTAAACTATGATTGGGAAATAAAGTTTGAATTACTGCCATATACTAAAAGCAAAGAAGATGGCTGGAGGCCATTCTCCTTATTGTTATCTTTGTTAAAACATCAATAATTGCATATCTGAAGAGACTAGAAGGGTTTACTGGAGTATACAAATACTTTGGCCACCTAATGAGAAGGAAGGACTCACTGGAGAAGAGCCTAATGCTGGGAAAGATTGAGGGCAAAAGAAGGACGGTAGTGAATGAGATGGCTGGATGAAGTCACTGAAGCAGTAGGCGTGAGCTTAAACGGACTCCAGAGGATGGTTCAGAACAGGAATTCCTGGAGGAACATTGTCCATGGGGTTGCAATGGGTCGAACACGACCTCGCAACTAACAACAACAACAACAAATATATAAGGTTGCCTTTTTCAAACAATACTTTTGTACTAGCTGCATTTAAAGTCTGTAAACTCCGTAACAAACATATAATGGAATAAACACATTGCCAAATATTAGAGAGGAGGTAAGGTAGCTAGTGAGATTAAAAAAACTATTAGAGCTAAGTCTCTTAAGTATTTTGCCAACAGTAAGGATGCTATGATATAATAGGCCAGTGATGGCGAATCTTTTGGTTCGCGTGCCAAAAGGGGGGGAGCGTAGGGGGGGGAGAGCACATGCGTGCTCACATCCATAATTCCATGTGCCCTCCCGCGCATGCACGCGTGACTCCCCATGCAATGTCACACCCGTTTTTCGCTCTCTCCAGGCTTCAGAGCCTTTCTAGGAGCCTGGGGAGGGCGAAAACTGCCTCCCCCCCGGAGGCCAGAAATGGTCCCTTTCCCAACTTCCAAAAGTTGGCAAACGGGCCATTTCCGGGTGGGGAAGGCCATTTTTGCCCTCCCCAGGCTCCTAAAAATGCTCTGAAGCCTGGGGAGAGCAAAAAAATCGGACTTACGGTCCAACCGGAAGTTAGCAAATGGGCTGTTTCTGGCCTCCGGAGGACCTCCAGGGGGGTGGGGAAGGCCTTTTTTGCCCTCCCCAGGCTCCTAGAAATGCTCTGGAGCTTGAGGAGAGCAAAAAACAGGCCTTCCCCACCCCCTCCAGAGGCTGGAAACAGCCTGTTTCCCAACTCCCAGTGGGCCCAGAAGGCCGGAAAATCAGCTGGGGACCTGAACTCGCATGCCCACCAATATGGCTCTGCATGCCACTTCATCACTGTAATAGGTCCTTTCCCCAGATTTCTTTGGCTAATCTCAGAAGATAGAAAAGCATCAGAGATTATATTCAAGTTCATATTGAAGGATTAGAAATCTCAATTTGACATATATAAGATAAAAAGTGTAATGCCTTAAGGCACATTGGAAAACTTTCTGAAAGGAATGTACAGCCTGTAACGTTGTTTAAACATTAGGGGGGAGGTGGAAAATTACATTGCATAATCAGTTCCATAACTTCTGCACTGAAGACCACAGAAAGGATCTTTGGAACGATATTGGCCCCCTCGGTTAAGTAAGTTTTATTAGATTGTAACAGAGTGGTGCAATGGCTCAGTGGTTAAGACGCTGGACTTATTGACTGGAAAGCCGACAACTTGGGTTCGAGAGCCGAGCATCGCGTGATGAGTTGAACTCCCGTCCTTGCCCTAGCTCCTGCCAATCTAGCAGTTTGAAAGCATGCAAATGCGAGTAGATAAATAGTTACCACTGTGGTGGGAAAGTAATAGTGCTCTGTGACATCATGCTGGCCACAAGACAACGGAAATGTCTTAAGACAAGGCTGGTTCAATGGCGCTTGAAGCAGATGAGCACCGCCCCCTATAGTCGGCAACTACTAGCAGAGTAAAACTGCAGGGACACCTTCAGTTTACAACAATAGTACTGCTATTTGGATCACTTAGGAAGGGTGGTATGTAAGAATGCTTCATATTTTGTTAGATCTTTCAAAATACAAGATAATTCTGAAAATGAGCACTAGTTTGCTATTATGAATATTATAATATTTAAGCTTTGGCTGTATGCAGGATTCCCGTTTAGGTGGTTCCTAATAAGATGCATAACAATGTGCTATATAGTTGTATGATGATAAGTTGTTCTGTTGCTCTAAAGCAAAGTGAATTGGAGAAATATGAAGCAATTATAAACTCCCCTAAATAACCATTGTAAAATATGGAAATGAAATGGGATGATTAATCTTTGACCATTTGTCTTCTTCCAATTGTTTTTTCTCAACAGTTCATAATTACCTATTTATTAAGTTTTGTTATAGCAATAATTTAAGAAAATGAGGATGAAGAATAAATGCCATAAATTGTTATCACTTTCTCCAACTACTGAGCAACACGTCAGTTGCTATTGAATTTAAAAATATTAAAAATGTATAGTAATGTATAATTAAATCCAAACTGATTATATGGCATCTATTGTGGGAAATTACAGTAAGTGAGAACACACTGAATATTAATATCATTCAACTGTTAATATGTGTACTTCACAACTGTTAATATTATGGCGTAAACTATATGCTGGTGCAGTGGTCACCAACCAGTGGTCCGCGGACCACTGGTAGTCTGCGAAAAAATTTTGGTGGTCCGCAGAGAAATCTTTGCATTTCTCTCGAGGAGCCCGGCCGAAGTTCCCGGGCCTCTTGCGCTTCAGCACTTTGACTCCCAGGGACAGGATGGGGTCCTTCAGGCAGTTAGCTTGGCCACCTGTTAGCGGAGAGAAGCGCACGGGTCAACCCTAGCTTTGCTGTCCATTGCAGCTAGAAATCTCAAATGTGGCCAAGAATGAACATTTCTCTTGTAGCCAGCCTGGACACTAGATCATCCCCCTGCAAACTCTCGTCTCTCGAGCGCTTGCTGAAGTGGCACGGGAAACTTTGGCCGGACTCCTCGAGAGACGAGAGTTTGCAGGGGCCCAATCTAGTATCCGCAATGGACAGCAAAGCTAGGGTTTACTCCAGCTGCTTCTCTCTGCTGTAGTGCTTCCCAGATGTGGTTTACCGCTCTGAGCCCCAAGCAACAGGACATGAGGGCTGCCTTGGCGCCACCAGCTGGCGCAAATATACCATGGTGAAGGCAGAATGCTGATGCCGTGCAAATGCAAGTAGCACTTTGCTCCCGCACCTTCCAGCCATTGCCACCGCCACTTCGGTGCCCACCCCCAGCCGCAACAGCACCATTATCTTGTAGGGCTGCGTTCCTTTTTGCATGTTGCACCATCTGCAAAGTTGCACATTGCACTTGCCACCCCCTATGGCGGAGATTTCCAGCCCCACCACGGGTCGGTCCCATATTCGAGAGCTGTAGTAGTCACAGGAGAGACTACTTGGTCATCCTGGAGCAGCTCCTCCACCCTGGTGCAAAATATACGGCCTCCATTGTTCCCGACTGGTTCCCCGTATTGAATCCCCCCCAAAGCACTCTTCCCCCTTCCACTTTCTTTCGTTGGGAGCACCTCCAAACGTGTCTGTTTTAAGCAAGAGAGGGAAGCCTCGTCCCCCATCCCTTCTCCTAAAAAGGCTGCTTTCAAGGAGGTGGGATTCTTGCTCCTCTGATTGGCTGGCGGCAAAGTGTCCCGTGCGCCCAAAAGCCCGGGGTGAAATGGCTTTTTGGCCCGTTCGGCGAAGGGGCCAAGGAGAAAAGGCAGCGCTGGATTGTTTGGGGGCGGAAGGCTGGGGACAAAACAGGCACGGCCGAGCGGAGGAGGAGAACAGTCCCATTCCGAGATAAATAGGCTCAGAGAATGGGATCTCTCTCTTTTGTATCCCTCTAGAAAAAATATCTAATGCAACTGTCTCATTTTAGTAAGCTTACAAAGACACATACATTTATCTACTCACTCTACATACATAAGGCATATACATGCCTTTTATAATGTAGTATGTAACATAGAAATGGACCTGGCAAAAATGGGCCCATTACATCTTTTAATGAAATCAAGACTGAACTCAAGAATATGCACAGAGCGCAATAATAATACCCTGTTTCCCCCCAAATAAGACATCCCCTGATAATAAGCCCAATTGGGCTTTTGAGTGCATGGCAATAAGGCCAAGAGCTTATTTCAGGGTTCAAAAAAATATACGACAGAGTCTTATTTTCGGGGAAACACGGTATAAACTCTGCAACTAACCAATCAAAAAGCATGGGTGGCATTTTAAAACTACAAACAGACTAATCTAATTCATAAGAATACAATGATAGGAACATAAGCAACACCAAGCTTACCAACCAAACCAAGTTGTTTTTTGTATTTTGGTGACAGACCAAGAACATACATAGAGTGCAATAATAATAAGTCCAGTCCCCCTCACCCGCCCCCAAAAAAGTACCCAGTGGGTAGTCATTATCTGGATCAATAGATAAAAGTTTTTGGCTTTGGACACCTGGAAGGATATATGCCTTTCATCTCCCCTGTTTCAATGACTGGGTCCCTGCATCAACTTATGCAGGTAGAAGCCTTGTGAAAGAAGTTATAAAGGGTCACATGAGGAAGATGCTGATTTTTGACCCTCATAGAGGTCATCATGACATTTTTCTCTTGGCGTACGCCAGTTTTGAAATTCCCTAAATTGGCCCATGGCCCCAACAACAACAAAAAACACCAATATTTTATAAACTTTTGGCTTTATTCCGAGAAAATATTTTGATTGTTCCTTTTTTCATGAGAGTATATAAATAATGTTTCCTCCTCAACCTATCAAACTATGTAAGTTGTCAAACCACTTGAAATTTTGAATCCCTTTTCAAAGTTTGCAATTGTGGCTATCTCAGATCAAGTTTTTGCTATTTTATCTTTAGCTCTTGTCTTTGAGGTATGTGATACAAACTCAGGAAATGGATGTGAGATGTCATGGGTTCTTTTGGACCTGAAGCAAGATACTGACCTTTTCTTTTCCTTCTTTCTCTCTATTTTTTTTTTGGCAGATCTGAAGATAAAAAAATATTGAACTGTTTTCTGAGAAACAGTTTCTTATTTGTAGTGTTCTTATTTTACTTCTTTATTCTATAGTGAATCATGCAGTCTGGTTTATAACACATTTGATAATAAATGCTGAACACTTTTTTTCCATCAAAAGAGAGTTTCCTTGCAGTCACATTTTATTTATTAGACAACTAGCAAAAGTGTTTATGAGAGGGAAAGAATTAATATATTTCTTCACTGTGTCAAGATTTGGGACACGGAAATGTTTGCTTCTTGGAAGTAGTTAAAAAGGTAAATTCAAGAAGGAGACAATGTGAATAACCAGAAATAAGAGGTTTCCCTCACTTTATACGCATTCACTAATATGTGAATTTACTATTATGAAAGTGATAGTTTTTGTCCAGGAATTCACTTTATTATGAAAAAAAATTCTCATTTGGGATTTGTGCCAGCATAGCACTTTGCTGGTCCAGAAATAGGCCAAGATTTCTTCCCATCATTTGAATATTTTCCCACTAAAATCACTCACTCATACATCACGTTGTATAGTTGTTCTAGCTGTGTCTCCTCAATTACTTCTATACGTGGAATACTTACTACATTTACTATGGAGTCAAAATGTCCACTGACATATTTTGCAATCCCTTTACCCAAAATGAAAAGGAACACCCCCCCCCTCGCTAAGATTGAAAGCGAAGTTGGATATGTTACATTGCATCGAAGCTGATGAAGAAGCCTCAATCCTAGGATGTGTTTTTAACCTGGGTGAATTTACTGTTGGCAACATAACAAATGGTGACAATAACATTTGTAGTGCTGTGAAGCATTGTGCCTCTTTATTTGCCATTGGATATGAGAAATTAGGCTATAGAAAAAAGGAGAAAATACTTTCACTGTATACAGAACATGAGGCAAGGACAAAAATACATTTGAGCAATGTAGTGCTTAAGACTAAGGTTTTAAAATGTATTAGTACATTTGTCAAATGTACAAAATTTGATACCAAATGCCTGCAAGCCCCCCCCCCCCCCCCCCGGTTCAATGCATCACTTTATGCATGTTTTTTAATGCAAGGCCGTGGGGAGAATGCAAACCTAGCACGAAGTGTGGGAAACTTGTAGGCATATGAGATGCTACATGAGATTGCTCTTGGAAGTTCCTTAATTAAAACACAAAAGGGGAAGTCCCAAAGGTGCATTTTCCAAAAGGCAACTGGACTTTCTTGTTTTTTTCCTTTGAAAATGTTTCATTTCTCATCCAAGAAGCTTCACTGATCAGAAAATGCTGTTTGCAATCAAGCTGCATTTTGGATACACCTCAGAGTAAATCCCCTCTCTTGGGGTTTAGGACAATGCTTTGTCTGGGAGCTAGTAATGTTCCCATGTGAAACTATCGTACAAGTCATCCGACTTACATATCTGATGAAAATAAAAAAGCTCAGAATTGTGCTTATGTCTGCTATAATGAGGATGAACATTTCCAGACTCTGGAACCTGAGAATTAAAGCTACTATGCTACTATTTCTTCCTGTTGGACTATAATGAAAATTACTTGTTTTTTTACCCCTTCTGTTTTATTGGAATTTGTGCACCACAAAGCTACAATATGCCAAATGCTTATCTGTGCTTACTTTATGTCCCTAGGACCTGAGATGCTGATTTGTTGGATATTATAGCTAGAAGTTCCATTTCTGTTGATCATTGAAGCATTTACTTGTTGCAAATACTAATTGTACAGCAATTGTTTCCAGCATGTCCGCAATTCTTTCTGACTGGTAGATGCCCAGAGGCTTTTCATCAGAAAGATATGGAGGGATTTCAGTTTGAACAGCCTAATTGTGCTGAGTATTTCAGAAAAAGTGAAAACTGGCAACTGCCTTTAGTTTTGTTTAGATATATGGTGGTGCATGGAATTGTGTGGTGAATCAATCACTCACATTGGCCTCAGCAATTGGCAAATAAATATTTGCCATGCTGATTCAGAATGTGAATAATCTTAGAAGTTATACTATTATCCTAATCACAATAAAACAAATCCCAATCAGTCAATCAAACTACTTCTGGAAGTTCATAGGCTTCTCATAGCCGAGAACAAAATCTTGGAGAAGGCAGGTCTTTGACATGATTAGATAGCGTTTATCTGAGCTGCTAAGAGTTGCCCATAGTACCCTGTTTCCCCCAAAATAAGTCATCCCCTGATAATAAGCCCAATCGGGCTTTTCAGTGCATGGCAATAAGGCCAAGCGCTTATTTCAGCGTTCAAAAAAATATAAGACAAGGTCTTATTTTCGGGGAAACACGGTAGTTGTAAAGATTTCTTTTCTCAGTGCAAGAATCCAATCATATTTTTGTTTGTATTGTATTTCTGTTTGATATTCTACCCCCAGAAGGGCTCCTGAGACCAGAAAAAGCCATTAAGAATGGTCACGAAAAGACAGCCATTGTCAGCCAGCCATATTTCTTTGTAATGCCTGAATGAAGAGAAGCAAAAGGCAGCCTAAATTGGTGTTTGAATGCAGTGATGGGCTGGATGACGACCAATAAGCTGATGCTGAACCCAGAAGGTGGAAGTACTGAGCAAATTGCTGACTTTAGGGGCTCTACTCCTGTTGTCACATTATCTCTTTATGTTGGTAACTTCCAGCCATTAATTCTACCTATTTTTGTTTTCAGTGATTCTTCCTTCCTGTTTTACCAAGTTTTCTTCTGTTTTGTATTCTGTTTTACTCTTTCCTTCTGAAAATGTTTCAATATTTTAATGGAAAATAGAATGAAAAAAGAGCTGACTTTTGCTGCAAGCTGTGCTGTTGGTACATCTTGTAGTAAATGGAGGTTGCTGTACAGTGAAGGATGTTCCCACATAAATCTCTGTACCTGTTGTAAGTTAGTGATGGATGAGATTGAATCACTTCAATCTCTTGTTTTTTCATCTCTTCCATCACTGTTTTGTAGAAGGTATTGTAGTTTTCTTTTCCTTAACTGTATCTCTGTCTGGAAAGAAAATGAATCCAGGAAAGTTTCTGACTTGGAAATGTCACAGACTTTTGCAACTTCCAGATTACTTTTTAGTTAGAAAATTCATTAATGAATCATTATATGGGATAAAGTCTGGCAGAGCCAGGGGGAGAGGTAAAAAGAGGGATCAGTTTAGAGTTGTTACATAGCCACAAACAAAGTCCAGCTTCCCCTGATTGGTGTTAAACCTTATTTAACTCTAACCAAATGTTGTCCATTAGTTGAGAAGATGCCTGTGCATAGATCATGTAGCAATAAATCAATTAAACTGGACCTTCATGTGTGGATCTGGTCTTTAGCATCTGACACATTAGGTAGAAGGTATTTTTCTCCTTTCTAATAAATATTTTGATTAAGCTTTTCATTCACTTTATTTCATAGATAAATATTTTAGCAAGCTTTATTCTTTGTTTGCAGCAATATTTCCAAGCCTGGTCAACTTCAACATGAGTTGACTCCATTCCTAGAGTTCTCAGCAATAGTCATGCTGACTGAGGAATTCTGGGAGTCGAAATCTACACATCTAGAAGCTGGCAAGATTAAAAAACATTGTTTTAGATCATGAAGCTTAAGGCCTCCTGTTATTTCAAGGTTAAGGATGATAACTTTTTTTCCCCGTAAAAGCATATGTTCTAAGCCAGGGGTCGGCAACCTTAAACACTCAAAGAGCCACAAAAGTTCTAACCGGAAGCCCCCCCCTTCAATTCTGGAGCCGACCAGAAGTCCGGTTCCCCCACCATAGAGTCTCCTCCTAGCGAGGTGTCCTTTTTCCTCTACCTGTCCTAACCGAAAGTCCTATCAATTGTGGAGCTGACTGGAAAACCCGCCCCTTGCCATAGAGTCTCCTCCTGGGCGCCCTGCTTCCCCCCACCCTAACTGGAAACTCCTCTCAAAATTGTGGTGCCGACCGGTGACAGGGAGCCGCAGCAGAGGGATGAAAGAGCCACTTGCAGCTCCAGAGTTGCAGGTTGCTGACCCCTGTTCTAAGCACATTTATCTACAATATCGAGAGCTGAGATCAGTGCCTTTATTTCTAACCAGCTATATATTGCTTCAACTTTCTTACAATATAAATTGAGGGTTGCATTTTTACTTAATTAGGAAAAACAGTTTGGTATGGGTTCCTTATTCAAGAATTAAAATAGTTTTAAAAGGCTTGTAAAATTACCATCAGGAAGAAAAAAGATTCTGAAGAATTAGCTTATAGTTCCTAATGTGATCTCCTTTTCTCATACTTTAACTATTAGGTATTATTAAAGGTAAAGGTTCCTCCGCACATGCGTGCTAGTCGTTTCCGGCTCTAGGGGTGGTGCTCATCTCCGTTTCTAAGCAGAAGAGTCAGTGCTGTCAGAAGACGTCTCCATGGTCATGTGGCGGGCATGACTAAATGCCAAAGGCGCACGGAGCGCTGTTACCTTCCTACCAAAGTGGTCCCTATTTTTCTATTTGCATTTTTTACATGCTTTCGAACTGCTAGGTTGGCAGAAGCTGGGACAAGTAACGGGAGCTCATTCCATTATGTGGCATTAGGGATTCGAACTACTGAACTGCCGACCTTCTGATCGACAAGCTCAGCGTCTTAGCCACTGAGCCACCGTATCCCTTTCTAGTTATTATTAGGCCAACACAAATGTTATAAAATAATTTGTAATTCTTTGTATTCACTAATATAAATTATCAGCAAAACATTTCATTTCATTTTACTTGGAATTCAGTCACTGTCATTTCAACTCTGTTAGCCTAACGAAACATAAAGATTTAAACAATATATAAAGAAGGGAGAACTATTTAACAATTTAGGTTGTAATATATCTATATTTTATGTACAGTCTGTGACTACTTCTGGAAAATATCACTGAGGATTTTCTGATTTTGTAATCTGTTGAACTTTAAATGCCAATACAGGTAATTCTGTTTCCTCAGAAGTTTTATCTCCTACTAATCAGAATGCAGACTGTACTGGTGATAATACACACCAGATGGTGCTATATGCTATAGTTTACTCTGAATGGAGATTATGTGTGAATTTATGTATATATCATGTGAGGGACAATAGATGGAATTTCTACATAATAATTTTTTATCCTTCAGCATAATCTGTGAACAGGTTCTAACACCTGCTATTTAGCCTTGTTTTTCATTTTATGTAAAAAAGGAAGAAAATGAAAGAAAGCGCACAAACATATTTGATATACTAAACCAAAGCAGACTTTAAATCAGATTATTTATTAAAAAGGGGATTCATTGCATAAACAAATCCATGCAGTCCAAATATACAAATAGTTCTTCAAATGAGATTCTCAATGGTAAAATGCTTGTTCATATAAAGGAACAGAAATGAATTCTTCAGATCATTGTGTAATTGACTGGGAATGGATTGCAGTTTTATTTTGCTTTCTCTTATGCAATCATAAAAGCCTGCAATATCTAATCTAGTGCATTCCAATAATTACTTCTAAATAACTTTTATGAGCTTATTTATTTTAAAAATGAGAAAATACCAACAGTAAATGGGTACAGATTTATTAAAATCATCATTAAAATTGCCCCCAGTAAGTGCTGCAAAGTTAAAAAAATAATTTCACAACAGACAGCTGGCAAAGCTCCCAGGACAGGATATGTTACCACCATAAATGTTTAAGGCATTGTCTGTCAGCTATGCTAACCTCCATGTTTATTTATATCAATGCCACTGGGCAAAATCCTGTGGGTTGGAAAAACAGTGTGGTAATCCAATATTTAAAAAGGGAGATTTCACAAACCTCCTAACTTTTGCCCTATAGTTGACATAGAGTGCAAGCCAGTGGTGGGTTCCTACCGGTGCGGTCTGGTGCGTAGCTCCGGTAGGGAGCGGCCGATTGCGCAATTTGTGCACGACCGCTCCAGTGCCGTCTTCGCCGGTCCGTCGCGCACATCGCCATCTTTTAAAAATAATTTTTGGGCTTTTTTGCTTCTGCGCAGAAGCAAAATCTCGCCAAAATCTCTCTCTCTCATGCGTCCCCTCGCAAAATTTCAATGAGATTTTGCTTCCGTGCATGCACAGAAGCAAAATCATGCGAGGGGCACGCACGCGTACAAACATGGGGATGCACGCGCAGCGCACTGGTAGCAACAGAGGAGCAACCTGCCCCTGGTGCAAACTATATACAAGGTATCTTTTAAACAGTCTGATTCATTGAGAGGATACTAGGTAGATTAGCAGAAGAACAAACAGGCATCAGAAAGGATCCATATCCTTAGATCAATGATTCACTTTACAATATCTGATTCACAAATCAATAAATGGACCCTCAAAATGGCCTCAAATGGATCTTCAAAATCAATGCAGAATGAATTACTTTAACTAACATATACAGATTATATGAAGACACTTACACGGAAGTACAGATAAACCAAAACAGCTCCCTAACAAAGCAGATAAAAATTACAAAAAGTGTCTGCCAGGGCTGTATACTGGCTCCTTTTCTGTTTTATATAAGCAACGTTGTAGAAGAGCTTAATAATCCTTCCATTTATATTCCATCAACTGGAAGAAAAAAAGTTCCTATATTATTGTATGCAAATGACATGGTACTCATGTCGACAATATTAATTGGAATGGAAATAATCTATTCAAATGTCAGAATTTGGCACTTTTTCTAGGAAAGAATACTTACAGATAAATTGTTCCAAAACTAAGATAGTAGTATTTGCTAAAAGATCAAAGAGAACTAGATGGACCCTAGATGGTAAGGAACTTGAACAAGTGCTTTGTTCAAAGGTGCTTTTTCTAAAAGGCAATTGGGCTTTCTTGGGTTTTTTTCTTTGAAAACATTTTGCTTCTCATCCCAGAAGCTTCTTTGGCCTGGTGGACACTTTTTGTAATTTTTATCTGCTCTGCTAAGGAGCTGTTTTGGTTTATCTGTACTTGCATGAAAGTCCAGTTGCCTTTTGGAAAACCATGACCCGGATGATTGAGAATCTCCATAGGCAGCAAGTGAAGTTATTTAAGTATTTGGGCATCCAGTTTACTAAAACACTACCACGAAAAGCACATATATCATCAACAAGAACAATGGCCATGAGATCAATGCGAGTTATTTGATCTTTCTGCCAAAAGGAGGACTGTGCTTAAGACCTTTCTGGAGAAAACAATATCATAGTTGACATATGGGGCTTTGAGGTTTCAGTAATCTGGAAGAATCAGAAATGGTCCAGAATAAAGTCATAAGATCAATCTTAGCCTTACCCTCAGGTATACTAACAGCAATGTTGAGATTAAAAGTGGGCTTTCCATCAATAAATGTAAGAGTTAGGAGAGTAATAATGTTATATTATAGGAGACAAGTTCTCATGCCCAATACATAGTTGGCAAAACAATGCCTCCACAAACAATTTAACAGTAATAGATGGACGAATTTGTGTCTAAAATGACTCTCACAATTCTCCCTAGATCAGGAGCCATTGAGTGACATAAATCATCATATAGTACTGAGGGACTACTTATTTTTTAAAGATTTTAAAGAAGATAGAGAGCAACTTCAGCTTAAGGTGGCTAAGTGGTATCAATATTTTAAAGAAGGACCAGGAGTGTAATATTTTTAACAGCGTCTTACATCCCATTCCCTGAAACAAGCTTTTATAGAACTTTGCTTTCAAACAATGCCAACAGGCTATTTGGTGGGAACATATAAATGATTATTAACTATAACACCATTTATGCATTTGCAATAATTTATAGGTGGAAGATTTGACCCATTACCTATTACATTGCAAATGTTATCAAGAAACTAGAGCTAGATTCATTACGCCCTTGTTAAACCAACTGGAAGAGTCTAGCTTAGAAGGGGAAAAATACTTTCTGCTGTATGATGAAGATGAAGATGTAATGAAACAAGTTGCAGTTTGCAATGGCTTCAAGGAATATACTAAAGCATTTGCTGACAAATAGTACTGCAAATATTAGAAAGGATGTATTGAACTAATTATTGTAATTTTATATGAATTTAGCTAAAACCTATGGTTGCAAATAAATGTTTAATGTCCATACTAATTTACCTCATTATAGTCTTGGTTCATACCTAACAAGCACAGCCCAAGTATACCAAAAGGATAAAAGTGAAACCACATCCCTTCCTAATCTCCAGTGATGAGTTCAGCAGTTAGAAACAGGAAAGATTTTATCAAAAAAAATCATGATTTTTTTGGAGTGAGGTCTCTTGGTTCTTATAATGACTCTGACCCCCACCAGCCTCCAATACATTCAAAGTGCTTGAACTTTTGCTTCAGCGGTGATCAACATCTGACTCAAGAGTTGAAAGCTGTCTTGTGAAAATCTATCATATCAGCATGCTGCTACTAACCCATGAAAGTGCTACGATTATTGTACAAAATAGTGTCCCTGATCTGAGTCTAAAGACCCTGAAATTGAAGCAGACTCCCAGAAATAACATTGAACTTGGTAAAGTGTTTTTCCGGTGAGACCGGTCTATCAGGGCAACCTGGTCTACCCAAATATGGGACGGAGCATACTGCTTCCGCTTTCATAAAATCACTGCCTGACAGTTCAGCCCCAATCCAGGAGCCCTCACAGGCAGTCGCTTTCGCGACAAACTATTTTTGTGTTGAATTTAGCTGACGAGAGCTAAATAGCTTGAAATAGATCTATACTAGTCTCCCTTTATTAATTTGTCGGTAAAATATAAACTCAACATTGAACTTGATACTCCAGACTATCTTTTTATAGTGTCCAGTTTTACATCCTTAATAGGCAAAAGATGGAAGCAATACGTGGAGCTTAGAGCTTGGTGTGAATTTGCTGCTCCCATTTATTCCCATCTTTTTTATTATACACTCTGTCATAGGAATCTTATCCTGCAAATAATTCCATTGGGTTATACAAATACATTGTTGAATTTCTAAAGAATGATGCATGAATGATGGATAGGAAAGTTATATGCTTTGCTCATTGCTAGAACTTCAGCCTGGCATTTACTTCTGTTTCACTGCTCCCTTAGCTACTAAAATTAAAATTTAATAGCAATATTTTGATAATTTCTTATACAGCTTTGCTCATTAAAAAAAAAGATGGATCCACCAGGGAAACAAATTATTCCTGTGGATCCTTCTTTTCAGCAAATAACCAACATATTTCTGTTCCCTGTTGGCCATCTAGTACACTTGTTCCAGAGTCACTGTTGACACATCACTGATGGGGAAAATCAGCAATATTTTTCTAACAGAGCCTCTTTATAGTTAACTGGTATATACAAAGCAGAAATTCAATAGGTACAGATTCTTTTTAGGGGACAGCCCAAAGTTCTTTTACAGTTGCTTAAATGGAATTCTATTTGCCACTTTGATGCCCATTCTTCCACTTTGGAAAGATCCTTTTGGATTCTTTCAGAATTACTCTTTGCTATAACCATTTTGATGCCACTAGCTAATTTAACCATTTTACACCTCTAATTTCAGATTTTTTAGGCTCTCTGGCAGGGGAAAGAGAGAAACCTGCTTCCTTTTTATTTAATTGGAGGTGCTCAGGATTGGAATTGGAACATCTTTATGACTGGGATTGTGCAGATCAGTATTATTCTGTGCCATTTCACCATTTTTCTCCCCAGGGAAAATACTGCAAGTGGGAAATATTTATAAGGTTTTTAAAATTAAACTTTTAGAAAAAAAATGCATTTGATTATAGTATCCTTATTGTCATGTTCTTTTGTGTTCATTTTTTAATGTTTAGTGACCACAGTTGGGATTGGGATTGATTGTTTAATGTTTAATTTTAAACATCTCCCAGTAAATGGAGTTTTCTAGGAATATCATGCAATCATACAAAGTTGGCCATCTCATTCATTTTAACGTAGCATCCTTGGATTTTTTAAAAGAAAAAGATGAATGTTTTATACTTTATTTTTTGCTGCATTATTTTGTCACAGATGTTATCTGAGAAGAATGTTGAATGGACTGAACTGTGGAAGATCATGAAGTTTTCATAAACTGAATATTTTTTTTGTATTTGTTTTATTTGTCAAGCATATATGATTATAAGCAAAGTATAAACAGTAAAACATGATTGAATATTTATGTAATAGTACAACAGAGGTGGGTTCCTGCCGGAGCTGCCCAGTGCGCAGCTCCGATAGGGGACGGCCAATTGCACAACCGCTCCAGAGCATTCTCTGCCGATCCTCCCCACGCGTCGCCATTTTTTTCGGTGATTTTGGGTCGATTTTGCTTTTGCGCATGTGCGGAAGCAAAATTGCACCAAAATCTCACGAGGTGATGCGCACATGCGCGAGATTTTGGCGAGATTTTGCCTTTGCGCATGCGCGGAAGCAAAATCGGAACAAAATCTTGTGCACACGCGCATTCCCTTGCGAGATTTTGGCACGGTTTTGCTTCTGCGCATGCGCAGAAGCAAAATCGCACGAGGAAGCGTGCGCACGTAGCGAGCGCCCCTCCAAAGCGTGGAGATGCACGCGCATGGCTCCGGCAGCGAGGTAAGAGAGCAACCCACCCCTGTAGTACAAGCATGAATAAGAGTAAAAGAGGTACAGTATACATATATGGGTACATTAGGACAGGAATGGTAGGCACAATTGTGCGCTTATATATATCATTCTTCCTAAAGAAGCTGCAGAACTCCAGGAATTTGTGGTCAACTCATATTTCTTTCCACGGCAAACAGAAAATTGATTAGAATTCAGATAGATTTTGTTTATATTTATAGTGTGCATCACACAGTAGTAGAGCTAAGTATAATCATATTTGTTATATGTTTGTTATATGCCACAGAGAGCCAGTTTGGTGTAGTGTAAATGACCATTCCACCCTTAGGGAAAAAATTTAACAGGTGCTTTACAGTGATCGGTTGGTTCTGTTTTGCAGACTTAAAGTGTAGTGCACATTTTTCTCAGTCTTCCAGATCTTGTCTTGACTTTAACAATTCCTCAAACCTTCTATTTCTTAATCTTTCTCATATTTGAAATTTCTGGCTGAAAAGATTAAGATACTTTTTAATAGCCTGTCCTTTGTGAGAGTGAATTATCTTCTTTTTTAAATCCTTGGGCAACTGATTAAAGATCCCCTGATTGTTAAAAGTAGACAAAGGAACAATCAGAACCTGAGTCACAGTACTCCTTCAGTGGTGAATTTGTCTTCACTTTTGCTTTGATCTAACTCCTTTTTTTTCCACCCCTCCTTTGATTCCCTACAAGTATGTGGTCCCTGGCATGTCAACCAACACTCTGGAGTAACTCATGGAGACATACCTTTCTTGTGATATTACTCCAAGGTATCTGTTCTAAATGATTGAACATCTAGATGACTGCAGAAAGTCCACAGGCAGAGTTTGGAGGGAACATCATCTATCTCAGAGAGAGATGCCATAACGTTTCCCTCAAGAATTTGGGATACAGCTGCAGACAGCAATTACACATATATCTTAGTTACAGCTTGTGTTTATAGCATTATAGTTTTGTATTTGAACATTGCTGATTATGTACCACATAATCAGTTCACAATGCCTTAAACATTTCGCTTTTTCTTTCCCTCTGTTTTAAAGTCGGTTTAATTAAAAAAACGTTACAGGTAATTCCTTAATTTACTACCATTCGTTTAATGGGTCAAAGTTATGATGGCCTTAGAACAGGGATGTCAAACTGGCGGCCTGCAGGATGGATGAGTCACGTGCAGCCCCGCCCACCCCAGCTCCACGAAGGGAAAAAACATCGCGAAACATCACGTGACGGCAATGTGACACTGCGACTTTGACCACCTGTGCTTTAGAACAAGTGACTAATGACCTGTACTTGTACTTATGATGTCACAGCATCCCTGTGATGACTTGATTGCAAATGAGGAGTTTGATAATCATGACTACGGTAGTTGTAGCATCCTGCAATCACATGATCATGAGTTTTGAACTTTTTTGCCAATTTCTGGCAAAGAACGCCCATTGGGGAAGATTTCTTTAATGACTTTGTGGTTCACTTAACAATTGCATGATTCACTTAATAACCACCCTGAAATTGTTGTAAAATTGGGTCTGACTTGACTTAGGACCCCAATGACTTACAACAGAAATTCCGATCTCACTATAGTCTTCCAGAATGACAGGGACCCTGCTGTGTAACTCAAGTACAAGTGTAGTCATGCAACCCCTAATAAAAAAATAAAATAAAATAAAAAAGAGTGGGGAAAATAAATGTTAGAGCAGCATAATACATGCATTGATCTATGTAGCAATGGCATTTTTTAAACCTTTAATTTCTTACATTATCCTGACTTGGAAATACTACACCTCCGTTCTCCAGATGTTGTTTTCCATTCCCACATATTTGTGTGTATGTGTGTGTGTGTGTGTGTGTGTGTGTGAACAAGCAGTGAACTGGGTATTCATACAGCTATAGCTATAAACTGCTCAGTCACTTAGTTAGTGAGCTGGGCGGTGTATAAATACAATAAAATAAAATTTTTGGATGCTTCTATGTAAATGTACTTATATACATTTATGTACATGTACAGTATAGGGGATTCTTCTAAAAATTCTTCTAGCTAATATATACTTATCATATATCCTGTTTATAATTTTATTTATATTATTTGGGAACATTTTCCAACCCTTCCAATTATGAATGCCATCTATATTTTTTAGCTTTGAGAGCATAGTTGAATGTTGAATTTGGCTCTAGTTATTTAAACCCAACAGATGAATTTTCACCCAACTCATATATTCTATAGTCTTTTATTATACATGAAATTGTTACTTAGTTTTGCTAGAACAAAGATAGCCTGCCATTTAAAAATGCATGAAAAGCAATGGAATAAACAAATTAGAATCTGCATGCTATTTTAGACAGTTGCCACAGATATGATGTTTTCAAATGTACTTGTCTAGCCTTAACTATACTGTCTATCTTTCCTCAGTTTCATAATACTCCCATCCCCTTAATTTATCTATGGTGAAAATGAAACCACTGCAGTAAACGTCCAGGCTGCACCTCCCTTGAAGATCTGGTGAGTCTGGAACTATCACTAAATGCAGAAAGGTTAAGTATCTATAATTTATAAGACACCCTCCAGATAATCCCATAAAATTAACTGCTGAACCTTTGATGTTGAAAAATACACCTATGGTAGCCAGGTGATTTTTTTTCTCAATAGACCCAAATATCAGTAGGGTTAGCATTAAATGTCACTTAATGACTCCTCTATTTGCATCTATTAAGCAAGTAGGTGGAAAGGAAATAAGGTAAACAAACAGCTATCTCATGTGAATCTGAATAACAATTGCATTTAAAAATCTAAATAGATATACCTGATGTTACAGAATGACATACATAGCTATATAATTTCCTTGGCATAACACTTTAGAGTTTGTAACACGCTAATGATTTCTTCTCCTGAATCTGAGTCCTCAGCTAATGATGATGACCCAGAGTCAACAGAAAACTGAATCCCACCAAACCATATAAGCTCCATTGCTTGCTATGGCCATAAGAACATAAGAACGCTTTGATATTTGTTCTACTGCTACACTAATTATTTCAACCGCCTCAAGTTTTATTCTGCTTGGAATGCAACCAACATGGAATGTTCTAAAATGGTGCTATTTTGTTCTGACCCTGAAACACAGAATGTTCTAACTTTGTGCCTGCCCCTATTAAATCATTATCAGGAGGGAAGCATTCACATGATAGAAATCCCTCCAGAGCTAATATCTATTTAGGACATAGGTAAGGAGTTGGGGTTTGGAATAACAAGCTGAGAGCTGGTTTATCAAATTGCCTTTAAAACCATAAAATGACTGCCTAATTCAAATAACATACCGTGAATTAGTGTGAATTTTTATCAGGTTAGGAAATGCTCTGCCACTCATTCAACTTTAGTGAGTGTACAGGTGGCCCTCGACTTACAACAGTTCATTTAAAGTTTACAACATCACTGAAAAAAGTGACTTATGACCATTTTTTCACACTTATAAGCATTGCAGCATCCTCATAGTTACATGATCAAAATTCAGACGTTTGGCAACTGACTTGTATTTATTTGGGGTCATGTGATCCCCTTTTACGATCTTCCGACAAGCAAAGTCATCTGGGGAATCCAGATTCACTTAACAACCGTGCTACTAACTTAACAACTGCAGTGATTCACTTAACAACTGTGGCAAGAAAGGTCGTAAAATGTGGCAAAACTCACTTAACAAACGTCTCACTTAGCAACATAAATTTTGGTCTCAATTGTGGTCATACACAATTCAATTGTGTATTGAATTAAATTACACTAAGTTGTCTTTCTCTGGTTCCGTATTTTTCGGAGTATAAGATGCACCTTTTTGCCGCCCAAAAGAGGGTGGAAATGTCGGTGTGTCTTATACACCGAATACAGCCATTTTTGGCATCCCGAAGCCCCACCTCTGCATCCCATTTTTGCAAAAAAATGGGCCTTTTTTTTGCAAAAACGGGGGTGTTTTGCCTTCCCCCATCCCCTAGGAGCGCTCTGCAAGCTTCCCAAACCCTCTGCATGCCCCGTTTTTGCAAAAAACGGCCAAAAAATGGCCATTTTTTTTTGCAAAAATGGGGGTATTTTTGCCTTCCCCCACCCCCTAGGAGCACTCTGCAGACTTCCCAAACCCTCTGCATGCCCTGTTTTTGCAAACAAAAGGCTGAAAAATGGGCCATTTTTCGCAATAACGGGGGTGTTTGTGCCTTCTAATTACCCCATCTAGCATGACTGGATGAGGAATTGTGGGAGTTGAAGTCCACTAGTCTTAAAGCTGTCAAGTTTGAAGACCCCTGGGTTAGGGGTTAGGAGTGCAAGGATCTTCAAACTTGGCAAGTTTAAAACTTGTGGACTTCAACTCCCATTCCTGAGCTAGCATGACTGGAGGAGGAATTCTGGGAGTTGAAGTCCACAAGTCTTAAAGCTGTCAAGTTTGAAGTTTGTAAAAAGTGGTTGTAAAAAGTGTACATGATTGTAAAAAGTGTACATGGTTGTAAAAAGTATACATAGTTGTAAACAGCGGTGAAATGCTCCCGGTTCACTTTTACCTGTCTGTCGGCGGAGAGCTGATCACGCAGGTAGCGTGGCGCTCCGCCCACCTGCCGGGACACCGCCGTTTGAGTTCTTTTACCCTCTGCGCATGCACAAAGCATTCTGTGCATGCGCAGAGGGTAAAAGAACTGAAATGGCGGTGTCCCGGTGGGTGGGCGGAGCGCCGCGCTATCTGGGTGATCGGCTCTCTGCCAACAAACAGGTAAAAGCGAACCGGGAGCATTTCACCCCTGGTTGTAAAAAGTATTCTGCTATACTGGTATTTTATTAAATAATATACAGTATTACTACACCATTTGGTTCAGAATACTTTTTTCCTTGTTTTCCTCCTCTAAAATCTAGGTGCATCTTATACTCCGGTGCGTCTTATACTCCGAAAAATACGGTAATTACATCTCTTGCTGCAGTTGTGACTTTGAGGCCAACTTAGTTGTATTGTAGGGAGCCTTTGAAGGGAGGGATAAATGTTTATGATTAATGAAATGGATTTGTCTTAGAATTTTATGTACATATTTAACCATTGGTAGGAGACTAAATTGGAGAATCCAGTTTCTTTTGCATCTTCCCTGTTTGAAATAACTCTAATTTGTTATGTCTGAATTGGATCGACTTGGATTTGGTTTAAACAGCGTTTTACAGAAATAACTCAACAAATCAATATTTTAATAATCACAGTTTTAAATAATAAGTGAAACAATTTGTGCTTACTGATTTGTATATAACAAGCTAAGATTTAAGCCAGGAAGGATGTTTAATAATCTCCTTGTGGATGACTATAAATAAGAAATATTACCTAGGGGCAATGCTTGAACCCTAATGCCATTATCTTAATAGGGTCATTGTGATGTGTTTTCATTTTTGTTCAGAATTAAAAAGTCATGTTTTTTTAGTTTGAAGGGCTTCCTTTGTAGAAAAGATGGGGAAAATGGTTATGATCAAATTACTATTGTGGACATATATGTATTTGTATATGTGTATGCAAAACAATTATAGCTCAGGATAATTTGAGAATTCATTGTTGAGGCTGATTTGAGAAAATATTGTTAGTTTCATTTCCTTCTGGTTTTTTTTCTTTCTTTCTTCTACTGGACTTCTTTTGATTCCGTAGTCATGCTTAAATTTATAGCTCTTACGAATATGGTTCCCATATGTTGATATTTCTTTTTCACTTGTACTACTGTCTCATGTTGTAATGCCACATATATCAAAGAGTAGCAAACACCTCTTCT